>OZ038479.1:101486475-101558975 GCA_964036315.1 Acanthosepion esculentum
TGATAAAATATCTTTCTGATAGATAAAATCTCACACCACCAAATCTATTATTGCAAATATTTGTAAGAATAAAAATCATGAAAATTTTACCGACATCAGTCTGTTAATATCACTTTTATTGTGAAGACATTGGCATATATAATAAAATCTGACATTCTGTAATTTTATAATCTCTTTCACACATATGGTTTTAAAACCTTTTACTTTTAAATAGAAAACATTACAAATATGTTTTTTTTGCATTTTTCTAAAAAGTTGTGAATAAATAGAAACTAAATAAATAGTTTCTTAATTTAATAAAAAGAACAAAAGAATGTTTTTTAATTATATCTATGATAATATACAACCCCAAGTAACACAGTGTTAGTACTAAATCCCATACACTCAAACTGGGTTATAGCACTTGAAGAGAAAGAAACACAACAACCTGTACTATATAAATATATTTAATATTCAAATATTGAAAGAGAAATAAAGAAAAATAAGTGTTTGAAGACAAATTGTGTCTGTAGACTTAGCTTAGGAGACTGGTATCTTTTTAACAGCCCTTGTTGAAGAAAAGATCTCATTCAGTCCTCAGCTAGCTAGATAGCATTAATTTCTCTTAAAGTTACCTGCTTTGTTCTTCTGTAATTTGATGCACTCTCTATGGCTTTTGATGAAGGAATCAGCTTTACTTTATGTTGCCTGAATAACATCGTAGAAGAAAAATGGGATAGGTTTTTGAATATGATGCTTATATAGCTAATTTCATGTGACTCTCACAGGAAGAGTGATTGGATCTTTCTTCAGCCAATCAGTGTCCTTATATTCTGTGCTTGATTAATCCTATTTTCTTATTATTCTAAATTTCCGTAAATAGGTTTAGTGAAGAATTTTTTAAAAAATCCTTTAGTTACAAAGTTTAGAAAAACTGTACTAGCCTAATCCAAGCACCTTTCCTTTTGGAAAGCAGGTTTTTCCTTGGTAAAACTTCTTGATTTCTAGGTTGGTTGACATTAATTTCACTGTTTAAAATAACAGACATGTCAAGTTAAACATGTGTAGCCATTAAAACTAACATTTATAATAAGAAGAAATAATTTCAAATTAAAAAATCCATTAATCAATGAAAAATACTTGCTGTTAACACATAATTTTGGCTGGTTCATAGTCAGTTCCTTATGTGAAAACCGTTCAACAAAAAAAAATGGAGTCAACCACAGTTGGGATCATTAAATCAATGCAAACAATCCTTTCCTTAGTTACATAGAATGTGCTTTGCCAGGGCTACATAGAGTTTTGAATTCAGTGTGTTCCTTCTCCTATACTGGTTGCCACTCAACTCTCCGATTCCTCAATCCAAGCTGCAGTCCATTACTCTACTGCCTTCATTTTATACTGTTCCTTACTGGTAAGGAAGAAAATCAGCTGTCTACTTAGTTAGACTCAAAGAACGTAAGAAAACTTGAACTTAAGGTGAAGTGTAAAAATTTGGTATGGCTGATCATATCTGGAAGGAGAAATGTTCAGATTGCCCTCTTTTAGATGCTGTAAGTAATGGCTGGCTAGCCAATCCCTATTGCAGACGACTGCTCAGGCACATTTGTGTTTGTTCAACATTCACAGAACCCACCTGTAGTTTATACTGCAACTATGCTGAGCAGACATTAGTTATAGTGTCTGGCATAATCAACAGTCTGAACAAGGCAAGTACACTCACACCATTGGTCACAATGACTTGCAACTTCATGCTAACTAAACCACTAACAACTCCCAAATAGCTAATTTCACTCACAAGTCTTGGGTCAATCAGTGGTATGATTTTCAGGTATGTTACTTGTTGGGATTGCCTCCCTCAGTCCTCAAACATCAAAAAGTCACCTTCCTGACAAATCGACCATAGTGAGATTCAAACACTGGTCTCATGGTTGTAAAGCAAATGTTCAAACCACTCAGCTACATGTCCAATGGATGCTGACTATATGATTGATGAAGGAGGAAACTGAAGAAAATGACATCTATCAGCCAGGTGCTTAAATCAAGCTACTAGTGATTTCAATCCTATTTTTTTTAAAACAGTAATTTCCACAGGTATTTTATAGTTGGTGAAGTTGCAAGGAACTTATTAAATGAAAAATTATTATTCAGAAAATTAAAATAGGAAAACCATGAAATTTTGACTGATACTACTAGTAAAAATAATTAACTAAGCATTTGGACAGCTTATAATAATATTCCCCATATTATATAATGTACATGAAACCATCAACCATAGTCAAACCTGTGCACACAATTTGTTACTCTTACTCATGCTAATTTTTTTCATCATCCTGGATATGATGATAAACTACATCTGGCAGCAAGGCCTCTAATCAGGAGGATTTGAGGAGCATGGAACCACCTCTTAACTGCTGTTGTTTCCAGGTCCACCCTGATCCAGGGTGGTAGCACCAGTTAGGATCCCAGCTAAGGGCAAATAGTTAACCCCCAAATTGGGGTCAAAATAGGTTGTTATAGTAAAAATACCAGTAATACATTTTTAAAAAAAAATTATTACCAGCAATACATTTTTGGGAAAAAAATATTACCAGCAATACATTTTTGAAAAAAAAATATTACCAGCAATACATTTTTGAAAAAAAATATTACCAGCAATACATTTTTGAAAAAAAAATATTACCAGCAATACATTTTTGAAAAAAAATATTGCCAGCAATACATTTTTGAAAAAAAAAAATATTAACAGCAATACAGTTTTGAAAATAATTACTACCAGCAATAAAAAATCTTGTCCGCATTAAATAACCCATTGAAGTTGATATGCCACAAAACAAAACAAACCAAAGCAAACTGTAGTGGACCGGCGGTGTGAGAATGGAAGAAGTAGAGAAGATGAATTATCTCTGGGTTAAGACTTCGATGGCCGGCCCAGCCACATAAAAATCTTGGACTTTAATGGAGTCCAAAGAAACAAACAAGACCGATATATATGTATGCGAACAAATATATATTATTAACAAACAGATTGATACACGAATTTACAAATACATCATTTAAAACATGAATAAAGCGTTAGTGTCTGTATGGAAAGTTATTGGGTTGTGTGTTGAATTGAAATGTCTGTACGGTTGTGAATTTTGTTTTAGCGTATTCCCTGAACATGGGAAACGCTGGTTGTGTGTGAGAGTTCACATACTGGAGATGTTAAGAGAGAGTTTTTGTACCTCGCACATGGTGCGAGGTTGCCGACCTCAAGAGAGGCAAGTCTGGCCGCACGTGGGCGAAGCCGTGGAAAGAGAGGCAGAGGCGAAAGGTCAGCCCGTATTTATACTCCCGGGAGAGAGAGACCCCTGGTGACGGGTTAAAAAAATGAAGAGGAGCTAACTGCGACAAAACCAAACTAATCTTTTCAGTAGCAATTTTAATTTAATTTAAAAAAAATTAAATTAATAAATCAATAATAATAAATATAATTTAAATGTAAAAAATTTTAATTTTATTTTATTTTAATATTTTTAAATTAATTGGTAAGAAGCTTCAAGAAAGATTTTTCAATTTGAAGTTAAACCTAAGGTATATAGCTTTTCTCTGGTTGGAGGTACCTAGAAGCATCAGACTAGATGTGACAGCAATATTCAATGCATGGTAGATTTATAAATGTGTAAGATAGATTATGGTTATTTTAGATAATAAAACAAAAGAATTTAAAGTAATTGGAAATTATTTGCAAAGATCATATTTATTTATTTTGTTAGAATATTGCATTGATTTGAAGAAAATTTTAAAATGCTTAGTCTAAGATTCACATGAGTTCTCTAACTTGGTAGTCTTATGACAAAACGGAGAATGAAGACTGATTTACCAACGAATTTTTTTATTTTAAAAGAGCGCAATAATGATTCAAAATTTCGGAATTGAGTTTTTATATAATGAAAGATTTTTACAAGTGTTCCGTATGAAACATAAATTGTCGCCTGTGTGTAAAATATATATATTTACGTTTAGACGAAAATATTTGACAATTTGTTGGTATGATGACTCGACTAACTCTGACACCGTGACTAATATCGAAGCAGGCGTGATTTTTTTTTAAACAATAAAGTAAAGTAAAGTTTATTAAAAATATTTAGATTCGTTATCGACTCGACAGCAAAGGAATAACTCTGCGAAGGACTTCTTTCGGAATTCTTTGTAGTGTTGTTTCTCGGTGTAATGAATGACAGATTGTTGGAGTAGTTTGCTTAGTTGTGTCGAAGAACAGCTCATGTAAGTAAAAATTGTTTTGTTTTACTTTTCTAGTTATTTTATTTTTATTTCTTTTAAATTCTAACAACTTCTAATTCTGAAATTATATGACCACATAAGTCACCCTATTTCACCTAGGGCCGCAATTTTATTAAAAAAAAAAAATACCAAAAAGCAGAATTCAAGTAACATACAAATTGTGAACCAATTTTGAGATCCATTCGTTTTTCATAAATTAAACTTCTGTTTTGTCTGTTTTATTTCTTATTTTTATTAAAGTTGTTAATGTCAATTTTTAGATGTAACTGACTATCATTTTATATTTATTTTTATTATTTTTATTTTATTTGCCAAAAAACCCCAACTCGACACGTTTTTTTCTCTCTTTTTTTTTTTTTCACAGGGGCCAAAATTATCTTTCGACACCGTTTCTCGATTTTCTTTCTGTTTCACAGAGATATTATCGCCAAGAAGATTAAGATAATTTTATACTTGCATTGTGTTTTCTTTTTCCTTTTTGAAATTCTTTTTATCCTCAACATTATTATATGCGATTTTTTTTTGCCAACCAGTAAAGGTAAGCCTAAAAATTAACTGATGTTCAAAATATTTGATCGGTCATCACTCTTGGAAAGAAAACAAATAATTTGTCTAAAAAGTTTACTACTAAAAATCATTAGTTTCCAATCCATATTAATCTTTTTATCGACCACATTCTATAAATTTCCTCTCTCTCTTTTTATCAACTTGAATGAATATTTTTGATGGCCTCGCTTTAGTTTATATTTTCTTTGTAAATATTTTAAAAATTGTACCTTAGATCACTTATTAATTTTTTAAACTTTATCAAATTTAGTTTTAAATGAATGATTTTTTAAGACGCGGTTAGACAGCCATCTATTTTTCTCTTATTTGGACAGAAAAATGTTATAACTTAAAAAAAAAAAAAAAATCGATGTTTTTAGTCAGATTTTGGGATGTAAGTCAGACCAGCAACTCTTCAGCGTCGGCTCGTATGAAGATAGAGAATAGGATTTGCATTTGACTAGTTACCTCCACGAAAACGCTGAAATTTCAGCAGGGTACCATGATGAAAACATACTCCAAACGTAATGAAAACAGTTTTAACGCCAAAAAAAAAATCGTTATGTTAAGACAAGAGGAAGGATCAAAGTATTTATTTTGTGAATATTTAATGAAATTTTTTATTCCTTTTTAGAAGATTTGAAATTTCGATTTATTTTTGTATGTGTGATTACGTGCAGAATTTCTGAAATATGAATGTACAAACCGATAAATCTAGGATTAATAAAAGAAAAGGTCACGTGTTTTAAGAGGTGCCCCACACTTATAAAATTTATTTACATCCGATTAACAGCTGAATGACACCCTGGCATTCGCATTTGATTTATTATATAGATTTTTGAAGGATTTATTTAATAAATCTTTCAAAAATCTATATAATAAATCAAATGCGAATGCCAGTGTGTCACTGTGTCACATTTTTTCAACTTCATCTGAGGTAATGGTAGGCTGGTACACTTATGCTAACGGAGGGACAAGCAGAATTATAACATTAGGAAGTGTGATTTTCATTTCATTTCACAATATTAATAAACATTTTCTTTCAGTTTTCATGTATTCTTTAATTTTTTGTTGAGAAGTCTGTATTACAGAATCACAATATGAAATTCTAATTTTTATAACAACAGGAAATTTACTATTTTAGACTGCTAACTTTTTTCTTTGGTGTTTAATCAATATTAAGTAGTGTGCCTTTTATTTCACATATTAAAAAACATTTCTTTAGACATTCTTTAATTTCTTTGTATTTCCTGTTATCCGAAATAATATAGGATATAATAAGGACATGAAACTGTAACCATAACACCTTTGTCACAATTACAATAGTTGCTCTTTCAAACATTTAAAATATATCCAAGCTTTCTTGAAAGATACATAAAAATGTTTGTTTTGATGCATTTTGTATTACAATTTTGAACTACAAAGAATATCCAATTGGAAATAAGGGAAATTCATTAGATTTAAGCATATGACCAAAATTTGCTTTGTAAACTTCTGTTTTTAATTTATTTAACATAAATTTTGCATTTTTCTTGGAAAAAGAGAATGAATTGTAATCGTTTGAATGGAAAGGCATGTAACTATCTTGGTTGTTATATTCACAATGTTTTGGCCGTTATCCTGTTGCCCTTTCTTCAGGTGTCTATTGTACTTGATAACCTTGAAATTTTGAACTGGACCCTTTATTTAATCTACAGGAATAAATTGTTCTCATTCTACCTTTCATACTTAAGGTATATCTTGTATCAGTTCTCTCTATGTTAATTGCCTATGTGCTACTTGACTGACTCTTCCATGAGATTTTTCTGAACTAACTGTTACCAGAATTGAACTCACAAGAAACCAGATATGTTTTTAACCAGTACTTAACCACTTAGCATTCAACTCACCCTATAAATATCTGCTCTCAATGTTCAAAGCCATGTATACTCTGCCAAAAAACAAACAAAAAAAAACATCATTACAAATAATGTAAACAGTGAGACTTTGAGCTGATATTTATGGAGGAGGTGAGCATGTTGAAAGCTAAAAGGTTAAATCCACTAGACCATCTGTCTCTTAGATAATCCAGTGTTGAAATTTTGGAGTCTTAAATCTAATGTCTATATTGAGGTTGTGAAATTATTTTGAGTATTCTTTATTTCTTAATCAGAGGTTCCCAGATGTTCATCTCCATGCTAGGTCTACTGAGAAGGTTGTCAAAGGCTAATATGTTAGGTTTTCACAACTTAAAAGATTTAATGTAATGTAAACTTATATACTTTATCTGAAATATGTTTGTTTATTTTTTGCAGATGTGCCACTCCCCAAAATTTTCTCCAATTTTTAAATGCACATTCTTGAAAATACATCAATCAAAACAGAGTGGGGGAAAAAACTCACATGATAAATACAGACCAGCTTCTTCCCAAAGTTCATAAATGGCAAAAAATGAGGCCCAATGAAAAACAGTATCCTTGCCCAGTTTGTGGATCTACCTTTTCAAGAAGTCAATGTTTGAAACACAAATAGAAACAATATTTTTGCATAGTCAATGGATATAATTCTTCAGATAATTCCAATCTTATTTTCATCAAAATTTGATCAGTTTTAAAACTCTGCAAAGGAACAGTTTCTGGAGTGAAACCATGCTCTTTTGATATTTTTGTTCAGAAATAAGCAAATGTCTGGAAAAAAAGGTATTTTTTTCATGTACACATTCAAATAGACAAAAATACATTGGAAAGAATCTTTTTAATCTAATGCTTAATACTTCAATAAAAACAATGCTGAGAAAACAAATTCTTGGGACACATGAGGATCAGCCTCTTCTTAAAGTTCATATTTGAAAAACAAAATCCATGTACCTTAATGGAAAACAGTATTTCTCAATTCTACCTATTCGATAGGTAAACTTTAAAACGTAAAAAGAAACAATATTCTTGTATAGTCAATGGATCAATTTCTTCAGACAGTTCCTATTTAAAAAGTCATTTACACACAGGAGTCAAAGTCTGTAGCTGTTCATGTGCAGAAGAAAATTACAGCTGAAAGATCATATTCAAATTCACACCAATATGAAACCAGTTTGTGAAGTATATAGAACTACATTTATGGCATTTTAACATTAAAAATCCTATAAGAGGAAATTTGAGGGAGAACAATACTCTTGAATTTTGGCTCTCCATTGTAAATAATCCTTATTTCAGGCAATATGCAAACACATATAGAAGAAAAATCATCTTTGTCTCAAGTGAGACACGAATCTGTACTTTCAGAGAATGCAGATATAAAAAAATATACAAGTAAACAAATTAAAGATAAACCATTTCTTTGTAAAGTATGTGGGACGTCATTTACACAGAAGGCACATGTAAATAGCCACATGCGAATACACACTGGAGAAAAACCATATTCCTGTGAATACTGTGGAGCTGCATTTTCACAAAATGCATCTTTAAAAAGACATGTACAAACACACACTGGTGAAAAACCATACAGTTGTAATTTGTGTGACTGCAAATTTTCAAGAAGTTCAGCAGTAAAAACTCATATGCTAGTACATACTGGAGAAAAGCCTTTCACTTGTGATATTTGTGAATTGAAACTTTCTACAAAATCGCATCTGAAAGGACACATGCGAACACATACCGGTGAGAAACCATATTCTTGTGATATATGTGGTGCTGTATTTTCACAGAATTCAAGTTTAACAATACACATGCGAACACACACTGGAGAAAGTCCATATTCTTGTGAATTGTGCTCATCTACATTTTCGCAGAGTTCAAATTTGAAAATGCACATGCTAACACATACTGGAGAAAAATCATATACTTGCGAAATATGTGGATCTGCATTCTCACAAAATTCATCTTTGAAAAGACATATGCAAATGCATACTACTACAGAGAAACCATATTCTTGTGAAGTGTGTGGCTCAAAGTTTACTCGGAGTTCAACTTTAAAAATTCACATGCAAAATCATACTGGAGAAAATTGTTTCTCATGTCAATTTTGTGATTCTAGATTTTCTACTAGATATAATTTTGAAGTTCATTTGCGAACACACACTGGAGAGAGGCCATATTCTTGTGAAATATGTGGATTTGCATTTTCACAGAATGCAACCTTAAATAGACATATGCAAACACATACAAAAGAAAAACCATATACTTGTGAAGTGTGTGGTTTAACATTTTCCAGGGCAGATACTTTAAAAAGTCACATCCAAACGCATAAAGTTTAAAATTACACATGCAAATACACTAAAAATGAAGCTGCATTTTTACAAAGTAAACAGGAAATTTAGTTACAATTTTAAGAGGAATATATATATATATATATATATATATATATATATATGTATATATATGTATATGTTCTACAAAATGAAAATCTTTCAACACTACACTCCATCTGAATTATGAAAATCACATAAGCTGCAATAACTTCAACTTGCTTTGAAGAATCTTTGTCAAATATTAACCAATTTAGATGTCAAAACAAAGCTTCAGTTAAACCTTTAGGTAGTTTCAACATGTTTTATTGAAGTTGGATTTATAAAAACTGCAATCTGAAGTTATTATGCACAACCAGAAAATCACTTTTTTACGTCAATAAAAAGGTAATAAAAATCAAAAACAATTGATCAACATCTATAATAGAACAAATAACAAACTTCAGATAATTTACTCTTCACAATTGACCATAGATTTTTAATCAGATTCAGTTCAGAACTTGATGGTGGGCATTCCATTATATTCTCTCCTGTAAACCTTTTATGTTCAAAAAATTGTAGGTAACCTTAAATACATGAGGAGGAGCACTCCACTTTGAAGCTATGAGACTGGAACTTATCCAATTCAAAAACCTCTTGTCCATGAAATTTCAATAATTAGCACCAGTCTGTTTAATTTCTTCATTGATTTTGAATGATCCAATAATGGTTTGGTTGATAATTCCAGCCCATATCATCACACTATCATCTCCTTGCTGCTTTCTTTTAGCCACAGACACATTTGCATCCAATAAAATCTATTCTTTGGCCCATCCATCAGGTCCATGGAGTGTCATCTGGTATTTATTCATGAAAATTACTTTAGAAAAGTCAATTTTCATGTGTTTCTTGTTCAAATTTTGATGTTTGCTTTACTGATTGGAGTTTACCTTGGAAATTTCTTGATAGACACCAGTTTTCAAGGCATTCTACACCTTTGGTCCTTGACTCTCTCAATTCCAACCTGTTTGAAGATCTGAGCACTAGTCAAAAGTGGTTGTGCTATAACTTGCTTTAATTTACTTTTCCCTTGGGTAGACAAGTTCTTAAAGCCTTTTCCTTTGCTTCTAGTTCTCAACTTTGTTATATACCATACCTATGAACACTAATGGGTATGTCCCAATCCTCATAAATACGTTGGGCACTATTGTAAGTAGGGTAATATGCTAAGTAGTTCACCACTCGCAGTCGTTTACCTACTTCACGCTGCTGGCAAACATTGTATTTTATTGATGTTATAAAGATTAACATTTCATTTCCAATGTACATTTTCGCTATTTCTTATTCAGTAACCTTTTCTAGGTTACAACAATTTTCGACAACTCTCTTTATCATTTGATGATCTCTGTGAAGTTCCTTAGATATCTCCAATGTGAACCTTCCCTCATTGAGTAAATTTGTTATTTTCTGTTTTTCAGTATTTGTTAGATCCTTTCCATTACCCATGTTTCAATATATATTATGGTAAAAAAATAGTTTTTATGAGATATCTGAGGCCTGAAAGAAATTAATATTAGCTTAATCTACATAATAACTTCAAAATACAGTTTTAATAAATCCAATAACCTTAATAAAACATGTTGAAATTACCTAAGCATTCAATTTCATCTTTTTAACATCTAAATTAATCATTTAAAATTTAACAAAAATTCTTCAAAGCAAATTTTGGTTATTGAACTTTGTGATTTGCATAACTTCAAATTGTTTGCTCAGTGATTTATATCTAGAATAAACACTTCAAACCTCTGAACTACTCCAAATTTCTCATCAGCAACAACATGCTATGATGAGGAGGAGGGTGCTGAAAAGCATTAGGTCCAACCAAGAAGCCTTTCTAAAATAATTATTTGATAAATCCTATATTTCTGACAGTCTTTAATGATAGACAATTTTTGTTTGTCATGTTCAAGATGAAATAAACATTTAATTTTGAAACTGATCTCGTCATTGCCTGAATTGGTCCAAGATGTCATCATTGGGAATTGTAGTCTTTAATACTAGAGTTGAATGCACACATTCTTGTTCTGCAATGATTTGATTTTATAAGAACTCAGAATTTCCACACATTCTCAATTCACTAAATATGACTGCCAAACACCTGCCGGATAAAAAATTGTGCATCTAAGCATTTTACATGATGATACAGTTAAAATTACACATGCAAATAAAGCTGCATTATGTGAATTGACCTTTTCTCCTATTTTATCTTTAAAAGGAATCTACATACATGCACTGAAATGAACCATGTGCTTTTAATGATGGCTTCTAACAATTTTACAAATTTACATTCAGATACAAACTAGAAAAAACTTTTTCATAATGAAGTGTCTATCAAATGTGAAAATTTACATATCAATATAAAATAAAGGGAAAATATATCCTTGTGAAATATGCTAAGAAGTGATTTTCTTTGTTTCATTTTTTTTTCACAAATTTCAAATGTGAACATTATTGTGTTGGGGACATCTTGGAAGTTTTCAGTTTTCAAAATCTATTTGCATTTTCTTTTAATAAAATTTGACAGTTGACAAATTCTACAGAAATTTAATTTAAAGTATTTTCTTTTGTTTTACTGATTTCTGTTTTTAAAAATATCAGGATTTAGTGACAAATTCATGAACTGACCAAGAAGGAAATCCAAAAAGAATTCTGATGGTTGGTGATTTGATCAGTTCCTAGGAAGTGGGGGTTGGGCTGAGAACAATTGCTAATATACACTTGAGCAGCTATGCTCACATATTTTGCATGCATTTTCAAAGAATTTGTACATATCCATATATTAATGCATAGTGATAAGCTATATTATTTTTCTGAAGTGAATCCCTTAAATTTCGGAACTTGTTTTAATATGATAGCTACCTTACCATTTAAGCTATGAAGTCCACTGACTGAGGTGATTCTAATCTAATCATATATATAATATATATATATATATATATATACTTTATTTTCCCCAATTGCCTGATATACCACTACCATTGTTTCTATACACTATTAATATTAGTAGTAATATGTTACTTTCTTCAATGAAGCAGTATCAGTTATGAAATCTTGACATATTACTTTCATCTTTGGTTCATTTTAGCACAAAAAGACATGAAAATACATTCTTTAAGAAGTTTGTAAATAGATATTTTCATGCATTTTTAACTTGCAATGAATGAAGGTAGATGTCTCAGAGAAACAGTATCAAGTTCAGGTGAATTTATTATTTCATTGATTGGCACATCAAAGCCCTTTGGTTTGGGATGATAAGACAAAGAGAATAATTTAAAATAATCATAACAAAAAGGAAATGCTTCACAGTTGCCAAAAAGGCCATTAAGAAGATAGCAGCAAGAGTTTTATGACCAGAAAGTTTGAAACATGAATTCTTGTTTTAATATTTTCAATTTTCTCAGGTTAGTTTTCCCAATTATACAGACCTGTCAGAATATATGAATCACTTGCATGTCTCCATGTATGCATTTACAAATTGAATGTGGCACTTCAACATGGAGTAATGGTTAGAGAAGTTCATCTGGTTGACTATCACTATTGTGTAATGAGTTTGATCCTCACCTAGTGTTCTATATAAAATATCACATTGCTCAATAATTAAAGAGTCATAAAATCAACAAAATGAACTTTGCATGAGATAATAGTGAGCTAATATAGTCTGCTTCACTGTTACAAGTGAATATGATCCTCACTAGGTGGCACATACAAAATTCAATAACTCAACAAGTCTTGAGATGTCATAAAATCAACCAAATTAACTTGGTCTGGGATTATGGTTAGTGAGCTTATTCTGGTTGATTATTATTATTGCGCATCCTGTACAGAATTTGACATTAAATAACCCAACAAATAATGATGTTTTATAAAATCAATCAACCAATCAGTGAGTGCATAGTTAGCACCCTGAGCCCATCTGATGAATCTGTTGAAAGAGATGTATGTAAAAAGTCCCAGTTTCTCTATAAATAAATAATATATTGAATGCATTCAGAATATTTCATTACATTTCCCATTTATATAGATGTACCAGGCTATCTGAATTACTTGCATGTCTCCATGTACATATTCACAGAATAAATCTAAACTTGCTTTCCTCACTGAATGCATAATCAGGACAATAGACTCATTTGGTTGATCTACTAGAAGAGAGAGACATAAAAACCTGTAAACTTCTCAACGACTAAATACTACAAATGGAAAATCACTCAGCCTAACCAAGAAGTCTTTACAAACTAAAAAAAAAGAAAAAAATCAGATGTTTGGTCAAATTGTGGGAAGTGACTGAGAATTTTTCAACACCCCTTTGTATATTGACATGCAGTTAATGAAAGTTTGGAAACTCGGATTTTTGTAACATGTTTTTGGTGACACACTTTTTTTCTTCATGTATCATGAAATAAAGTTTTCATTTTGAAATACATCTTGTCACTTTCTGCCTAGGCCTTTATTGAGGATTATAACTGTAATCATGAAAGCATGTATTCTTGTAACAGAAATATTTTTAAAAACACTGAATTTCCACATTTACTTTCTTAATGAACTAAATATACAACCATTTTCCCTTGCATCACTTTTAATTCTTTTTCATACAGGTTGAGTATCCTTTATTAGAAATTCTTGGAACCAGAATTACTTCAGTTTTCAGATTTTGGAATACAGGCTATTTATTTTGTATATAGCATCTATAAAATGAGGCAGTTGGGAAATGGAACCCATGTATATCCCTCCATTTTATGACACAGCTTGTACATATAAAACCTGATGGTAGTTTTATATAAATTACATACCCAGAAAGTAGTTTTATATAAAATTTAATAAATTTTGTGGCTCTAGAGATAATGATGATAGTCATGTAATGCCCACATGGATTTTTAAGTGGTGAAATTAAGTATTTAATGTAAAAATAATGTTTTGTACTTTCTGTACATGTACAGAAAACATGACCATTACTTTAAAAAAAATATATAAATGCAGGACAATTTACATTTTGAATATCTTTACTGAGTATGAAATGCCTATTAAGTAATCCATGAATGAAGATGTTGCTGTGACAATCGCTAACAAGAAACTGGTGCCAATGTAGGGTACATGGCTGGGCTGGAGAACTCCCACCCAGGGTAAATGAAGTCACCTAGGAACCTTTCTGAAAATTTCCATTTGTGAAAAACTTTCAGATTTTGGAGGTTTTCAGATTGTGGATAAAGGATACTCAACCTGTTTAAACAAATTGGAAATAGAATGAAAATTTTTCAACATTATTTGCTAAATGGTTTGCATTGATAGAGAACATTGTATTTATGTGCTCTTAACAGTGACAAAGAAAATTTAGTTGCCATTTAAGAGGAAATATATGAAATGAAAATCTTTCAATGATGTGCTCAGTGATCTATATTTAGAGGAAACACTTTGCAGGTTGCAACGATCATTTGGAAGAGAGATACAAAATCTCCAGACTTCTCATTCGCAACCACATACTAGGAGGGGGGATGGTACTAAAAACATTAGGTTCAACCAAGAAGTTTTTTAAAAATAATTTGATATTTCTGACAGTCATAGATGATAGACCATTTTTGTTTGTCATGTTCGAGATGAAATAAACATTTAATTTTGAAATAGATCTTGTCATTGCCTGAATTGGTCCAAGATGTCCTCATTGGGAATTGTAGCCTTAAATACTAGAGTTGAATGCATGCATTTTTGTTCTGCAACAATTTTATTTATATGAACTCCACATGTTTTTAATGCACTAAAATTACTGCCAATTTCCTTTGCATCACTTCTTTGTATTTGTTTATATGAACAACTTCGAAATAGAATGAAAAGCTTTCAGTATAATGCAGAATAATGCTTGTAACACTAAGCAGGTGACAATTAAGCTGTTGTAAAAGGCAATATATAAAGGATCAATGAAATGAAACCCTTTCAATAGCATATTCAGCGATTTATATTAATGGAAAACACTTCACAACACGCAAGGACAGAATTGGAGGGAAATTGGTATTTTTTGCAAGTTTTGTAAAGATGTATAAGTGTGCCTTGAAAATAAATATATATGCCAAAAGCTGACAATGTAAGTTTTGTAAAGATATATAAGCATGTCTACAGCAACCAAAGTTTTAATTGTCAATGTATTATTATGGAGGTGACATTTATCTGATTTCAACAATTTAAATAATGTTGCAATTACTTGGATGTATTAATTTAATTTCTAAAATTCTTCAAGCATTTTGTATACTTTTAATCAAATTATTGATAAAATGTTTCACTGGACAACAATAGAATATTTTTCACTTTTATAGCCATAAATTTTACATAGCAGATTACCCCATATTTGTAATAGATAAATAATTTATATTTATGTACAATGAATTGACATCTAGGCAATTAGTGAGGATTTTAATTTTTAAACTTATTTATTATATATATATATATATATATATATATATATATATATATATATATATATATATACTAATTAAAATTTACCATTTACTATGCAGCAAACAAAATTATGAAGAACAGCTGTAAAAGAAAACTGAATGTTGGTTAAAAAGATATGGCAAACATTAACCATTGCACCTGCAATAAGGCAGAGTGTCAAAAGGACAGTTTTTTTCCCATGACAACACTTTTATTTTTTTACCTTCACTCTTTGGCAATGTTTATTGTTTAAAAAAGCTATGATTAGAATTGGAATAAAGCCTAAACATATGATGACAGTGAATTTATGCATTTTTTGTTCTTGAGAATTTACAACAAAAATAACTATTTATTTATTAGATTATTAATAAGGTGTTATATTCTGTGCTAATAGGAATATATACTTGAAAAACAAGGTGGATAAAATAAGTAAAGGTTTATTGTAAAAAAAACAAAACAGTACAATAAGAATAAAGGTAACAGTTATGCACAAGGTTATTGCAAGTCAATCCAGTAGTGAGTGCTATTATTGGAAAGTCGGTAGTTCTCATGTAAGTCTGTGTCGTACTCAACAGATCCCAGCTAGTCTCTGTAGTCCACTGACTTACAGATACTTATAGGCAGTTACTACCTATAGTGTAGCCACTCATGAGGGTGACAGGTTATTCCATTACATCATAAGGATAATTTTATATTTACAACATTCTAAGAACTAATACAATTAAAACTGATGCAATATTTATCATTTACTAATCTATAAAGAAATAAATTTATAAATATTTACTAAATTATTAATTTATGTGAACCAATTATAAGGAAATCCATATTATTTACCATTTTATAACGTTTGAATCAGTTGGCAATTGCTAATAATAAATAGTGTTTATTATTTTTGTTAGAAATTCTCAATAACAAAGAAAATGTATAAATTCACTTTTATATATTTAGGTTTTATTATAAATTTAATCATCACTTTTTAAAACAAACATTACTGAAGAGGGAAGGTGGTTAAAAAAAGCAGTGTCATGGGAAAACACTCTGCCTTATTGCAGGTATGGAGGTCATGTTTGCCAAAAATTTATGAAATGATTGGCTAAATCTTTGTATCAGATTCAAATCTTAAAGCTTTTTTTAATGGTGTTTTATTTATGTTTTAATATTTTATCAAATGCTTCCTCCCACCTGAGAAATTACATTGACTGCTTTTGATCCCCCCACTCAAAAAAGGAAAAAGAGAAAAAAAGAAATCACTTTGATGTATGCACATTAATTATCAGCTAAATTAAATTGAAGTCAATTTATATTTTAATTAACTTAGGTAAATATATAATTTATTATGTTTCACATGAATTACAAAACAAAATCTTTTTCAAACCTAAAGGGCAACCATGAATGCAGCACAGATTACTATAAATATTTTATTTGTTTCTTTTAAGCAAGCCATGCATCATTCTTTTTTAAATTCTCACAGGATTTTCTGTAAATGTACTGTATGACATGCACTATATTCCTTGAGGTTTCGTAGTCATTGATCAACAAGAGTCTGATTATTCACAGCATCAGTTACCTGTACCATACTTGGGCCAGAGAGCTAAACCACTAGACCATAGAAACTAGCACCATGTCACCTGGTTAATATTAATTTTTTTTTTAAATTAGCACTCATACACATACACACATTCTTTTTTCATCATGCAAAAAAAAAACCCAGAAAGGCTGGCCGTTAATTCTACAACTTCTAGTAAATGGGTTGGCTTGCTCTCTTTATGCCTAACTGCTTACATCTTGGCACTCCAACAAACTAGGACAGCAGTATGTAACAGGTTACATTTTGAAAATCTTGTTAGAGATATAAAATTTATTTAAAGCAAGGAGGACATACATAATTAAAGAGGATGTAAAAAGAAGAAAACAATTTCAGTCGTTTAATAAGAAAAAAAGTGTGAGCTCGCCAATTAACACTCCTTACTCACCAGAACTCAATTGAGAAGAAATATATTTAGCTTTCCTCAATTGAGTTCTGATTTGTGAGGTGCAATAACACACTTTTTTTCTTCTTTCATATTAAGCTGCTGAAGTTGTTTTCCCCTTTTTACATTCTTTTTTTTATTATGTCTACCCTGTTTGCTACAATAGGCTACTTTTTCTTTATAACCCTTCACAACTTAACTCACTTTTTATTCTTTCAGTATCGTTTTTTTCTCCTTTATTTTTAGAACATTTGTTCCTTAAATTTTTCACAAATAAAACAAGTACAAATGCTTAATCCTTTGTCTCATGAATTTTTGTACAGACCAAACGCACCTACATACAGCCACATTATACAATGGGTTTTTTTAATCTACAAACAAAAATTTTCACATTTTTCTTTTATTTGGCTAAAACTTTTTCATTGTTCACTTTACATTCAATTTTAACATTGAAATATACAACAAAATTGTTTTATGCAGTCAAGTGCATGAACATCTTTACTGATATGATCCAAGTTGTCAGAGAATGTTTCTTGGTTTCTAATTTGCAAACATATTTTGCCAATGTATCTTGCCTTTAAATTTCTTTTTTTAAATTTTTTTTCTTGTTGGTGCTGCAATAGATATAAGAGAATTGCAAGTACCAACTCTCAAAAAAATTATTTTTGTTTTTTTTTTCATTTTGGAAAAAAAAATGATTCCATTTTGGTGAGAAGTAAATTGTATTCATTTGTTACATTTTTACTTTGATCAGAAATGTAAACAATATTTTTAAACTTTTTAACTTGCGTCATAAATAAGTGAAAAGGTAGTTTTTAAATTGTTTTTTTTAAAATCATATCACCCTAAGCAAGGTGATAAAGTTACTAAGACACATGAAGTTATTGAGAATGAAGTTGAACTGAATAAACATTACACAGAAAAAGAACAAAAAAAGAACAATAAAAAAACAGGATTTAAGGAGACAGAAGAGAACAACTGACATTGCATACATTTTTGTAGATTGTAATTGACAAGAAAGCAAGAAATTGAAAAAGAGTTCCACGAGTGAGAGTGCAAGAGAAATTATTAGCATAGAAATTTACAATCCCCCAACAAAACCATATGGGGTCACTACAAAGTAAACCTACATTTTTCGAGTGTTTTCATCAAAGTCCATACATTATGGAAGTATTTATAATGGGATGATATTACCAATCACTGGCCCTTTGTCATCAAGCAAAACATTTTTAAAATTTTTACATTTGCTATTTTGGCAGAGAAAGTTGGCAACTTCTTATTCAAAACTTTGTAAATGCTTCTAATTGCATATTAAGATTTTACCATTGAGAAGTTTAATGTCAGAACACATGAAAAAAAAAAGAAAACAGGAATTATTATTATTATATAGGTTGATAGTTAACATTAACAATAACATTGATGTACAACGTACATTGTATACAAAACCAAAATCAAAAAGGACTTGATTTAATATCAGAGTTTGAAAGCACAAATTAATATCTTTGAAAATAAGACAATTTCTATGGAAATTGTTTTGTCATCAATACCAAATTGAAGAATAACTTTAATAGACGTGTGAACAACCATCTTGTACACATTTAACAACCACAACATTCAAAGTCAAAGAACTATCAATAAATTTCCCTGTAGAAAAAAAATTAAAAAACTTAAAGCTTTCATTAGAACAAGATACAGAGGCTTAGATAGATCTGATAAAACAAAAAGTATTTGCAAAGTTGAGAAATCACACTGATTTTGTAGTGTGCCTTCAAGTCGTAACCGCTCTCATATGATTGACATTTTTTTGTTGCTTCATGTTCTCCTTCTTTACTTGATTCTGTTCATCTTCAATATTATGAATTGAACAAAATGTGCATATTGACTTAAAAATTCCTAGAAAGACTACCTAATTCAGACACAATTTTAGGTAGGTAACTCCACAGATTCATGATACCTAAGGTTTCAATGTGTTTTTCACCATAATAAAATATACTAAAATTTCTTAATCTTTTGGAATGCAGTAGTTTGTGAGTGAGTGAAAATTCCATGGTTTTCTTATTCAAATTTTCTGATGAATCATAATTCTTAATTTAATGATTAAATAAACTCCTTCCGAGTTCTACAACCATAAAATCTACATTTTCTAGGAAATGAGATTTGAAAATTCACATGCACACCCATACTGGAGAGAAACCATATGCATGCATCATAGGTGAGGTCTTGTTTTCCAAAAAATCAAATTTAAACAAACATACATATACATACAGGAGCAAAACCATATTCTTGTGAAATTTGTGGTGCTGCATTTTCATACACTTCACTTTTAAAAAGACATAAGAGAATGCACACAGGAGAAAAGCTGTTTTCTTGTGAAGTATGTGAACTTGCATTTTCATAAAGTACATGGCCGAAAAGACACAAGCAAACACATACTGGTGAGAAACCATATTATGAAATATGTGGGTCTATGTTTTCAGAGTGATCAACTTTGAAAAAACATGCTCTCATACACATTGTAGAGAAAAGGTTTACATGTGATATTTGTGACTGCATTTTCAAGAGATTCACATACAAACATACTGGAGAGAAACCACATTCCTGTGAGGTATGTGGCTCTACATTTTCAAAAGGCTCATCCTTGACAGTACACATGCACACACACACACGCACTGGAGAAAAATCATATACATGCAAAGCATGTAAGTCTATGTTTTTGTGAAAGGGGAGTTTAAATCAACATATGCAAACACATACTGGAGACAAACCATTTTTTATAATAAATGTGGATCTTCATTTTCACAAAGTCCCCACTTAAAAGTACATATGTGAAAACATACAGGAGAGAGACCATATTGTAAAGTTTGTGGAACTGCATTTTAAGATACAAATGAACACACACTGGAAAGAAACCATTTTCTTGAGAAATATGTGAATGTGCATTTTCCCAAAGTACACAACTGAAAAGGCACAAACTCATACTGTTGAGAAACCATATTCTTGTCAAATATATGAATGTGCATTTTCTCAGAGACAAAATTTGAAACAACATATAGAAACTCACATTGGAGAGAACAAATATTTCTGACATTTTGTGATTCTATATTCACTAGGAATTAAAATTTGAAAATACAGTCCAGCAGTCCCCATGGTCCAGTACTTTTTTGAATCACCGCCAATTTTCCACAACAGCATAGTGTTTTAGTGATATGGTCTTGCTTATTTCTTTTATATATATTTACCCATTCAAGATAGTGTATTTTATTTGGTTTTAGGCTTTTTTTAGCCTTTGTATTGCATAAAGAAATGGTTGTCTACTGTGGGAAAATCCACCTACTCAGTCATGAATAAAAAAAAAAAAACCTTATTGTCCAAGTGGGTATCATATATGACACTTATTGCAAGAAATAAAAACCTTGTTTGAAAGCAATAATGATTGTTTTATTTCCTGTTTTAAGCTTTGTTCTACCTTTTAATAACACAGTAATATACATGCTGAATAATATAGAAAAACTATTTTTACATGGGGTGATTTCTGTCATCTAGACATTTCTGTGGCCTGGGCCAAAGGAGGCTGAATTAAGTGGGTCAGACTGTACAGGATTTGTGAGAAAATATTCATGCGATATCTGCTGATATGCATTTTCACAGTTTATTCTTGATGTTTTTTTTTTCACTTCTTTGAAAATGTGTAAAATAAATTAAAAATGATTACAAAGCATTTACTCACTTCATTTATTCATAGAAAAATATGTTTAAAAGCACACATAATCAAATACATGATTATGGGATTCAGAGAATGATATACTTATGCTATTTGTTAGATATTTTAATTGTTTTTGCCAGTTAATTATAAATGCATAAAACAAATTCAAGATTTATTATGAACCATTTTCACACTTTTGTCACAATATTCAATTATGTATTATTTTATAAAAGATGAAAAACTTTAACAAGTTTTCTGTTTTTGAAACTATTTTAGTCTCTTTGCAGTTTTATTTTTAATCAGTGTAGAGTAACTTCATTTCCATTTTGATATTGTGACAATCTAAAAGGAGAAAACTCAATGGTTTTTTGTCATAAGTTTTCAGATTAAATTCTATTTAATGCATTCTCTGTGTTGTATTGAAAGTTGATTTGTTCTTAGGGCATATCAACATTTTGCAGGTGATTTAAAGCCAGAAAATATTTGGGTTTCTTAGAAAAATTCATTTTTGCAAGTGAATATTGCAGTAACAATTTTTTTTTTTTTTTTTAGAATAACAATGATTTTTTTTCCAGTTACAAGTCCTATTATTTAAACCATAGCTGTAGGAAGGAGGTACATTCTTACCTTTCCCAAGGTTATTTGCACATAAGGGAATGTGACAAACATGACTGGACTTTGAACTTGGCTGTTTGATTTCTCATTCATAGTGATCCATTATACCACCTGCATATCCATATCATATTAAAGCAAAATGTTTGAAGATGATATTACAATAATCAAAATGGACATACGTGGTTATTATTTAAATATAAAACTAAATAATATATGAATATGACACCCTTGTTGGGATACCCACAGAAAGAAGGCAGATGAGATTTTATCTTTATCTCAAATGTTTCTGTTTTATAACCAACAGATGGTTCTTTTTTACATCTGATCTTCTAAGCAGCATCCACTTACACAGTATGGGAACAGAAGAGTAAAGGAGTGAATGGGGGCTTTTGGACATAGATTATTTTGGGGTCTAGTTTATATTAAGTCATGCTTGTGATCAACAGGAGTCAGTTCTTGTCTGCTCTTGGTGAGAGACAGATTGTCCTCACACAGTTCCAATGTGACATTTGTATTGCCAGCCATACATTGTGACATGTAGATGGGCAAGGATCTGACAAGCCAAAACATCTAGGCTGGCTTTGGACGATTCCGCATGACCCAATTCAATGTCTTATAGATGAAAGTGAGTAAATGATGTTCTTGAAATTTTTTTTCTTATGCAACTTCATATTTAAATTATTTTAATTTAAGAGTAATATATGTTATATATTTTAAATAACATGATTTTATATAACATAATTTAACATTTTTCTTTTAAATTTTTTATAACATTTTTATAGTCATGTATGTTGACTTGGGAAAGAAGTAATTCTTTCAAGAATGGGGATATTTGAAAAAATCCAGGGCACAGATTTATATTTTGATAAGCTTTGATAGTGGCACTCTTGAGGATTTTTTAAGTTATTTTCAGGTCTGGTCTGGAAGAGCTGATGTATGATATCAACATAGCAGAAGTTGTCCCAAGTTTCACCTACATACCTACCAAGGCAAGCAGGAAAAGCCTTGAATAAAACATCTGTATATAATATGGGAAACAGAGTTCACATTCTCATTTCAAAATGTGGCATTTGTATTTCATCTTCATCATGAGTGCCTTTTTTATATAATTTTTAAGTACCCAACAATCTTTAAAATTTAGGAAAATATTCTCCACAAACTGATGTTTTATTGACATTTAGAAATTTTGACTTTAAATTTACTTTAGTCATCACTCTTATTTTCTGATAATGTCATGTATGGTCACCTGTATTTATTGGCACATTTTTTATACACATACAAAAAAATACAAAATTCTTTAAAAAATATTGGTGTTTGATAATTTGTATTGAGCTTTTCCATTTATGATTAGTAAATATAGTTTTCATTTAATAATAATATCATCTAAAAAGCAGAAATTAATACAAAATTTTAAAAGATTTAAAACTTAATAAATTTTTCTAATTAGTTTTAAAAAAATGAAACAATTCTTGTAAAAAGTCATTATTCATCGAAAAATTTTTTTCTTAAGACAGTAGTGTCCTTAATATATCTTATTTATAAAAAAAATTAAAAGCTTTTCTAATTAAATAATGTCATAGTTTTCATTTTTTTATTTTACGATTCAGAACAGATTTTCAGTAAACGGTTTTTCTATTTGACAAAACCAAATTGATGATTTAAATTCTCTAAGGAGTCCTGCTTTTAACTAATATAAATATGAAGAGGCTGGAATTTTAATTTCTTAAAATTTCATAAAATTTAGTAAGTGGGGATAACTGATGTAAAATATTTTTTACCAAGATTTTCTAAAAAAAACTAAAAAAATAATTCATTTATGAATAAGTCCTGAAAATTTAATGAGAATCCAACAATTATTTGATTCTTGCAAGAATTTCCAAAACAATGTGTTTTTAATACCAAAAAGATGCTAAAAACCCCTATACTTTGGCCCACCTGCTGACACAAGAAAAAAAAATAAGATTTTTAATCAAAATTCAGAATATGCTACAAAGGATTAAAAAAATTAATAAAGTAATAAAAAAAATACTTTGGTCTTTCCTCTTAATAATAACAAAGATTTTGACAATAAAATTTTGTTTTTATCAAGTTTGGAGCCTTTTTTTCATGGTATGCTTTCCTTTTAGAAAATTTTTGGAGATACCTAGATTAAAGAATAGTTTATCTAATGTTCCCTTATCTCAGCATTGTCTGAAACTTTGAAATAAAGTATTGCCATTATTCCATAAATTATTCAGATGAATATTCTCAGTTTTATTATTTTGATTACTCTATTTCAGTTCATACACAAGATAGGGAAGAACTCTATCAATTTATAGTGGAAGCTGGTATTTTTAAATTAGCACAAAAGATTTCAGCATGAGTGATTTTAAAAATTTACTGGAACTGTAAAGATAAGATGAAGTTCCAGACTATTTTCAACATTGTTCTGAAACCATCCAAAAAAACAACTTTAATCATTCCAGAAAATTTTAAAACCATCCTGAAAATCTTTTTAAAAATTTTGTTGTTATTTTATAGTTTTTAGTAGCATATAAAAACAATTTCTCCATTTGATCTGATGAAGACAAATAAACAGAGGGTCAATAGAGAAGTGAACTTCGTTGGTCAAGAATGGATTTGTTGTCTGTATCATGCCCCATACATGCTCGGAGGAGTTCAAATATGGTGAGCATTTACGTGGAAGTAATTAAAATAAAATGGTGTCATGGAAAAAACTGTCCTTTTGACACTTCCTCTTATTGTGGGCATGAAGGTCCATGTTTGCCACATGTTTTTAAACAAGATTCAGTTTTCTTTTAAAGATGTTCCTCAATTTTTGTTTGCTACATAGTAAAAGGTAAATTTTAACAAATTAGTATTTGTATATACATTATAAATAAGTTTAAAAATTAAAATCCTTGCTAAATGATAGATGTCAGTTCATTGTACATATATATAAATTATTTATCTATTACAAATGTGTGATAATTTGCTATGTAAAATTTATTGCTATAAAAGTGAAAAAATATTCTATTAATGTCCAGTGAAACATTTTAATAATTTGATTAAATGTATACAAAATGCTTGAAAAATTTTAGAAATTAATAGTCAATTAATTGCAACATTATTTAAATTATTGAAAGCAGATAAATGTCACTTTTATAATAATACAATTCTGCTGCTGTAGACATGCTTATATATCTTTACAAAGCTTACACTGCCTGCTGTTGGCATACATATTCATTTTCAAGGTATACTTAAACATCTTTATGAAAATTACATTGCCTGCTGTGAATATATATATATATATATATATATATATATAAATAAATATAAATAAAACAGAGACTAATACGTCTACACCAAAAAACAATACCCAGTTCAATGGCAAAAGCTGCTGGTGGCGCCAGTAGCAGTACCGCCTTAACTACCGAGACTGTTACCTTCCCTGGTCGGCGGCTAATGAGGGCAAGGTATCAATTGTGCTTTCACACATTGTAGAAAAAAAAAAAAAAATATATATATATATATATATATATATATATATATAAGACATTATGAAATGTCAATCCCTAGTATTTGTGTCATAAACTAATTACAGCTTAGCACTATTTCCAAACATGAATAGCTCTATAGTAGCATACAATACAACCTCTTTTGTGACATATTTTTATTATATTGTGTATTATGATTGAAACCAAAATGGTGGCAACCTTGACAAATTGGCATCAGCATCTTTATAGACATTTAAATAGCAATGTTCTATTTTTCCCAAAATGGACCAGCACAGCCAGGCAACAATGCTATAGCAATAAAAGTTTTAAGCATTATACTTAAAAGTAAATTGTTTGACGATAAACTAAAAGATCTGTAGAAGACACAAGGACAAATGACAGACATTATATTTAAACAAAAAATAAAATTGTAATAGAAAATTGTGGTTGTTGATAAAAAATAAAAATGAAAAACACCAATTTCTCTCAAATTCTGTCCTTGTTAGCTGTGAGTGTTTCCTGTCAATATAAATTCATGAACATGCTGTTGAAAGGGTTTCATTTCATTGATCCTTTATATATTGCCTTTTAAAACAACCGCTTGTCACTTGCTTGGTGTTACATGCATTATTCTGCATTATATTTTTTTGTGATTCAACAAACACCTGTTGTCACTTTTGTGATATCAACGAATACTCATCACTTTTGTAATGCTTGTTGTAGTAGAGACTTTGTAATCGCCGATACAAATATAGTAACACTGTTGAACAATACTGGTGTCAGACGCCTTCGAGTAATCTTGCACTAATAATACTTGCTCAATAATACTCTAATAGCAGCCCATATAGTGAAATAGTATAGAGAAGAGAAATGTAATCCATATAGTAATAGAGATAGAGGATAGTGTAGAAGAGTGATCCGAATAGTAATAGGGTATAGAATAGAAATAACGATTGTTAGCCGTCAGCTACTTCCTACATATATGTATTTCCCCTATGATCATGTGGTCTACTTAATTCAATAATGAGATCGCCTGTTTGCTCACTGGCGATCTATGTTCAAACTCAAGTGTAAGCAGCGAGACTTTATTTCGATATAAGAATATTGAAAGCTTTTTATTCTATTTCAAAGTTGTTCATATAAACAAATACCAAGAAATGATGCAAAGGAAATTGACAGTTTTCTTAGTGCATTAAGAATGTGTGGTGTTCTTACAAAATAAAATCATTGCAAATCAAGAATACATGCATTCAATTCTCATACTTAAAGCTACAATTCCCAATAATGACATCTTGGACCAATTCGGGCAATGACAAGATCTATTTCAAAATTAAATGTTTATCTCATCTGAAACCTGATGAACAAAAATTGTCTATCAAAGCCTATCAGAAATATCAGATTTATCAAATAATTATTTTAGAAAGGCTTCTTGGTTGGATATAATGTTTTTCAGTACCTTCCCTCCCACAGTATGTGGTTGTGAATGAGAAATTTGGAGATTTAGTATTTCTCTTCCAAATGATCCTTGCAACCTGTGAAGCGTTTCCTCTAAATATAAATCACTGAGCATAATATTTGAAAGATTTTAATTTCATTGAACATGTATATATTTCCTCTTAAATTTTCTCTTTGTTGATGTTAAGAGCACATAAATACGTTCTCTGCCAATGCAAACCATTTCAGATAATGTTGAAAGATTTTAATTTCATTGAACATGTATATATTTCCTCTGAGAATTTTAATTCTATTTTCACTTTGTTTATATGAAAAAAAATTAAGTGATGCAAGGGAAAATGGTTGTATATTTAGTTCTTTAAGAAAGCAAATGTGGAAATTCAGTGCTTTAAAAATATTTATCTGGTACAAAAACGTGTGCATTCACTTATCGTGTTATGGTTATAATTATCAATAATGACATCTCATACCAAGATAGGAAATGACAAGATGTATTTCAAAATGAAAGCTTTATTTCATCTGGTACATGAGGAACAAAAAGAGAGAAGAGAAATGCAATCCATTATGGGTGTCCTTTACCTCAGTCAGTACTACAAAGCTACACCAAAAAACAATACCCAGTTCAATGGCAAAACATGAATAAATCACTTTTATGATGTCAACGAATACTCGTCACTTTTGTAATGCTTGTTGTAGTAGAGACTTTGTAATCGCCGATACAAATATAGTAACACTGTTGAACAATACTGGTGCTGGACGTCTTCGAGTAATCTTGCACTAAATCAGAGTTTCCAAACTTTCATTAATTGCAAGCCAATATAAAAAGGGGTGCTGAAAAATTTTCAGTCACTTCCAACAATCTGAACAAACATCTGATTTTTTCTTTTTTTTTAGTTTGTGAAGACTTCTTGGTTAGGCTGAGTGATTTTCCATTTGTAGTATTTAGTTGTTGTGAAGTTTACAGGTTTTTATGTCTCTCTCTCTTCTAGTAGATCAACCAAATGAGTCTATTGTCCTGATTATGCATTCAGTGAGGAAAGCAAGTTTAGATTTATTCTGTGAATATGTACATGGAGACATGCAAGTAATTCAGATAGCCTGGTACATCTATATAAATGGGAAACAATGAAATATTCTGAATGCATTCAATATATTATTTATTTATAGAGAAACTGGGACTTTTTACATACATCTCTTTCAACAGATTCATCAGATGGGCTCAGGGTGCTAACTATACACTCACTGATTGGTTGATTGATTTTATAAAACATCATTATTTGTTGGGTTATTTAATGTCAAATTCTGTACAGGACGCGCAATAATAATAATCAACCAGAATAAGCTCACTAACCATAATCCCAGACCAAGTTAATTTGGTTGATTTTATGACATCTCAAGACTTGTTGAGTTATTGAATTTTGTATGTGCCACCTAGTGAGGATCATATTCACTTGTAACAGTGAAGCAGACTATATTAGCTCACTATTATCCCATGCAAAGTTCATTTTGTTGATTTTATGACTCTTTAATTATTGAGTAATGTGATATTTTATATAGGACACTAGGTGAGGATCAAACTCATTACACAGTAGTGATGGTCAACCAGATGAACTTCTCTAACCATTACTCCATGTTGAAGTGCCACATTCAATTTGTAAATTGGAGACATGCACGTGATTCATATATTCTGACAGGCCTGTATAATTGGGAAAACTTACCTGAGAAAATTGTAAATATTAAAACAAGAATTCATGTTTCAAACTTTCTGGTCATAAAACTCTTGCTGCTATCTTCTTAATGGCCTTTTGGCAACTGTGAAGCATTTCCTTTTTGTTATGATTATTTTAAATTATTCTCTTTGTCTTATCATCCCAAACCAAAGGGCTTTGATGTGCCAATCAACAAAATAATAAATTCACCTGAACTTGATACTATTTCTCTTAAACATCTATCTTCATTCATTGCAAGTTAAAAATGCAAGAAAATATCTACTTACAAACTTCTTGAGAAGTTATATTTAATTTTGAAGAATGTATTTTCATGTCTTTTTGTGCTAGAATGAACTGATGATGAAGGTAATATGACAAGCTTTCATAATTGATTTATCTAAGAAAATAATTTATGATTACTTATATTGTATAGATACTGATAATGAATATAAACAATGGTATATCAGGCAGCTGGATAAAATAAAGTGTGTGTGTGTGTGTGTGTGTGTGTGTGTGTGTATATATATATATATATATATATATTATATATTAATAATTGGTTGCATATATCTAAGTATGTCTGTCTGCTAGGGTAACTAACCAATCCCAGCTTTGCTCTGGCACATTTGTGCACTTGTGGTTTATATGGCAACTAGGCTGAGTGGATCTTAGTTACAGTCCCTGGGAAAGAGTGCATTATCTGGTCTGACCAACAGTTTGAATAAGGTCAGTGTGCTCAAACCCTCAGTCATGATGACTTGTAACTTCATGCTAACCTAACCATCGATGGTTCCTAAATAGTTCTGTCTACCCAGTTTCTCTCATAAGGCTTGGGTCAACTTATGGTATGGTTAACAAGCACTTTGCAAAGGTGCTGCATATATATATATATATATATATATATATATATATATATACACATTATTATTAAATATAACAGATGACTGTCTATTATGTCTGATCATGAGACGTTCTAATGTTTGCTTTGATTTGGGATGAAAATAAAGATAAAAATTGTACAACATTTGGATATTTTTTATAATTTTGGTCCTAAGCTTTCACTTCACATGAGCCATTCTCAGAGTTGTTATACAGACATGAAACAAAGATATCCACTGTCAGAGATGACATTTTGTCATAGAAAATTGCTATGCAATGACAACGGTCATGGAATAGCAGATGCAGATTGTAAGTTCAAGATGTGGTTTTATATATATAATGATTTGAACAACTGCAGCCAGTGAGACAAATGTTACATTAAAACATAAAATCAAATTTTTTACTAGCTTTAATTGGGACTGCCAAATATATCTTGTTTTTATGATTATTTTTAGTTATTTTCTTTATCTTTTAAAAAGCTGTGCCCAGAATACATTCAAAATCAATGAAACATTAAATTGACACAAATTTTATGATAATTCTATTGAACATCTATCCCCATTCATCTATTTACAACCTTCTTGGGAATTTTCTTTTTTTTTTCATTTTAAAAGGCATATGTTCATGTCTTTCCAACTAAGAACCCATTGTGATAATAAGCAACTTCAGATGAAAGAGATACTAGTCAAACATTCATGATTGATAATGCTTCATATCAGAATATGGTCTCTTTATTGTGCAAGTCTATGTCTTTTAAAGATGAAGTGGGTGAAAATGACTATCCACATGTTTTACCAAAATGTGGTTTTATTTATAATGAGTTTGCATGTGCATTCTTAAAGCATATTTTGTGGAAAATTTGGATTCACACACTTTACATGAGAAAGGTTTTTCTTCAGCATGTGTATGGATGTGAGTTTTTAAAGTATCAACCCTAGAAAACTTTAAACCACACACTTCACAAGAATAGGGTTTTTCTCTTGTATGTGTTTGCATATGTCTTTTTAAAGTTGCATTCTGTGAAAATGCAAATCCACATATTTCACAAGAATATGGCCTCTCTCCAGTATGTGTTCGCAAATGAACTTCAAAATTAGATCTAGCAGAAAATTTAGAATCACAAAATTGACACGAGAAACGCTTTTCTCCAGTATGATTTTGCATGTGAATTTTTAAAGTTGAACTCCGAGTAAACTTTGAGCCACACACTTCACAAGAATATGGTTTCTCTGTAGTAGTATGCATTTGCATATGTCTTTTCAAAGATGCATTTTGTGAGAATGCAGATCCACATATTTCGCAAGTATATGATTTTTCTCCAGTATGTGTTAGCATGTGCATTTTCAAATTTGAACTCTGCGAAAATGTAGATGAGCACAATTCACAAGAATATGGACTTTCGCCAGTGTGTGTTCGCATGTGTATTTTTAAACTTGAACTCAGTGAAAATACAGCACCACATATATCACAAGAATATGGTTTCTCACCAGTATGTGTTCGCATGTGTGCTTTCAGATGCGATTTTGTAGAAAGTTTCAATTCACAAATATCACAAGTGAAAGGCTTTTCTCCAGTATGTACTAGCATATGAGTTTTTAATGTTGAACTTCTTGAAAATTTGCAGTCACACAAATTACAACTGTATGGTTTTTCACCAGTGTGTGTTTGTACATGTCTTTTTAAAGATGCATTTTGTGAAAATGCAGCTCCACAGGATTCACAGGAATATGGTTTTTCTCCAGTGTGTGTTCGCATGTGGCTATTTACATGTGCCTTCTGTGAAAATGACGTCCCACATACTTTACAAAGAAATGGTTTATCTTTAATTTGTTTACTTGTATATTTTTTTATATCTGCATTCTCTGAAAGTACAGATTCGTGTCTCACTTGAGACAAAGATGATTTTTCTTCTATATGTGTTTGCATATTGCCTGAAATAAGGATTATTTACAATGGAGAGCCAAAATTCAAATCTGCTCTTATAGGAATTTTAATGTCAAAATGCTGTAAATGTAGTTCTATACACTTCACAATAAACTGGTTTCATATCAGTGTGAATTTGAATATGAACTTTTAGCTGTAATTTTCTTCTGCACATGAACAGCTTCAGACTTTGACTCCTGTGTGTAAATGACTTTTTAAATAGAAACTGTCTGAAGAAATTGATCCATTTACTATACAAGAATATTGTTTCTTTTTATGTTTTAAATTTTACCTGATTGAAAAGGTAGAATTGAGCAATCCTGTTTTCCATGAAGATACATGGGATACATGGGATTTTGTTTTTGTTTTTTTTTCAAATATGAATTTTGAGAAGAGACTGATCGTGTGTCCCTAAAATGTGTTTTCTCACCACTGTTTTCATTGATGTACTTTCAACAATGGGCATCAAGAAATTCAATAAAAATTTCTTTGTACTGGGACATCTGCAAAAAAAAAAAAAAAAAAAAAAAATAATTTTAGATTTACATTAAATTTATCTTTGTACATTATGTTTAAATACGTACACAAATATACTATATTTTTCCTCATTTTATATAAAAAAATACTAATATCTTATTTTTGTTTTTGTTATTTGATAATTAAAATAAATACAAATATTTCATCTTGATAAAACTCAAATGGTAATCAAATTGTTTTTTTTAGCACTTATGAATCACTTTCCTCAAAACTGAAGGTAAAAGGTGAAAACAACTGCAGTAATTTAAATTACTGCAATTGTCTTCTTTTTACATTCATTTAAATTATGCTCGTTTTGCTTAAATTCTGTACCTCCAACAAGTATTTTCTCAAAACTTTAACTTACTCTGAAATCATAACACCAATACAAATAATTAGTATGAAATGTACATATTTAAACATTTACACCTTTTGTTGGTACCAAAGGGTAGCAGAACTATCTTCATCCTTGTGCAGAAATTAAAAAAGATATTTTTGGTACAGTTCTGTGTGGTATAATTAGAGATTCCAAATTTTGGAAAACAACTGCCAACTCTGTCTAATGAAGAATTATTTAGAATGGAAAGAAGTTTTGGAAATCAGGGCTTTATACACAGATTAGCCAAAATCAAAACAAAGTCCTGGTGTAATTTTATTATTCTGTTCTAAAACCTGTAAATATGTCTTTGGCTTAACACCAGCAGATACTGGTAAAAATATGGGTCTGAAATTTATTATGGGTAGATTTGATTAAATTTATCTTCATGATTGGAATACAAGAACTTACTTGACTTTTAAAGAATTTTATTCTTATAAAAGACCTTCAAGTATCAGCTTCAGTTTTTTAATGAAGATTGCTTTGAGGATCTGTAGTTTTAATTTGTTATTTTCTTGGTGTAGTATAATTGTGGTATCAATCAGTATTTTCTATAGTGTGACTGTAGACAGGAATGCTGGCACAAATGTTCACAATTGATGAATGGTCAGACATGTGTAGAGTAAGGCATTTGTTTTCTTGTCAGAGATACACTCCCAAGGAACATCTGAATTGATATATAATGTTGGTTTTATGTAATACATCAGTTGCTAAGCAGAAGTTATTGTGAATAATTAAATTGGTTGTATTGTATTTTATATAATATATGATTAATTTTATTTTTTTACTGGGGTCCTTGGGAGATATAGTATTACTAATGAGATTTTGTATGATTTTTTTTTTCATCTTGTTTATAGTAAGTATGCATCAGGTTACAATATCAGAGTTTGATACGTTTAGGTTTTAAAATGCCTATTAAAAAACACTTTTCACACTTTAGAAATGCAAATTTTAACACCAAATGTCAAGAAATACTTTGCAAAGGCCCCCTCCCCCTTATTTTATCTATGAACAATTCTTTTTTTTGAGAAAAATAAGAAATAAAAAAGAAGTCAGGGTTTCTCAAAGTGGACTCTGGAGAGGCTGAGAACTCTATAACCATGTTCCAGGAGTCCACAAGCTTTTTAATAAAAGATACCTACAAAATGCTGCTGAAGTTCTTAATTTTTTATCAGTTTTTTTTAACAACTTATCTTTGTGAAAAGACATTTCCATTTGAATACAGAGAATAATATGAAAAAACAAGTTAAATCGATCATGCCTGACTTTGAAAAGCTTTGCAACTCAAAATAACTGCAATTGATTCATTAAGTTTGAATCTATCATTTTGTAAACAGTCAGTGTTAATAAATAAACACTTTTCATGTATATTATTTTAATGACTAAATTGTTAATGCTCCACAAAAATATTTATCCTGTTCAAGAGCTCCATGGCAACAAGAAGTTTGGGAAACCCTGTTCTAATTTCTAAAATGGTCATAATGTTTGATACAAAACCTGACTTCACTCAAAAACAAACTCTTCCAAAAAGAACAATATTTACTTTTTGAAATTAGCAGTCTGTCCATAAACTCAATTCACTTTTTATATCAGTGTTGTTGACCGTGCATGTTATTGATATTAAATTTGTAACCCAAGAGTATGTTTTGCATAAGAGGAAAAAGCTTTCTTTTGCTTGGTGTTTTGAACTGCTCAACCTCTTGTTCACAAAAAGGCAAACAGTAATCAATCAATTTTTAACATTTCTTCTACAACCCTTTCTTCTGTTTTCTTCTATGAAGACACACACAATGCCACATACTATTTTCCTATAGTGATCTTGTTGCACAGTAGTATGTGCAAGAGTAACTACTGGGACCACAAAGTTAGCAATTTCATGTTATTAATATGACTGGCTGTTTGTTTCAGAGTGTGTCTAACTGCTCAGGTGGCTAGCTGTTATAGTGGAAGACACCTTGTCTAGATAATAGACTCTTCCACCTATTATAAGTAGGAGTCCGTAGGTAGTCGAGGGAGGAGTAAGTGTTCAGCGACCACAACTCGATTACTCTGTGTAACACTTATTTACAAGTTCCTAACGTTTCTGTACGTTTACCCCATTTAGGACGCATTTAGTCTGACTACAAGTTATATTGTGGAAATAACTCCACAACACTAGCTAATCCTTGTAGTAAACACCTGCTGAGTGTCTGTTTTTGTTCAACCTGTGATTTATATTGCAACTTTGCTAAACAGATCTTAGTTATAGTTTCTGGGAAAGAGCACTTTATCTGGTCTCAACAAGCCAGTATGATCAAACCCTCGGTCATGATGACTTGTGACGTCATGCTAGCACAACCATCGACAGCTCCCAAATAGTTCTATCTACCCAATTTCAGTGGATCTTAATTATAGTTTCTGGCATGATCACCAGTTTGAACAAGTCTTGCACACTCAAACCCTTGGTCATGATGACTTGTAACTTTGCACTAGCACAATCAATTTCAATTTGGTTCAACCTGTTCAGTCATGCTTGATAGTTTTCCTCAGGCTGATATTAAGACCTCACCTCCTTGACAAATTGACAACTCATTCTAACCACTTAGCCACATGCCTCCACTATGTTATTGTTATACAATATATAAATATTAGAAGTGTTATTATAAACTGTCAAAATGGTTAGTTAGGTATTAATTTTCATATGGGAATATGACCTGAGAAAATAAAACATTCCACATTCAACTACGTAACCACTACAAACTCTTCTTAGTCTTACTCTTTAGTCTTTAAGGGATCTTCTGAGTGACTGTATTATCAACAATTTAAAAAAAAAGGAAAAGTGTTTGTTCAGTAACCTTCAGGGAATTCTAACTGAACCCTTTAGGGTTCCGAATGGAATGAGACACCCACCCCTCACAAATCGTAGATTAAATAAAAAGATCCAGTTCGAAATTCCCTACACAGATCAACAGACACTAGAAAAAGGCCAGCAGGAACAGCCAAAACATTATTAATGTTATAACTGTGGTAGTAGTCTCCTATGTTTACTATGTACAAGCAATGGACTCACCCCAGTTGGCTATATAATGTGTAGCTGAGTTTCGTTTAGTTGAATAAAGCTTAGAACTTTTACTGTTGTCCTGAGCTCTGTTTACTTTTTTTTACTACAATTTATTCAAATAAATGCATAGATAAAATCTAGCATGGAAACCTAATGGAAGCCAAAATGCTTGAATATCGAACCTTGTTCACCAACAGCTGCCAGAGACTACTGCCATTGGCGAACTATCCTACTAAACTATATAGATGATTACCAGGAAAGAATACCATACAAATACCAGGCTCTCTTGAGTTGTATAAGTCCCAGTGTATTTGAGTATATCGAAGGATGTGCAGACTTCGATGTGGCTATAAGAAAATTAGACGCTCTATTTATTAGAACACCCAACAAGCTGTTCACAAGGCACCTGTTGACCACAAGATGACAGAAGTTGGGAGAGTCTCTGGACGAATTTTTCAGAGAACTAGAAAATCTGAAAAAGAAACTGCAATTTCAAAGACCATACTGCGGTATGAACGCAGTAACGAGGCTATGAGAGATGCCTTCATTTCAGGGTTAAGTTTGCATTTTATGTGGTAGCATCGCTTAGAAAATAAAACCTTAGATCTATAGTTTACACTCAAGCGTCTGCACTGGACTTAGCACAAAGAAATAATGACTTATATACTGCCCTAGAAGCACAAATAGCAGTGATAGTCAACTCTGACCTCCCAAAAGCATGTGATGAATTTCCAGTCAAACCAGCAGTAGCCACAACTCATCAAGCCAAATGTAAATGCTTTTTTTGTGGATTTGCCTACCATTCGTGGGACCACTGTCCTGCTCATAGAGCTACTTGTAAAAAATGCTCACAGGAAGGACACTATGCTCATGCATGTCAGTCCAAATCTTCATTAGCAGCCGTGGCTGATCCTCATATACTGACCATGCAACATACCACATGAGCTCTATCCCGTTGCAATGTATGTAGTGGTCAATAAAAAAAACTAAGTGCTCTACTCAATTCCTCTAGCACTGATAGTTATATCAGCAAAAGAGTCGTGTGAGAACTGAAATTGGAAGTCCACCCATCCAGTAAAGGTATCACCATGGCCCAGAAAACTTTAAACACTAACTCAAGGGGCTATGTAGTTGTAAATCTAATCCTTTGCCTTAATGGTCAGTCGTATGTTACCACCCGTCTAGGTGTTTTGAAAGATTTATGTTCTGACATGATACTTAAGCATGATTTTCTGTGTCAGCATCAGAAAACAACATTTAAATATGGTGGGCCCCTACCTGAATTAACTGTGGACAGTAGTCATCAGATTTGTGCATTAAATTCAGTGGTGATAGAAAACCCTTCACTATTTCCCAATTTATCACCAAACTGTAAACCCATTGCCGTCAAGTTGAGTCACTTCAACAAAGAGGATCAGTCCTTCATGAATAAAAAAAATTCAGAACCTGCTTTCTGAAGGCATAATCGAAGAAAGTGTTTCTCCATGGTAAGCCCAGCTGGTAGTGGTAAAGGACCCCACTCACCGCCATAAAAAGTGAATGTGTGTAGCTTACTCCCAAACAATAAATCTGTATATAGAACTGGAAACTAGATACAGCTTTTTTCTACATTCAAATGCCTACCACCAGGTGCTGCTTAAAGTATTGGATAGAAAATACATTGCTTTTGAGGCAAATGGTCACTTGTTCCACTTCTGCAGAATTCCGTTTTGGGTCAAAAATGGGGCTGCTTCATTCCAGAGAGCTATTAATAGAATAATAAAGAAAGAAAATCTATGCAGTGCTTTCCTTTACATTGATGATATTACTGCTGCAGGACACACACAAACAGAGCATGACCAAAAGGTGCCTGGAGGCAATGGCAAAAGCCAAAATTACCCTCAATAAATTGAAATCTGTGACTTTGGTACCTTCCCTCAATGTTTTAGGATACCATGTCGGCATTGGAATTATTAAGCCTAACACAGAAAGACTTCACCCCTTAAAAGAACTACCCCCTCCAGAAAACTTGAAATCAGTAATAAGAGTGCTAAGCATATTCGTGTATTATGCAAAATGGACACATAACTTTTCTTATTAAATTCAACCTTTAGTAAAAAAAATAAAAATTCCCACTTGAGAAACAGGTACTTGAAGCTTTTGATCAATTAAAAAAAAAAGAACTGATGGAGGCTGCACTAAAACCAATAGATGAAAGTTTACATTTCGAGGTGGAATGTGACGCGTCAGATGTGGCTATTTCCACAGCCCTTAGCCAGAGTAGATGCCCAGTAGTGTTCATGTCAAAAACACTACAGGGAAGTAAATCAAAGTATTATAAAATAGAGAAGGAAGTCATGGCAATTATTGAGGTGGTTCGGAAGTGGAGTCACTATTTGTCACAGCAGCATTTTACCTTAATTACTGATCAGAGATCGGTGGCGTTCATGTTTACCAATGAAAAGCGTATTAAAATTAAGAATGCCAAGATTCAAGAATGGCGGTTAGAACTTTCAGCCTTCGACTACACAATAAAATACCGCCCTGGCAATGAGAATGTAGTTCCCAATGCACTTACGAGCTTACACTTGTTCAACCATTACCAGTTTTGCCCTTACCAACATTCACAATGGGCTATGCCACCCAGGAGTTACTAGACTCTTACATTTTGTTAAAGGGAAAAATCTTCCTTTTTCTATGGAGGAAGCAAAAACGTGTGTGCCTCTTGCAGAATCTGTGTGGAAATTAAACCTTGTTTCTATAACTTGCCAGAAAACATTCTTATTAAGGCGACCAGACCCATGAAATGAGTAAGTATTGACTTTAAGGGACCCATACCTTCTGCCACGTGCAATACATATTTACTGGTAGTAATTGACAAATACTCAAGGTTTCCATTCATCTTCCCATGGCCAAACATGCATACTACCTCAGTAATCAAATCCTTAAATCTTTTGTTAAGCTTAGCTGGGATGCCCGGCTACAAACACTCTGACAGAGGTGCGTCTTTCGTGTCTAAGGAACCGAGATACTACTTCTCCCAAAAAGGAGTCGCAACAAGTAAAACCACTCCATATCATCCAACCAGGAATGTACAGGTTGAACGATTTGATGGCACTATATGGAAGTCGATTCAGTTAGCTGTTAGAGCATGAAACATAGCTGAGAAGTACTGGGAATTAGTGCTTCCCGAAGTGCTACACTCTGTAAGATCGTTACTATGTATTTCTACAAATACAACCTCTCACGAGCGTTTCTTTACATTCTCTCATCATTTATCACACGGGAGTTCTCTCCCATCCTGGCTAATGTCACCAGGTCCCATATTATTAAGGATGTTTGTAAGAAATAGTAAAACCAATCCTTATGTGGACCAAGTCGAACTCTTAGAAAGTAATCCGACTTATGCCAACATAATGTGTCCAGATACAAGGGGGTCTATTGTACCTGTTTGTTATTTAGCACCCTGCCCAGATGCGGAGTTAACCAGAATCCCCCACTGTGGAACAAAATAGGAGTACTCTGGGTGTCCCCATACCAGAGGAGGATACACAGCATAACAGAGATGATGCTGGGGTCCAACAGGTCACAAAATCTGAGCTGATGACAAGACCCCCAGGGCATTATGGATAGTAACACTACATTTTTCTAGGAACAAAGAATGTGGTAATAGTAACCTATGTACAAGCAATAGACTTGCCTCAGTTGGCTATTTAACTTGTAACTGCTATTTTCCTTTTGTAGCTGAGTTTCATTTAGTTGAATAAAGCTTAGCACTTTTACTTTTTTTTAGCATTCTGCTATCACTCCATTGTATTCTTTCGACAGCAATTTTTGAACAAACTAAACACCAAAGTGGATCACAGAGCCTTGAATAATTCTCTGACTGGCTAATATATGTCAAAAATATTACAACGCCTACGCACAAGTGTTCAGAGTCAATTTACCGCCAAAATCTGGTTATGTGTTCTCGATCCTATCATGTGATTCACATTACTTAGAAATACTTGGACACATCTTCAATTCTTCATACTTCCTCTTGTTTTCCCTCACCTACAAGCAGTGTAAGGTCTGTGGAGAAATCGTTTTTTCCCTTTGGGAAAAACTATGAAACACATGCACACACGTACGAACATTGACATCTATTCACTCCTTCAACTACAAGCACACAGAAACTTACCAACTTCTAACTGAAGTTTTCATCAGCATGCCACCAGAGCACGTATAATTTTCAACACGCTCACTCAATTCATCTCAACTGATTTCATCCCTCTTTAGTGAGATAATTTGAGCAGCAAGATACTTCAATCTATTTTTCAACTTGGAGGCGTTAAACCAAAAAAACATTTTTAGTACCAAATACTACTCGATTTTCAAGCGAAGAATACAATTTTCTCTCAACAAGTTTTTTGAAAGCGTTAAGCAAAAAAATTCAACTAGCAGTTAAAGATAAATAACTCTTGCTAAACACTGAGCTTTCAACTATAGAAACACTTCATTGTTAGTAACAAACTGTTTAATTCTCTTGTAAACAGTACAATCTTACTAAAGTTCTCCAAACTCACACACTTTTTAATACTAATAATACACATCACAGTTTATCAACAGGAACATTTTCCTCGCTCAAAATTCCAAGGACAAATATAAATTTCAGCATTTCAAACACAACTGAATTATATTGTCTGTACAATTGTTGTTATGCATATATAATTCCATTTACTTATGCAACTTCTCTTGTTGAATGTTATTGTTATTCTTCTTGTTTGCTTATTCCATGTTAGAGCACATGTGTAAAGTAAAAAATAGTACGGGTTGAATTGAGGCCGTTTAACCCGTTGCATACTGTTGTCCTGAGTTCTGTTTAGTTTACACTTACAATTACTATAAAAACAACAATGAAGACATCTAGACTAGTCCAAATGTAAATAATGATGGCTTCATGTTCTTAAAAAAATGTTTTACTTAATCAAATCAGTAATCTGTATAAAATTAATGTAACTTTTAAAGGGGGAGACCGGCGAAGAGATAGCATAGCATTTTTTTAATTAATTGAACTTAAAAAAGAAAACAAAGCGTTGAGATTTTTTGAGGGGGATATTTTTTATCACTGTCCAGTTCTTGTGTTAAAATAAATACAAAATTTTACTCACAGTAAATATTCAGTTAAAAAGAAAAAAATGCATTAATAATTTATTCTACCGTCAAATAAACGATGCTGAAAAATTCTCGGCCCAACATACTTCCCAACTAAAATGTAACCAAATGTAATTCTTTATAAATTATTGATAAAAAAAATGGAAAAAGTACATTGCTGTTGAAACGTGTTTTTTTTTTCTTAAGATTATTAATTTAACTTTAAAATTAATTTTGATAAATTTAAGAAAGCTATTCTGTGATATATAATTTTATTAACAAAGGAAACAATAGACAGTTACATTTTCCTTTGAAAAATTTAAGTACAGCAAAATCTGATGTTAATTAAAAATAGAAAGAATAGAATAGCATACAATCGACAAAAACATTAATGGAAAATAAAGGAATATAGTCTTTTTTCTTTCCAACCCAAATAACGGGTTAAAAACATAATTTTAAATAAAGAGTAGAGACGAATATTTTGTTTCGAATATGAGACTTACCTTTCGTGATTGTCATTGAAAACGGAAAAAAATATTTAAGATAAAAATAGGATGACATAAGAAAATAAGCATTAAGAAAAGGGAAACACTATGCAAGTAGCAAATTATCTTAATCTCAGAGAATATATTTCGATAAAACAGAACAATGATCATTAGGCGGTGTCAAGGGTAATTTCGTCCCTTGTGCAAAAGAAAAATGTATGGAACAGTTTTGAAAAGATAAATGTATTAAAATGATTGTTACAAAATATAGTCTACAAATTGATATTCACAAAGTGGTAATGTTTAACATTCGTGCCCGCAAAAAAAAAAATCGTGTATCAAAAACACACTATTACTGTATACACCTTTGACTCCTTCAGCAAAGTTTACAGTACACTTTGACTTATTTTTAAAAAAAAAACGACGATTACAATTTTAATAAAATTCAAACATATGAAAAGGGATTTATTCATTTTCTTTATTCTTGAGAATTGACCACAATAAACACTATTTATTAGAATGAATAAAAAAAACTTGTTTTTCATAGTTATTTATAAAATGATAAATAATAAATATTGCATTATAGTTGGTTTCTTTACAATACATATTTTGATGATTTGATAAATTTTTAATAAAAACATTTATTTATAAAATGATTACCATTTTATAAGTAAATTAAAAAAGAAATATTTTTATTCAAAAATTTATATTTTTACAAATAAAAATTTATATCTTTATAAAAAGGTAAATAATAGTATACCATTGTACTTAGTTCATATATTTTTATCATCTTCTAAATAAAAATTGCCGAGGGAGTCAAAATGTATACAGTAATAGTGGTGTCAAAGGAATAAAGGAAGTTTTCTGGTTTCACCTTTGTATTCATTGATGCAACTGCAAGGGATGGAATACACACAGTTCTTGGTCATATTTTCCCCCCGTGTTAGGCTTGATTCAAAAGAAAGAATCTCTGTAAAGTCGAGTTGCTTCTGAATGCTGTCTTGATGTTGCATAGATGACAGATGTTCCGAATCCTTTCCGATGTGCCCATGGTATAAGGTAGACAGGCCATAGTAGTTTTCTGAAATTCTTCAATACTCTTGTAACCGTCTGCAGAAGCTGATGTTATGCTTGCTGGGTAAGTAGCTACATTTGATGCTGATCATCTGTTGGTATGTGTCTGGGTCACCATTTATCATGTTTGTATGATGTTGTAGGTATCACATAATCCTTCTTGTTATACTGTATGGATGGTGGAAAGTGAAGTTAAGGTAATATTCTGTGAATGTTAGACTGTGATATGCAGATATCTTGAACCTATTTTCTGTGTGAGTTATTAGCACATCCAGGAAGGCCTGTTGATTTTTGATTTCTTCTTCCATTGTGAATTAGATTGAAAGTCTTAGTTAATTTACATGGTCTAGTGCTATTTGCACATCATCCTGGTGAGGTTAAATATAAGATAACAATCATAAAAAAAATCTTTATCAACTATACAAAAGTAATTTTTTTTATCTGCCATATTATTCTTTGAAGAACTATTCATTATTAAACATTGGGGTGGTTATCTTATTTGTTTAGTCTAAGGTATTGGCTTTGTATAAAGTATCTTACATTATCTGCATTGTATATAGTGTATATATTTGCATTTAATATGGTGGTATTTTACAATGTATTTGCTTTTAGTTTTTGATTTTTAAGTAAGGGAGTAAAACTTTGTCCTCACATCTGCATTTTGAGATGAGTTCTGATCATCTATTTAGTCATTTCTGTTGGTCAGGGAAGCTGATTATAACTATTTAGTTTTGGGATTGTTGTAGGTTGATGCTGTTTTCCTTATTTACCATGTTATTTTTGACGTGATTTACATTTTGTTTTTAATTTCCCATATATGTTTAGAAAGCATTGTGGTGTTTGTGTATTTACTATTTGTAAAGGATATTTATGTGCTTAGTTTCTCTGTTTCCAGGGTCCTTCACTTACTCCCATGTATATTTTTTTTCTTCATTATATGCTGACTTTACAGTGGCTTGGTCAGTGATGGAATTCAGAAATTTTAAGAACGGGTGCTCTCAACAATAGGCCTCAATTGCAACAGGTTCCCTCATTTTTCCATAGTCTATACTTTACTATATAGATATAATTTAGGAATAAACAAAATTTTTTTTTGCACTTGGTCAAAAATACCAAAATTAATCCTGCATTACACTGCACATTATCATTTTGAAAGGAAAAATAATTAAAAGAAATGCTTTAAAATCTTTTATTCATGATCTTTCATTTTAAACATTTTCAAATAGCCACTTGATTGTCATCATATTTTTCAGCTATTATTTTTTGCCTCACTCTGTTGTCATCAGCACTGATTTTTTTTTTTTTCTAAGCCATGTTTCCATGAAAGAAGAGGCATCCCATAAATCTAAAGGGAGGCCAATAAGATTGATTGTCATAAAGTTTGCTGCATTTTCCACTGTAAGGCAGCTTCTTCTAAGTATATAATATTAATTCTTGAAAAACCTCTTTCTGTCACAGAAGAACTGATAGCAACCGTATTGATAATAGTTTTTGCTTTTTGTAGACTTTGAAGAATTACAGAGTTATGAAAGTTTTTCAGAACATTTTCCACATAGTCTTGAAAATCATGGGAATGTTGTGATGAAAAATTTTACCGAAGCCATTCAGGTTTTCTTCTGCAGCTTTCCAGGGAATGACTATTTCTTGAATATTCCAAGTATCTGGATCTAGGAAGTTTAGCAGTTCATTTTCCTCTTGGATGTTAAATGATCACAGTCCACCATTATTTTTAGGTGAGAAATAGATTCATATACAAAAATATTGAAAAAATTCAAAAATATAAAAAAACAGGAAAAACTTGGAGAAATCAATAACAAAATGGCCCAAGGCAGAAAAATTTCAAATAGCATCCACCTCCATTCTTAACAGCATACACAACTATTAACAAAAATTTATTGTACTAAGCTACACACCCTAGTAAAACCAACCATACTTTGTACCTCTTTACCTGTTTGCACTTTTGGGTTTCAATCGGTCAATGTATGGTTATTTTAGAGGGTGTGATGGACAGACTAATGGAAGTCACAGAATTTTATATATATAGATTATATATTATTATAACATATAATACTTAAGCTTTGCTGAATTTGGCATTGAGCCCCAAGTTAATTTTATATTTTAAGCTTTTAGCTTATATTTTTACTCTCTCTGTGTGTGTGTATAATATATATATATATATATATATATATATATATATATATATATATATATATATGATTGCTTTGCCATGAAGAGCTTCACAATCAAGTAAGATTCTATTTGCCTTTAAAGTACATTCACTGGTTCAGATTTCTTTGAAAGGCTTATCTTCTCAGTTTCAAATCCCAAATGTAAGCAAACCAAAGAATTGATGGACTATGTCAGATTAAAAAGTAATAAATTCCATTAATTCTTTAGAGAATGCTTTGTTTATGTTTTGGATACAAAAATTGCCTTCTTTATATTATGGATATGAAACTGAGCAGTTTCAAAATATATATATATATATATATATATATATATATATAGGGATCAAATATGGATCAGAATCTGACAGTGATAAGATAAAGAACAAATAGAAAACATTTATTAATCTAACATGTTTCACTTTTATTCACATTTCATCAGAGAATGAGATATGGAGAAAAAGAAATTCTGGTATTTTTATTTTTGTGTTGTTTAAACTTTTAATTGGTTAATCAGGATTTATATGCATTTGTCTCATTAAAATAATGTTAGTATAATATATTGCATTCCGAATTCAAGTAGAGAAAATGTATCCTTTCAAAGCACCAAGAAATTAACAGATTCCAATCCTAACTGAAAAAATGTAAATATTACTTTACTTATGTTACTGTAGGCATAGTGGAGTAATGGATAGTGGCTCCGATTGAGGAATCGGAGAGCCGAATTGAATTCCTCTTGAATCTATTACATTCACTTATGTGCTGATACCCTTGGGAAAGGTATGAATCCTCTTCTTCTCCCCCTCCCCCCAGCTATGAGTAAATAGCAGGACAGATCAGGTTCTATAACCTTGGATGGCAACTGGTCTACCGCAGAAAGAAATGGCAACCTACTGCGGGGAAAAATCTGCCTCATCAAAAGATACATGATTGCCTAAGTGTGTATCACGCATGGCACATAACTGATCATAATTCTAGTTTGTCTATATAGGATTCAGATGATAATGGATATTCATAAGTGTGTGCATATATATCTAGTAGACATTATTTTTGTTTAGTGGTTTTATATATATATATATATATATATATATATATATATATATATAAATAAAATAAGAAGAAAAAACAGAAAGATTTACAATCCAGTGTTTTTAGTAATTATTTTAATTTTTAAAAAAACAGTGCTCAATACAAGACAGTAGAGCATTATATTATTATAATTATTTAATATTTTAAAAATATGATTCTATTGCTACACATGGTTTACCTGTGTAATGATAGAACCATATTTTTAAAATAGAAAATAATATATAAGATGTTTTTATTTTCAATGGTAAGTAAAATCTAAACAATGACTAATTAAAATGTAAGCATAAATTATAAACTGGTATTGTTTAACCTTCATTTGCACAAAATAAAACGTGTGTCAAAAGGACAGTTAGTCTCTTCACACTGCTATTACTGTATACACTTTTGACTCCCTCAGCAAAGCTTATTTTTTTTAAAAAGTGATGATTAGAATTTTACTAAAACCCTAATATCTGAAAATGGATTTATATGCTTTCTTTATTCTTGAGAATTTTTTTTTTCTCAAGCATTTCACCCCAAGCAAGGCAGGAGTGCCATTAGCACGCAAGGAGTTATAGAGGATTGATTACAAGAGTAAACAGGGATAATAGAGGAAAGGATGAAGAGAAGGACAGGGAATAGATCAAGGCATCTGGAGATGTCGATTGACATTGCATTTGAATATTTGGAGATTATAGCTATCAGGGAAGCAAGTAAGAGGAAGGGAGTTCTGCAGATGGGAAGTGCAAGACCTGAAGCCAATTGAGCAGAAGAGACGGCTACATTTAACTGTTTTGACAGTGAAAGGGTGGAACTGAGATGCCAACCTAGTAGCACATTTAAATTCATGCAGTTTGGGAACAAAGATATACACTATTTATTTATTAGAATGAAAAAAAAAAACTTGTTTTCATAGTTATTTATAAAATGATAAATAATAAATATTGCATTGTAGTTGGTTCATATTTTTTATAAATTTTTGACTAAAAGATTTCAAATTTATTTATATAATGATTACCATTTTATAAATAAATTCAAAAAGAAATATTTTTCAAAAACTTAGAAATTTTAATTTATAAAAATTTCTATCTTTATAAAAGGTAAATAAATATCGCATTGTACTTGGTTCACACGTTTTAATAATTTTGTAAATAAACATTGCCAAGGGAGTCAAAATGTATATAGTAATAGTGGCGTTGAGAGAATAACTGTCTTTTTGATAAACCATTTTTTTGCAGGCACAAAGTTTAAACATTGCCAGTAAACACTTAATATCCTAATCTTTAAAGCTAGCATGATGCGTTATTAACTGTGCTTTGTTCATGTTAGAGATATCTGTTCATTTTTTTATCCTATTTCTAGAGTAATAGAAAAATCTGAGTTACAAGGCACTATTCAACTTTGTTTTGTCATTGACACACTCTGTAGCCGAGAGGTCAAAGTATGTCAGATCTAATGATGGTTTCCCCTCAGAGAACGCAGGTGCAGATCATGCCGGAGATTGCATATTTTTCTCTAATAACATTTCTCAAATATTCAGTAGAAGATAAATAAATATACTGTTTAATAAATAGAGTGTCTACTCAAATATAAGTATCCACTAAAAATAACATTTAAGCAATAAAAATATCTCAGATTAATAAAAAAAAAATCCATCCTTTCTTCACAAATTACTTTGTTTACATTAGGATAGGAAACCAAGCAGATATGTCTGTTTCCAGAGTTAAAGAAAAATATGTTTAAAAGCACAGATCAAACCACATCATATTATGGTAGGTTAACAGATGCTTGTGAGTTAAAATCCTGATACCATTATGCTAGCAAAGAAGTATTTTTTTTAAAGATGGCAACATAGGAAACAAATACACAGAACTGTACTTGGATTTTCATTCAAATTTCATTAAAGTAATGAATTATTATCAGCAAAATGCAACGTTTCATTGTTTCTCTTATAATATCCACTGTAAAAATGAAACACCTCTTCATCAAATAGCAGAAGAATCTGTCTATATTTTTGAGGTGAGGTATTGTAATTATTTACACTATTTACATTGTTTGGACTGTTGTCATCATCTTTGTTGCCATAGTCACAATTTCAGCCATTGTTCACTGCAGCCTTCTTCAAGGACACATGGCCCAGTGGATAAAAACATTGGTTGGATCCAATGACTTGACCCAAAGAGTTGTGTGTTCAATACCTAGCTACTGCAGAGGCGAACAAAAACTTGGAGTGTTGAGTTAAAGGGAAATAACTAAAACATCTGGAAGAAGCCTGGCACATGGAACTAGAACAATCTACACCAGTGGACGAAATAATGGGTTTAGTTCAAATTTCCAATCATCTGAAGAAGGCTGGAGCATACAACAGCCGAAATGTTGTGAATATGGCAACAAAGATGAGGATAATAGTCCAAACAGTGTAAATAGCAGAAGAATCTGCTATTTACACAACTGCTTTGGATTTACATTTTGAATATAAAATAGAATTTTGGATATATTGATTATACTGATGTCCAGGGTTGGCATATATTCCCCTCAACCCCCCCCCAACAGGGGGCACACCTGATTGGGGACCCCGGACTGTGGTTTGTGACCCCCTGCTGTCTTACCAATATTTGTTTTTTTCTACCTACATTTAAATTTAAACTAAGCACAACTGACCATTAAAGGATAGAAGAAAGTTTTGTTGCTTTTGACATCATTCTGTTTTTTTTGGGGGGGGGGTCCATCCAAATCTTTCAGTTATTTTCCCAATATGATGTCATACAAAAATATGTTGGCCCCCAAAAATTAATAAAGTAAATTATTAAGGTATTTTGAAAATAATTACACTTTACAAGAAAGAGTATATGAAGAAAAAGTAAGATAAATTTATTTAAATAATATTTATCAAAAATGAAATCATCTTCCTTTTCAACTACTGAAGCCCAAAAGAAAGAAACCTTTTCAATTCCACACTTAAATAAATCTGTGTTTTTCCCAAGGAAAAGTTTGAAAGATCATTTTCAATTTCTTATTTGCTTCTAAATGTCCTGTCACTTTTGATGAAATATCCTAACGATCAAACCAATTGATAATTTATAGGTGCTAAATTGGGTATGAACGATGAAGAACCTCCCAACCTAGCAGTTTTAATTTTTTCATGGGATTGTTTTACAGAGTGTGTCTTTGTAATTATCATGCTGTAGAATGACACCTTTTCAGTTTAGCAAAATACTTTCTATGTCATGCTTTGTTTGCCTAATCAAAGTTGCTGGCATTAAAGGTCTACAGTTATGATCCTTCCATGTTCAAGTAGTTTGTACCAAACATCATCATTCGTATTCCATCAAATACAAAGCATGGACTTCTGCAGATGATGCTTTGGTGTTAGCACTGCTTTTTCATTTTATGATAACCACTATGTTTTTTGTTTTCTGTTGACATGCAAAACACATTTTTCATCACCTGTAATAGTGCAATGTAAAAATAAAAGTTTTGGCATTCCCAATTCAAAGACAACTACGGATGGTGAAATATCATATTTAGTTTTCCATCTTTTTCCTCAGCTCACCTGAATTTGAAGGGAGTGAGTACAGTGAGTTATTACTATTTCGTTCTCACCGCAGAATTAAAAAAAATGAACTCTAGACGCAGTTTCCTACCATTTAACCTTGGTTCTGCCTTGGCTCTTTGACAAGTAATTCATAACAGTGAATGTAATATGTAATAATTATATGTAATAACTTCCTGAACATACTTATATATCCTTTAACTGCTGAATTTAAATGGATTATTTTTTTACTGGCATTTGTTCTTGTAATCTGAACCTTTAATGTTATCGATACATAGCACACTAAGAATACAATTTTATTTTCGATTATGAAATACAATGTAAAACCTCATAATAGAAACATGGTGGCCAATGCTCAGGGAAAAGTTAGGGAATAAAAAACTTGTCGGAAAATTAGGGAAAGGTCAGCAAAGTTCCTGCAAATTTTTAAAAGTAATGCAATTTCTTGTTCTTTGAGGACCTTATAATTTTTTATGTGATATAATGCTGATTTTTACAGTGTGCAAAAACAAAACTATCATTATCTGTCTATATCTCTGAGATTAGGTATTATGATTACTTACATTATTTACAGTATGCAGACTGTTATCCTCATCTTCATTGCTATATTCAATATGGCAATGAAAATGAGGATAACAGTCCGAATAATGTAAATAATTAAAGTAAAACTATCATTATTTGTAATCACTATAGTTACAAAATACATTATTGATTATCATTATTCTGAGAAGTAGTCAGTATTTACACTAATTATATTCTGACTATTGTCCTCATCTTTGTTGTTGTTGTCACAACATTTTGACTGTTGTGCCTTCTGGCTTTCATTCAGTGTATATTGATCTTGGTAATCTACAAGGAATTCTGAACGGAACCCTTTATTTAATCTATGGGGATAGATGGGTCTCCTTCCATTAGCCATGTCTTGGTATATCGTTGAGTCCTTATTTTTAGTTCATCCTGCAAATGACAATAAGCTACATCCAGCAGCATGAACTATGATCAGGATTTTTAAGAAGTGAGGAACCACCTCTCAATTGCTGTTGTTCCCAGATTCACTCTGACCCAGAGTGATAGCACCTGTTAGGGTCCCAGCTTTGGGCAAATAGTAAACCTCCAAACTAGGGTCAAAACATTATGAAAATATAAAAATATATTTTTATAGTAAAAAAATTACCAGCAATACATTTTTGAAAAAAAAAATTACCAAAGCCCCCAAGAAAATTAAATTTTGGTATTAAATGACCCATAAGGAGTTGATATGCCGTTAAACAGACTAACCAACCAAATCTTATTTTTAGTACTGCTCTGTTATTGCTCACCTGTTTTCACTGAGTCCAATTACATGCACTACCCAGCCCAGGATTGAACTCACAATTACTATGTCACCAAATTCATAAATTAACACTTGAATCCACTAAGCTATTTTCTCACAGTGTAAATAATGATAACTCCTCATCCAAGAAATTTAGACAGAAAGTAGTCAGAATGAAATTGATCATTTTCATTGGGTTATGTAGGGTGGGCTGAAAAATATGAACACTTTTTAAGATTGGATGAAAACAATGCAGCATTGGCTTTTATAGCATTGTTTGTTTTTTGTGTGCCTTATATCTGTGTCTGTTTTACAGTCTCTCAGATTTTTACCTGGACTAGCAGCTGTTGTCAGTTTCCAGGCAGCACACACAAATTAATCTCCTCAAAGTCAATGGATGTCAACAAATATCATTAGGATTTGAGGTGATTAACATAAAAGTTTGGGGAATTTGGGGAAATCCTAGAAAATTGAGGGAATTTCTTTCTTTGCCCAACTCTTTGGTCACTCTGTAGGAATTCATGAGTCTATCATGGCAACCATCACAGTCTTGCATCAAGGTCAGAAGGTCATTAGGGTGGTGTTCTGTGTCATAACATAGCTTGTCAATGTAGGTGGTTTGTGGGTGACCAACCTGTCTTGCACCATGGCTAAGTGTCTAGAGCAGCAAATTGCTTGTATTTTATTTTACTTGTCCTGTCTAGTAGATCAGATTCACAGATTACATCCATTTTATTCAAGGCAGCCCAATTTTCACATCATTTTCAGTAGAATTTATTTCTCTTCTGTATAATCATAATTTGATTAAAACATTCACAGAATATTCTGCATCTCATGGTAATTATAATCCTTAACAAGAAAGGTGTGTCTGTTTATCTCTCCTCACAATGCCTGATAATTATATAAGAAAGATACATTTCTCCTTTTAATGTTTTTTTCTGGTTGTTGAAAGTAAAACAAGAAATTTCTTTAGAAGGTTCCCAAAAAATATTTTAATTTTTTTTTTTTTATGTTAAATTATCTGAAAGCAAAATAACACTTACCAAGAATTTTCAAAGCAGAAAACAGCAGTTGGAAGAAATATTAGCAGAAGATTTTAAAATTTTTATTACAAATAAACCATTTCTATTGTAGTCAGCAATAGAAATTTTATTACAGTTAAGCTAACAAAATTGTGTCAGTGAATATATGACCGGTGTGAAAAGGGTAGAATGTATCAGATGGTTATTTTGGACTTGGTGATATTGAAAATTCAAATTCACAGTACACACTAACATTTGACTCTCAGTAAAACAACCAATAAACATTGTCTTCATATGTAGTTATAGCAAACCGGCCACTGTTTTACATATTCTGACATACAATCATAATTTGATTGAAAAGTACAGAGAATATGTTACAACTGTTGATAATTATAATCCCTATCAAGAAAGATGCATCTGCTTGTCTCTCCTTGTATATTCTTTTCCAGTCATTGAAAGTAATGCAGCAAATTTCTTTAGAAGGATTAAAAAGTTGATTTAGGTTTAGTATTTAGAGTTTGAATCTTCAATATCACCAACATGTGACTCTCAATAAAACAGACAATAAAGCTACCACATTTCATAGTGGTAGGACATATACGAAAATGAAGGCCTTTCTTCTTTTTTTTTCAGTATCTCTGAACCAAAAATCTTTTCAATTTGATACATTAAGAAAAAAAAGAAGTGTTTATAAATCTTTAAAAAAAATATGCCCTGTAATTATTTCAGTGTGTGGTTTCCTTGTCACTGTAAGTTTCCATTTAGCCATTTTATTTTTCTTACAACAGCTGATAAAACTTTGGGGTTCCATGATAAGCATCATTAACACAGATGATCAAGCAATCAAAAGAAAGATATGTCAGTATTAGAAGTGTTGCTGGCTTATTTGGGAACATGTGACAGCAAGTACCTAGTAAAAACAAGCCTGTCTAATTTAATAATACTCTCACCGCCATGATTTAATAGGATCTACATTAGAGACATGAGACAAGACATAGCCCTCTACACTCTTGACAGGCTCACATCATCCTGTCATCAATAGCAGCAGGATCAGAGACTCGAGATAAAGAATGTGTGAGAGCAAGTCTTTTCTCACCCACAAGGTAAAAATTGTTATATTTTTACTGGAGTGACATATTTAAAATGTAATGTAATGCAGAACTTTAATTTATTTTTATCTTAGAAATAATATATTTTGTATCTTAAAAATTGTTGAATTGCTCAGTGTTATAATATTTTATATAATGTACAAAACATGAAAAGAAATTCAACATGTCAGAAATAAGGAAAAATTCCATAAACTTTGGATAAATTCATAATTTATTATTTTTCTTTTTTATTATGTAAAATTATAGTGTGCAAAATCTAATACATTTCTTCTACAGTATCTACATACTGTATAGGTAAGTTGTTAAAGGTCTGATTGCAGATCCATGGAAAAGAATATGGCCTCTCTTGTATGTCACATGAGGGGAGAACAAGGTTCACAAAGAAGATAATATTTCTTGTGCATGTTTCAACATGTGTCTTTTTAAATTTGAATTGTTAGAAAATGCACATTCACATTTTTCACGGGGAAACGGTTTCTCTCCAGTATGTGTCTGCATATGTTGTTTCAAATGTGACTTCCTTAAGAAGAAAGATGCACAGACTTCACAAGAAAATGGTTTCTCCCCAGAGTGCGTCTGTTTATGTCAGACCAAACCTGATTTCTTTAAGGACAATCCACATTCTTCACAGGTAAATGGTTTCTCTCTAGTGTGTATCATCATGTGACTTTTCAAAGTTGAATTGATTGCAAATACATGCTTACATATCCAAGAATATGTTTTCTCTCCAGTGTGTGTTTGTGTATGGTGAACTAAATCAGTCTTGCTTGAGAAAGATGATCTGCATACTTCACATGAAAAGGGCTTCTCTCCAGTATGTTTTCACATATGCCATACTAAAACAAATTTCTGTGAAAATGAAGATGCACACATGTCACAAGAAAATGGTTTTTCTCCAGTGTGAGTTCACATATGTCGCACTAACCCAGACTTTCTTGAAAAGGAGGAGCCACATTTTTCACAAGTATAGTGCTTTGCTCCAGTATCTTTCTGCATAAACTTTGCATTATGGGATTTCTTTAAAAAGGATCGCTCATGGGTTAGAGGAGAATTTGATTTCTCTCCAGTGTTTTAGCATATGATTTTTTAAAGTTGAATTGCTTAGAAATTCATATCCACAAACTTCACAAGAAAATGATATCTGTTCTGTGTGTGTTTGTACATGTTGAACTAAACAGGATTTCCTTGAAAAGGAAGATTCACACACTTGACAGGAATATGTTTTCTCTGCAGTCATTATCTTCATATTTCACCTGAGAAAAAACTTCTTTAAAAAGGAAGTTACAAGTTACAGAATATATATTTTTGTGATTCTATCTGAGAGTTTGTAACTTTTTAAAATGTAAATCCATAAACAATAGATTCTTAAATGGTACTTTTCCAAGATAAATGTTTAAATTGTTATCCATTCACTTTAACAATGTAATGAAAGTACCAAGTATGTTTTTCATGCTGGCAAATCTGAAAATAAAAAATGCAAATGTTAAAATATAGTCATTTAATAATTGAAAATAATTAAATTTACAATTAATCAAATTGACCACATCTCAGTTTAAGAAAAACATACTCATAATGAGAAAACAAACAGTAATTCACTTGTTCATGCAATAACATTAATATTTTCAATATATATCTTACATTTCTTATAACAGAAATGAAAATATTGAGTAATACATTAGAAGTAAATTCAGCCTATGGTATTCATTTTATTATATTTACTTATAAGATGGATTGACACTTGACTTGCCTTGAAATGCATATGCCATTCACAAATAGCATGAAGTGTATTAACAGACTTGACTCATTAAGATATCAAATCAGTTTTAGCTGCATGTGCATTTCTGTTGATCTATACAATCACAGCATGCACGTTTCACAAACTTTCCAATACACCATTACAGATGCACACCTTTTATGGTTATTAAATGCAAGATAAATAAGCAATTTTATCATCAGGAATAAATGCTAGGGGATCATCAACTTATAACAGGGTTCTGTTCCTATGATTCATTGTAATGTGATTTTCTGTGAATAAGCACTTATGTCACTCAACTATGATAACGTAATAATAAAGTAATAATCTACAACATAACACATTTCTATGATATATATTAACATAATTAGGGCTAAAAAAAACATAATACATATAATGAAATTGTTTATATTGTATAATTATTCCTAGTAATGTCATTTGCTCTTGGTAGATGAGAGGACGAAGTGTAAGATCTTGTCTCTCTTCAGTACTCGGAAGCAGCATCAAATCGAGAATTCACCAACTTATAGTTTAATAAGAAAACGTCCTTATCTTTTACAGGGAAACTCAATATGTATACACATGTGCAAGGATCTCTATGATACAGTGCACCCCCCTCAACTACATGTAAATTTTTATAAGGTAGTATTCATATAAAATTTTTTGTAACCTAATTATATACAATAATGAATTATATGCATAGGTGAACAATGCAACTAGAAAAATTGAAAATAAATACAATGCATCTAAATACAAATTAGAGACATGTCATTCATAATCATTCCATCCTAAATAAATCAATGTTTTGTGGCAATTTTTAACATCATCTTTAGATGTATCTTGTTAAAAAGTTGAATAATTTTAGCACGTTCAACATTGTGAATAAAATATAGTGAATTTTATTATAGTGTTTTTTCAAGACTTAGCATGAGCAAAACAAATTCATGGATTTGAACCAAAAAAAGACCCTCTAATGACACCAAAATCTTCAAAAAATTTCCACACTTTAATAGTTGTGTTTAGTTTAATTTGTAACGCATATAAATGTAGGTAGAAAAAAGCAAATGTTTATAAGATAGTGAGGGTCATAAAGTACTGCCCAGGTCCCCAAATCCGACTTGCTATCTTGGTAGGTGGTTTGAGGGGTAGCACACACTGACCCTGTACATGTTTTAAGGTACATAAAAACACAAGAAACCAAGGTCAATGATGATGAATATGTCATATGTACAAGGCAAACAGCATAAATCAAAACAAGATTGTGGATACTGCATTGTAACCACAAATTGTTGTAGATTGGGACTGTCATAACCAGAGGACTTACTGTAGTAAAGTTTTCTTCTTTTAGCATTAACTGTTTCTTTAATACACTGAGCTCAAAATATTCAGAAAAATGGTTAATATTATAATATGACAAGCTGTGATCATGTTTTGTACATTTTATTTCTCAAAAGAATTCTCGCAGAATAAACAATGGTAAATGACTACTGTAAAATAAAAATGATTGTGTGAGGTTACCTCCTCCTAATTTTCGAAACTGCTCCTAGGAGATGCTCTCAGGACTATAAATACTCTGTGATAAGATTTTATCTTCCTCTTCTTACTTTTTCTGCTTACACATCAACATGTAAGTCTCTCGTGGAAAACACATTTGGGAAACTCATTGAACAACACACACACTTTAAACCCCAAAAGTTTTACTTTTCACATTCATTTGACGCAAACATCTTTGTCACTTGTAAACCTTTTTTGTTAATAATACAAAAATACATTATCATTTGTTTGTACATATATATTGATTCTTGTCGTTTCTTTAACATGGACTTACATTCCGAGTTTACAATGTTTGTTGTGGGCATTCAGTTATTTCTCAACGCATACACTGGCCCGCAACAATTCCAATGTAAAGTAAAACCTTTGAAAAGAAAGCTAAATAAACTTAGCTGTTATGAGTTAAAAATATTACTTTAAAAATAAAACGCTTTAAAACGAAGAATAATAAAATAAATTGGATTTAAAAATAAATTCTGCAAAAATAAAAAATTTGATATGTTGGACAATAAGAAATATAAAACAATGTTTTTATCCCATCCTATCCCAACACAAACTTAAAAGAAATTAGGCTAAAAATTTTTTAAAAAAACCCAAAAAAAACATGTTACAATGTGGACATTTTTAAATGTTCAGTATTGTATTTTCTTTCTCACCTTTTTTGTATATGTGGAATTAAAAAGTAAACGAAGCAATTACCCAATTTTTTTATTTTTAAAGTGGTGCTGTCCAATTTTGTTTGATTTTTAAATATTTCACGACACAATTTCTGCTTGTTCGCTCAGTTTAACGTTGACGAAGAAAGAAGAAAATGGCATAAAGAAAAGACATCAGCATAAAAAAAATCCTAGCCAAACCTAATCTCGAACAAAATTCGATACAAATCAAATTATTCTATACAAAAACAAAATATTTTGCATTCTGACAAAATAAATAAATATAAAAATCCCTAAGCGGTGTTCCTGAAAAATATGTTCCCTGTGTAAAATAAATGAAATACGAAGCTTTTGTTAAAAGGTCAGCGAAAAAAAAAAAAAACTTTTAGCAAATTGACAATCATTTTAAAAAAAATTTTCTAACTTGGACCTTCATGCCCGAAAAAAAAACAAAAAAAAACGGTGTGTCAAAAAAAAAAAGGATGTTTTTTTTTGTTTTATTTTATTTTCATGACACAAATCTTCCTTCACACCTTTTTTTTACTCAACAGTCTTTGTTTAAAAAAGGTATTGTGTGCATTCTCTTTGTTTTTGAGAATTTAGAACAAAATAAACATTGTTTATTTATTTTACACCATTTATTTATTGTTTATTGGAATTGTTAGCAAAACATCGTCTAATTGCCAATCGATTCGAACTTTAAATAATGATTTCCTTTTTACACTGTTTAATACATTGTCCAGACTAAAAAAAAAAAAGGGTTCGGTTCAAAATTCAAAATTCCAATCACCCACGGAAGGCTGGCGCGTACAACGACCGAAACGTTGTGATGTGAATATATGGCAACAAAGATGAAGACCACAGTCCGAACAATGTAAAAATAGTTACAATACCTCGTCTCAGAAATATAGACAAATTATTATTGCCTTAGTTCGCATATTTTACTAATCTACTAAATGTTTATAAATATGAATAAAAAAATTTCATATTTAATTTAATTCTCTATAAGTTGGTAAATGATAAATATATTGCATTGCATTTTTTAGTTTGTTGAATTGTATCAGTTTTTACTTTTTAGAATGTTGTAAATATAAAAATATTCTTGTAAATAAACAATATTTTAATATTTTTGTTTTAAATTCTCAAGAACAAAAAATGTATAAATTCACTTTTCATTATTAGTTTAGGTTTTATTAAAACTTCTAATCATCGTTTTTAAAACAATAAACATTGCCAAGGAGTGAAGGTAGTTAAAAAAAATTACCCAATGTCATGGAGAAAACATCCTTTTGTTTGACACTCCGTTTAACTTTATTTATTTATTTTTTTTTGTAAGCACAAAGGTCCAAGTTTGCCAAAAGAAGAGGGTTCATGGGTATTAGCACGTAAGTGAATATAATGGATTTGACTAGAATTCAAACTTTGCTCTCCGATTCCTCAATCTGAGCTGAACATTACTCCATCATGCCTCCGGGGTAATGCAGTAGTGGATTTAACAAAAAATTTACTCAAATTCTAATTTTTGAACCCTCCCTCTTTTATTAAGACCCCTTCTTTATTGCATACTGAAGGAAAAATTCTGATCCCTCTAATTGTTAAAACTTTGTATTATGTATTTATAAATCTACCATTTGTCCTTGCATTGAATATTGCTGTCACATCTGGTCTGGTGATTCAGCTATGGATTTAGAAGTTCTTGATAAAATACAAAGAAGAATCTACATTATTATCAGTTCTGACCTGGCATTTTGGCTTCAGTCACTTTCCCATTGCTGCAATGTAGCTTCCTTGTGCCTTTTCTATAAACATTTTTATGGTAATTGTTCTGATGAGCTTTCCTCTTTGGTACAAATTGTACATATAGGAACTAGTTAGGAATACATAGAGATGTTGAGGTATTATGGTGGCTGTAGTACGAACAATAAGTAAGAATGTGTTGTTTTGGCGTAGGGAATATTGTTGTATGTTTGTGTCGGTAATCGTGGCTAGCTAAATTTAAGATAAGACAGACTGAAGACCAGCTTTCCCCATCCCCCTTTTGGCCTTGTGCCACATTTTTGTATTATTCAAAATAAATATTAATTTCCTCTTTGGTATGTTGACATTACAAATTTAAGCACAGTACTAGATTGGCAGTTAGGTCTCGTCATTTAAATAGTTGAAATGGCTAGAGGCAACAGTAAGTTCTTTGCTAACAGTTTCTTTTCTTGCACTTCTCGATTGTGGAATTCTCTTCCAACTTCTTGCTTTCAAAAATGTAAATGCTATGTCAATCATTATCTTTTGTCTTCTTAATTCCTGTTCTTTTATCGTTCTCTCTGTGAGCTTCAAATTCTTCCTGAGTCCGTTACGTTCACTACAGACTGTGATAAAAGCAGGAATACATTTCTTTTCCCGCCACCCAGCTTAAATAGCAGGATGGATAGATTGAACTGTCTAGCCTTGTGTGGTAATCAGTCTAGGAGAAAGACGACTCTCAATTCAAAACAGAATAAAAAAGGCAACAGTGAAACACTCCACAGAAGTCATGGCAGTTCATTAATCTTTAAAAAAAAGTCTGCGCCTCTGCAGAGAGGCATGACTGCCAACTTCCTAGTGACATGGCATTAAAAAATCTTTTCCTGCTTCTATAAAATTACTCAACATTGCATAAAGGCAGATACAAAATTAAGATCCATAATAATTGTACATTTAAATAAATGCAAACAGAAGATTACACAAAGTCAGGGTAAATTTTAGCATTATTGTACTTAACGCTAAAATTTACCCTGACTTTTTAGTTAAACAAATTGAAGCCTTTTTCACTCGCTTTTAGTTTTACTTTTCAATTTCATTCTCAACTCAGATTTTTCGAAAATGGACAAAGTAGTAGTAACCAAAGACGAAAAAAAAATTATCCTTTAACTTATCCTTTATTTCTTTTATGCTCTTTAATTAGCATAAATCATTTTGTCCAATGGCGGTGAGTCTGGGCGGAATTGATCATACGCGTTTTGGGTCAATACAAGAGACGAGTGTAGTAAATTTATCGGAAAAAAATTAAATATGTACTATTTTTTTTAATTTTTAATAATAAAAAAAAGTACAAGCAACAACGAGAAAATATTCATAGAAAAAATAATTTCAGCTTGAGAAAATATTTACTTGTAGAATTTTATTTTATCAACAACAAAAGAAACTTAAGAATTAGTTTAAAAATATTAACGATGGTTTTTAAAGGAAACATTTCTACAAACTGGCGGCTAATGTTTAACTTGCCACTCTGTTGACGAAGTTGACGCTCTTCAGACAATGAGGTGAAAAAGAAGTGACAGCGTTTTCCAACTTCGAATAGGTTATTATTGTAGTAAAAATCCAAGTCTATCATATTTTTAAAGATACATAGACCTCTAAAGTTTATGCACCTGATCATCTTGTAAGTATTTGAATTTTTATTTTACTAATTAAATTGAAAATATAATTACAAACTCAGTTTTGTCAATGTCCGATTTCATTTCGATCGTGTAAGTTTCCTTTATATTTTTTTTCAAACCTTGTCTTTTTATCGTTAAAAGTCCATGTTGAATGGTTTGTTGTTTATTGATGTTTTTTGGTTTTTTTTGTTAGCCCAAATTTAGGGTAATTTGCAGTGTAGGACCCGCGCCCAGTTTCTAATAAAAATTTCCCGAATAGTTACATTTCATTTAGCCTTCAGGTAGGCTCCTCCGCTTTTTCGCGGGAAAACAGATAGTGTAATGAAAAAGGCCACAAACTTAACGAAAATAAAGTTTTATCGTCAAAATGTTTGATATTATTCAGATGAAAGACCAAAGTATTTTTTGAAATTTTTTAATCCTTTCTAACACGTTCAGAATTTTGGTTAAAGTCTTCTTTTGTTTACGTCATCGCGGTGGCAGAAAATAACATTGTTTTTCTTTTTTTGCGCTTTGGAAATTCTTGTAAAAATCAAGTAATTGTCCGATTTTAATGAAATTTTCAGGACTCATTCACAAATGAATTAAATTATTTTTGAAATTTTTTTTTTTTTTAGAAAATTTTGGTAAAAAATATTTTTTTGAAATATGTTAACCCCCTCCCCCTTACTTAATTTCATGAAATTTCGCACAAAACCTTTCTATTCCCTGAATTTTTTTTTTCCCTTAAAAGTAGAAGTCCTTGGAGATTGTAAATCACCTACTTTTTTTTTTTTCAAATTTGAGCTATCTAACTGAAAATCTGTTCTGAATTGAAAAATAATGAATCCAATAAAATTATGATATTACTTAATTAGAAAAGCTTTTAATTGCTTTTGTAAATAAGTAATATTATGGACATTATTGTCTGATGAATAATGAATTTTTAAAGAATATTTTCATTTTTTTTTTCATAAAACCCTCACAAATTTTTTTGAACTTGAGCAGGCATTGTAGGTGTTAGGCAAAAAATATTATAAAAATTGAAGAGGATGTATTTTCGATAGCCTGACCGTAAGCTACATAGGTGAAAAGTTGTTGATTTTGACGTCATGTATTTGGGTGAATAAAATAAGATTTTCTATCAAGTGTAGGCTTAAACTAGTTAAATATTTGGATTCTACACTTCTTATTTGCCCCTACATACCAAATTTCAGAAATATTGAATGCATGGAAGTATTTTTCTTTAATTTTTAAAAAACACTGAAATTCGGCGACATTGTGCAGCCTTAATTTAGAGGCAAAATAGGAAAATTATACCCCCCCCACACACACACACCTTTAAAATTGGAACGGTAAAGTCTAGCACAAAATAATTTGTCACACTTTCCTAACTTGTGAAGGGGAACATTTGTGCCAAATTTCAAGTCATTCGGAGCCGGTGGGTGCAGATTTCAACTTTTTGCTGGTGTTTTGACATGGAATGACCCAGCTAATATATATATATATATATATATATATATATATATATATATATATATAAACAATTTAAGTACTTTAAATGCAGTGTTTACATTTGTTAGTGTGATATGAATCCATATCTTTGATGCTTACTGTTATAGGTTTTTGACTACAGAATTTAGAATTTTTATCAAAAGTCATCAGTTGCAATTGATGAATAGTAGTCTCTTTGTAAAAATGAAATCCTATTTTTTTCATAAAAGCAATGAAATGCCCTTTTTCTTTTTAAACTAAGCTGTTGGCATATTTTAACTATCAGCAGAGTTCAAATGTCAAACTGGACGTGGCACCCATTTGTTTATACCAGTGTTCAAGATTAATGCAAGAGAAGTTATAACTTGTTTCTGATGGGGATAAAGAACTTTCAAGGTGAATGAATTCAACATTTTCAAAAGAAAGGAATTTTATATATGGAGGTATTTTATATATATATATATATATATATATATATATATATATATATATATATATATATATATAATTAATACAAGTAAAAGGTTTGTCACTTAGCTGATTGATATTACCCTCAGCATCCCGACTCCATAGTCTTGTAGATGGACTCTCCAAGAATCACTCTGTCCACTCATGAAGAGGTATCACCAATTGACTCCTGTTATTGGCCTTGTATTGAGTTATATATTTAATAATGTTCACCCAATATGAGGCCCAAAAACCACTTGGAATAAAGGGTTACTCTACAGTATTGTATGAGCATAAGAAAGGGCAAAAAGTGAAGTTCATGTGGCCATGCAGGAAAGATAACAGTTAACTATAAATTTGAATAGGTCAAGATTGTAATGATTGAGAAAACACAAGAGAATGAACAGACTTTAGAAGGAACTGGAAATCCAATCTTAAACAGAAAACCAGTGATAAACCTCTACTCCTGTTCAACAGACCCGGGAGGAATGTGAACTGGGTGATAGGCAAATCTATAACTCAAATGCAGGAAAAAAAATGTTTATGGGATTAGTATAATGTGTATATGTGTGTGCACACCACAAGGTTATGATGAAATGAAGTAGTCAGCTGCTTGTGAAGTGTCTCTCAAGAGAAAAATTTGATTATCACTGTGGCATCTTGGAACAAAAAGTGGGAGAGGGGGTTTATATCCTTCCTTTTATAGATTTGAATAGAATAACATTGAGCTGAAGAAGTCCTTTTGAAGGATGAAATCTGGTACTAAAACAGTAAACACAGTATGAAAGCATTAAGAAAATATCTTTTATTCAAATGTCAATTAAATAATATCCATCATTAAAGACAATGCTTAAGCGTTACAATACTTTCATGGAAGAAGGTGGCATCCTGGTCCTTCAAAAACACCTCCACAGCATATATGATCTCATCATTGTTTCCAAAATGGCAACCATGGATTTGAGTTTAGGAAACAGGAAGAAGTCAGATGATGCTAAGTCTGGTGAGTAAGGAGGATGGTGGTAGTAATTCAAAGCCACAGTTGGTTGCTTCAGCTACTGCAACCTGAGCAGTGTGAACAGGTTATCTTGGAGAAAGAGCACACCTGCCTTCACTTCCCTCTGCATTTCAACTTAATTGCTTCCTTCATTTGTCTTAATTCTGATTTATAGTACTGTCCATTAATAGTTTTTCCCTTTTCCAGGTAGTCTATCATGATTACACCTTCAAAATAAAAACAAAACAGAAGCCATCATCTTGCCAACTGACGTTGCCTGCTTGAACTTCTTCAGAGGTAGAGAACCAGTGTTTCCACTGTTTACTTTGAATCTTTGATTCAGGTTCAAAGTTGTGAACCAAGGTTTCATCTTTAGTTATTAATCTGCAGTGGAAATCCTCAGGGTCAGCCTAGAATAAGTCAGAAGTGTCCTGGAAATGTCAACCCTTTTAAGCTTCTGTTCTGATGTTAGCATTCTTGGAACTTGTCTTGCTCATCCCCAAGATCTCCGTTAAAATAGTATGGATCAGCCCAGAGCTAATGCCTATGGATTTAGCTATCTGTTGGACAGTAAGACGTCTGTCATCCAAAACAATACAGTGAATGACATCAACTTTTTCATCAGTAGTTGAGGTTTTGGGGTAACCTGAGTGAGGGTCGTCTTCTGTTCCTGCCCAACTTGAATTCTGTAACCCACTTCTTCACAGTTGCATAGGAAGGGGAGTTTCCAGTAAGTGCTTGTACCATGTCCTCATAGATTTCCTTGGGCATCATACCTTTCTTTTGCAGATACTTTATGACTGCTCATGCCTCTGTTTTATCTATTTTTAGATTTGTTGCACACCCCCTCACCTTTGCCTCACCTGCACGGAAATTAAAACAAATCTAAATTAGTTTTTCTAGTTTTATAAGAAGTGGTAGTGTGTTGTCACAACAAAAATGTTCTGGTATGGCTCTTCTTTCTGGGTGGGGCTTATAACCTTTTGAACAACCCTCATATACTCAAAAATAATTGTTAATGCAATATTCACTTGCAAAAAAAAAATTATTCTTACAATTTAAACATGTGTTTCAGCTTTAGGATTGATAAGCTGTAAAACACAATCAAATCATCCAAAAGACATGCAGTCTAACATCTCATAAATTTTAGGTATTTTAAAGCCAGGGCTGTTTGAGAAATTGAGATGTTGGAGTTGAATTTTTTGCTCAAATTCACAGCTTTAGTTATTCATTTGCAGTGTTGCCTTACTGCATCTTGCGCAGTCAAATACTTTAAAAATACCACACAATATATATTTCTGACTAAATTAAAACCCAACAAATTCAGACATTTAGAAAAGTTGGAAATTATAGAAGAAAAAGAACTTATTTACTGGACAATAATGCTTTTGTATATATCATAAGTATAAGGGTGTGTCAGTAAAGCCATAGTCTGATACATTGTTATCAGCTGAACTGTGAGCTGAAATGCTCAGTTTAATTTTCAATCTATGTTATTAGTGGAGAAGCTTTGTGTTAAGATTATGATGAAAAATAAATATTTGTTGTATAGAAAGCTTCATTTTTTTGTCATTAGACTCTAGACATATTGATGCAGTTTTTGTGTTTAAAAAGAAAATCAGCTGTTAATGTACCTATTGGAAAATATGTTAATATAATTTTTTTGATTATCATATTTTAAAATGTATATTTTTATTTTTGGTTTTTCACAGATGTTCCTGCCTAAAAAAAAAAAAAAATTCAAATTTACAGTTACATGAAAATTATTTCTTTCTGAACTGAACAATATCTTGTTGGTGACCACAAATAAATCAACATGGAAAACTCTACACATAAAAATTATTTTTGCAATCTATGTGGGCTTCCTTTTACTCTGAAGTCAGATTTGGTGCAACATATGCAAATACATACTGGAGAGAAACGATATTTATGTGAAGAATGTCAGTCTTCATTTTCACGAAAGTCGGATTTGGTGCGTCATATGCAAATACATACTGGAGAAAAACAATATTCATGTGAAGAGTGTCAGTCTTCATTTTCACGAAAGTCAAATTTAGTGCGGCACATACGAACACACACTGGTGAGAAGCCGTATTCTTGTGAAAAATGTGAATCCTCCTTTTCATTGAAGGCACATTTGAAACGACATATAAGAACACACACCGGAGAAAGACCATATTCTTGTGAAGTGTGTGAATCAGCCTTTTTAGATAAGTCGGATTTGGTGAAACATATACGCATACATACTGGAGAGAAACCATATACTTGTGAGGTGTGTGGTTCTTCATTTTCACAAAAGCCTCCTTTAAGAAAACATATAAAAATGCATATGAGATAGAAACTCTATTTTTATTGATGATGTGGTTTTCTTTTTTTTTTTTCTTTTAAATTAATAAATAGACATGTCAAGATAGAAAAATTGATAAATTTCTTTTGTTTTTGTTTATTTCCAGTTTTATTGAATTCATATATAATTGTACACAAATTAAGATTAATGTCTGGAGGTTACTTTACATGGAATTCAATTTTAGAGAAATATTGATGACAGGGTTATCACTTTTTTACAACTTCTTCCTGTATTATAATTCAATGAACTTTTGTCTAAAAATAAAAATATAAACCTTTATTTCAATATCTTTAGAGAAAATGTCACCCCAAATAAAAAAAAAACAAACTATTTTTGCATACATAACTGTTGAGTCTTGACGCATTGTTGAATCTCGACTAATGCATGGAATAATAATGCAACACGAAATGTACTTAGAACAAGAATGTATTATAACAAGAAAATGTACACAATATTTACATATAGTATTTCTGTATATTTCTGGGAAGACGTTCCTGGAGAATGTGTTGACTAAGTCGCAGTCGGGCAGAGTCTCTAGCTGGATCTCTGTATTCGCCTGTCTTCCGGTACCAACCATTATTTATATAGTCGGTAGTCACCTATGCAGATTTTGGTGGATCCTACCACAACAATAACTATATATTTAATATGTATATTTCATAATACAAACACCTAAATAGCTCATAAATGTTATAGTAGTTGAACATCACTGCTTATTACTTAAAATAAATCAAAGTTGCTGTTTATCTTCTTTTTTGTCGGTAGCATCAGTTTTAATTTACATTCTGCAGCATTGATTACTTCGCATTATCTTGTGAATTTGTTGGCTTCTGCTTCGAGTAGTTTTCCAATGAGTTTGGTGCTTTTTTTGATAAAGTTTCAACCAAAGGATTTAAACACCCGAGTTAAATGGTACAAAAACTTTATATCGTCTCTCCATTCTGAATTATCAAGGACCTCTTCTGTTCGATTAACGGACCTTGCCTTCTGTTCTTCACTAGTCGAGACAAGTAGATATCCCTGTCAACAGGTGTGACATCTACCTACAGCTCATCACAACCTATAGAGGGTAGTGGCATCTTCAATTGGAAAACTAATGAATCTTCTTCTCCCCCCCAGCTATGGGTAAATGGCTGGATAGACCAGGTTCTATAGCCTTGGATGGCAACTGGTCTAATGCAGAAAGAAATGGCAACCTACTGCAGGAAAAAATCTACCTCGTCAGTCATGTATCAACAGATACATGATTGCCTCAGCATGTATCTGAATAATTTGTCACCAGGTGACAAAAAATGCTATGACATATGAGCAATAGTTTTCATCACCCACAGATTCATTTTTTCATTTATGGGTGACCTTTTGTTTGTTTTTTTTAATTTGAGATGGATTGGGACCATTTTCATTGTTTTGTTTTTTTTAAGTAAAAGTTTAGCAATTTATGAATTTTTTAGAGAAAAAAAGCAAAAAGTTATAACCCTAATGAGCAGTCTCATGAAGTCTATCATTCTGGGTATGACGATAAACTACATCCGGCAACAAGGACTCTGATCGAGAGGTTTTGAGGAGCATGGAACCACCTCTTAATTGCTGTTGTTCCCAGGTTCACCCTGAACCAGGGTGGTAGTACCTGTTAGGGTCCTACTTATGGGCAAATAGTTAACCCCCAAACTGTGAAAACTATAAAAGTATAAAAATACATTTTTGTAGTAGAAGTGCTAGTAACATTTTTTTAATTACCAGTTAGTTACCAGCAATACATTTTTGTAAAAAAAAAGCAAAATATATATATATATATATATTACTTTACAATACACTTTTTTTAAAAAAACAAAAAATATTAAAAGCAAAACATTATTATTAAAAGAAAAATTACTAGCAATACATTTTTATAAAAGAAATTAATAATGCTTGCAAGGAAATTAAATTTCAGCATTAAATGACCCATAAGTAGTTGATATAGCATTAAATAAACAAAACAAACATGAAGTCTATGGATATTCATTTTCTAGCAGTTCACTTATTAAAAAAGAACACACTTTGAACAAATATTGTTTTTTCTTTTGTTTTGTTTTTTCATACAGTGAGAACATTGATTGCTGAGAAATGAGTTTGTGAAAAATATGGATATTGCTTTCAAGGAAGTCATTTTGAAGAGATATGCAAACGAATCTTGGAGATTAAATATACACTTAAAATGTTTCTAGTTATTACACCTTTCATACAATCCAACATTGAAAGAAAAAAATTACAAATTGTGTGTACACATGAAACTTTGTTACAAGAAAGTAGTAATACTTGAGTAACATTTTATATATATATATATATATATATATATATATATATATATATATATTTGTGGGTTAAGTGCTCGATATAAGGGATAGAGCATATTAAGTTAAAAGTGAACATTGACATTAATGCCCAGTGGCAACTGTCTGTTTCATGCTTATATGCAATTGTCATGCCATCAATGCTGCCACTGGGTATTGACTTCAATGTCCACTTTTAATATATATATATATATATATAATTGTTTATTTAAAATTTATAACATAAATATGTTATAAATTCACTACAAAAATAGCCATTTTGATTCAACACCTCCAGTGTCTTATCAAGTGATGATGTTGCAACATCACCACTTGATAAGACACTGGAGGTGTTGAATCAAAATGGCTATTTTTGTAGTGAATTTATAACATATTTATGTTATAATTTTTAAATAAACAATTATATCTGCTCTACTCTGTATTGAGCACTCTTTTAAGAATAGTAATTGTTGGTTATTGTAATTTATTCCATATACACCAATCCTTGACTTGTGTGTGTGTGTGTGTGTGTGTGTGTGTATGTATATATATATATATATATATATATATTTATATATTTATATATATATAAATGGACATGGAAGTCAACACTTAGAGGCGACAGTCTGTTTCATGCTAGTGCAATCGTCAGGCGAATAGTGCTGTTATTTTTCTCGGCTATTTATATAAGGGTCAGTGGTGCATTATGGGTAGTCTATTTTGGCGGTTACTTTTACCGGAAGTCGCTTATTTGTTTATTTATTTATGTCAAATTATTTTGCTTCTTTTTTGTTTGTTTTTTTTATTTTTATTTTTATTTTTTATCTTATATATTTATTTTTTTATTTTATTTTGATCGGTGTTTTTGGTTAACGTAGTAAAAATTTGTTTATATAGCTTATTGTTGGTAGTCTATAATGGCCGTCATTTACCGGAAGTCGCTTGTTCGCTTATTTATTTGGGTCAAATTGTTTTGCTTGTTTTTATTTATTTTCATTTTTATTTTTTATCTTATATATTTGTTTATTTGTCATCGATTAAATCTATTTGTTGAATTTTGGGGTGTGATATTGTGGTTTGTTCTGACTATTATTTTGGTGGGAACAGTTTTTAATTTATCTATTTAGGTTGGTTATCTTTATTTGTTTTTTCTAAACGGCTAGTTTATCATAATCGGTTGTTAGTTTATTTATATATTTGGATGTATTTAGATCGATTTATTATACTTGTTGTTATTTATTTGTTATACTATATATTTTTGGCTTTTGGTTTTTAAGTAACGTAGTATATTATCTTTTATTAATGTTTTTTTTTTTATTTATATAACAGTTATAACTTTCGTCCGTTCTTTTGTTTTGATTTTATTTCACATATTCTAACAGGTGTGGTTTTGTGATTTGTTTGGAGTAATTTATTTTGCTTATTTTATCGTTGTTTGTTTATATATTTATTTATTTTTCTATTTTAAGTTACGTAGTAAAAATTTGTTTTCATGTCTGCATTTTGAGATTAGCTCGGATCTTTTATTTAATAATTTATTTTGATCTGGGAAGGTAATGATAGCTATTTTTTCCTCCAAGCAAAGTTTGCAAGTTTTTGATAGGTTGTTGTAGGCTGATGATTTTTTCCTTATTTTCCAAGATATTTTTGGTGTCGTGTGTGTTTTGTTTTTTATTTCCCAGATATACTTAGAAAGCATTGTGCTGTTCGCATATTTACTATTTATGAAAGACATTTTGTGTACATAATTTCTTTGTTTCCATGGTCCTTCGGTTACTCCTATGTATACTTTTTCTTCATTATCTGCTGATTTTATCATGGCTTGGTAGATTACGTTGTTTTGTAAACAATTACCATTTAAGGGACATTCGTTTTTTATTCTGCAGTTGCACGTGGGTTTAATTTGTTCGTGTGGTTTGTTAATAATTTTCCTGTTGTGCTTTTTTATTATTTGTGCCATGTTCTCGGTGCAACTGTAGCTGATTTTTACTGTGTTTTTGTTGAATATTTTGTGTAGGGTGCTTGATTCTGGGAAGTGTTTGTGTAAAAGTTTGAAGAATATTTTTCCTATGTTTGTTTTTACGTTTTTGCTGTACGGTGGGTTGAACCATGTGATATTTCTTTTCCTGTTGGTCTTTTTTGTGTTCTGTGGTGAGTATGTGAGTGTTGCTGGGAATCCGCTATCTTTTAGGGCTGTTTCGTAGTCTTTCTTAGCTTTATTAAATATAGATTCATCGGAAGAATTGTCGGAAAGCCTGCGGTTAATCGATTTTGGTATCTGTTTGATTATAGAAGGCGGGTGGTTGGAGTATATGTGTATGTACTGTGGTTTATCATTCGGTTTTCTGTATGGTTTGTGTGTGCCTTTTCTTAGATTGAAGGTAACATCTAGAAAATCTACTTCGTTTAGGTTAGTTTTTATATCTATCTCGAATCCGTTATTTTTGAAAATTTTAATTATTGCTTTTCTAGTTTTATCTGTGTTTTGTTTGTTGCAGTTTCTTAAGATTATGAGACCGTCATCCCTGTAGAGCCCTGTGTCATTTCTATCTATTATTTTGCTTAGTTCGTGTAGTAAGTAAATACCTACGATTTTGCATGTCTCTGCACCGTCAAAGCTTCCCATTGTAGTGTCAAATATCCCATCTTTCTCTATCCATGCTTCTTCATGTTGAAATAATGATTTACGGGAGTGCTTAATGATGTCGATTTCGTTTGGTTTTATTATTATTTGTTCCTGAGCTAAGTTGATGGCCTTATCTAATGTACGTTCTGTTATGGATGGGTAAAATTCTTTTATGTCTAATTGTAGGAAGTGGCAATATTGCTTGTTATTTATGCTGTTGAACCAGTCAATGGTTGTTTTTGTGTTTTTCCACTGGTTTACTCCTAACTTCTTCCTAAGTTCAGAATTAATTCTTTCTAGTCGCCTGATGATTGCACTAGCATGAAACAGACTGTCGCCTCTAAGTGCTGACTTCCATGTCCACTTTTATATTTACACACGCTCTATCTCTGATATTGAGCACTTTATCCCATAAATATAGCACACTTTAAGACTATATTTCTTCATATATATATATATATATATATATATATATATATATGATTAGTATAAAAGTTTGTAGCATTTTTAAATGAATGTCAAAGAATATTTAGATATTTGTATATATTTATTCAACCACATATATGCCATTTTGTTTCACTAGTTTTACTCACTGATATTTTTCTGCATAAAGGAATTCTAATATATAAGCAGTGGGTGATTGCATGGAAAATTTAACATTTTGCAGCAGAAAAATTGCACTATTTAATAGTATCAACATGTGCTTTGTATCTGTAGTTTCCATGGAAATAAGCAAGCAGTGTTATTTTCAGTGCATTCCCTCTAATTTTTACTTTGAAATCTAGCTATAGATAAAAAAATATTTTTTCTCCAAACTGTATTTAACAAACTCCATACAAGAAGTGCTGATATATTTTGACATCCATCACTCACCTCAGGCAACAGTGTTACTTTTGAATTTGGCTTTATCTAACTTTAGGATAAGTTTATGAATGCAACTTTTTGTGAACACTTATTTTTGCATTTTAAGTATTTTTGAACTTCTCAGAATTCCCAAGAGAGGGGTCTGCAGTTTTACCCAATTGTATTAGTTGTTGGTTTGAAATTCATTTGTGGCCTCATTATGATTATTTTCTTTCTCAATCTTAGGTTAGTAATAACACTAAAGGAACAAACCAAAGCTGATTGTGTTTATCAAACAAAATATCCAGATTATAAACATAATGAATGTCATTTTAGGCTTAACAAGCAGTATAAACATTACCTAATATCATTTCACATGAAAAGTATTAACTATTTGGTAGCAAAGCATGAGACTCCATAATTTATTAATGAAAATGAACACATTTTATAAGAATTTTTTTTCTTCTGTAAGGTGATTGGGAAGAAAGTTACAGCATTTTATATTTGAAACATTTCAATGAAAAAAAAAAAAAAAAAATTTGAAAATTTTTTGCATGTCTTCATATAATTGTGATTCATTTATCTTAGATACCTTTCTCTTGGAACTGTATTAGTGCAATTACAACACAAAAATTTTAGTCTGTGTGTGCCTGGTGCCTTGTTACACTTAGGACCCCTTGGTAAGGTGTCTATAATTGAATTGATTCACAGGGTAGGGTGATTAGGCTCCATGCTCAACCTCTATACTCTGAGGCTGGTTTGGATTCCTGTCAAAGTTTTCCTTCCCTTTAACAAACACATGTTCTCATCCTAACAACTTCTATCTGTCCAGATTCGGATATTCTGTTTTCCTTTTCAACTAGTTGCCAACCAAAGCTGAAAAGTTCAGTTTGCTCTACTGTTAGCTGGTGGGAAGAAAAGATGGATTCATATCTTTCCCTAAGATATTTATGCCAAAGTGGGTGTAACAAACTTAACTGGCATTTGAACTCCATTTACTGATTTCTCATTCCAAGCTAATAACCATTACAGTACTAGGTTATTCATTGTAACACAATGAAGGTAGAATAAAATGAGCTTATCAGTATTTTACAATGGTTTGGTCTTGTAGATCTTAGTTTTGAAGATGCTGTCCTTAATATTGTTCTTGTGGTCAATTGTTATTTAGAAAGTGTTCGCTCCCCTTGTAAAAACAAAAAAAACTAAAACTATAGAAATTTTGAATAATCTTTTATAGAAGTAAAATTGTCCTTTTATTCTAAGGTAGTGGGGGTGGATGTGACCTCAATCAAGTTCAGTGCCGGTGTTTTTATATATATATATATATATATATATCTTAGGCTATCCATCATTGATGATGACGACGCTGTCCATCCATCGCCGTCTGTATTTTGTGGACTGCTAAATGAGATAGCAGCCCAATCCGATCTGATCAAGTTCTTGGACACAAGTGGCAGGGAAACATGCCCGGTGCGAAATTGGCAGGTTGCCGATGATGCTGGCGTTGCCTCCCTTCGAGCGCTCCTTGTCTCTCCTCCTCAAAGTGCGCCACTCCGATGACGCAGAGAGACTACCAGTCAATCTGATCCCTTGCAAGGTTCTCCAATTGTGTTGGGTCAATATTGCAGGAGACAAGAGCACACTAAAGGTAGTCCCAAAACCGTTTCTTTGGGCCTCCATGTGGGTGGCTGCTGGTATCAAGCTCTCCCTTGAATACAATTTTGGGGAGGCAACTACCCGACATCAACAAAAGTGTTGTCAGATTATGGCCTCTAGGCTGACAACCTCCGTACATTGAAGAACTTCGGTGTGGGGGATTTTATCCCTCCAAGTAATGCACAAGATTTGCTGAAGGCAGTGGATGTGGAATGTCTCAAGCAGTTTTATTTGTCAGCAATACAGGGTCCAGCATTCACGGCTGTAGAGCAGTGTTGAAACAACCACAACAGCTCAATAGCGACTTTGGGGGTGAGTCGGAGGTTGCTATTCAAGAAGACTCAGAGGTGGAGACATCCAAAGGAAGCGGAGGCAAGATT
>OZ038479.1:102163975-102521475 GCA_964036315.1 Acanthosepion esculentum
TTTGACAATAAAAATTAGAAACGTCTGAAAATTCAGAAGATAAAATACTGCTCTGGGTTGAAACGGACGTGTTACCCCTAAATCGTCTCAGAATAGAAACCATACAAGATCCAGTGTTAAGAATTTCAGACAGATTAAAAAGAAACACATGGAGCAATTGTCCAATGGCAAAAAGGCCCTATAAAGAATCAAGGCATAAGTTAACTGTACAGAAAGGAGTAATATGCAATAAAGATATTATAATATCCTCACAAAGTTTAAGAAAAAAAGTACTAAATGGTGTACATTGTGGTATAACAGCGACACAAATGAGATTAAAATTACAAGCGTGGTGGCCAGGATATTCTCGAGATGTGGAAGATGTAAAAAGGTGCCCAAAATGTGCTGAAATAAAAAAAACTTTCGGCAAAACAAAATTCACTCGTGGCCTAACGTAAAAGAACCATGGGCTCGGCTACACATGGACCATGCCTATTATAAAAGCATGGGGCTATTTTTAATGTTAGTGGACTCATTTTCAGAATGACTCGAAGTAATTAAGTTTGCTGACAGAAAAGCCACCACTGTAAAACAAATATTAAGAACAATATTTTCAAGGAATGGGGTGCCTACACATTTGGTCTCAGATAACGCGCCAGAATTTTGCGTGGAAAGTTTGTGCTCGTGGCTAAAGCGTATTGGATGCGTCCCATATAAAACACCATCCTACCACCCATAATCGAATGGAATTGCAAAAAAAAAAATGGTGCAGATTATGTAAATGGGACTAAAAGCATTTTCCCCATCTAATGATAATATAGAGAGTTACTTACCAAGATTACTGTTAAGCTATGGGACAATTCCACATGGCGGCAGACTACAAAGTCCCTCCGCATTAATGGGTAGACAGATTAGAGCTCCCATTACAATGTCATTTTCCGCAAGTGAAAGTATATGGTATAAAAAAGACAAAGAATCTAATCCAGAGAAGGCGACTTTGTAGTACAGAAAGGACACAACAGAAGAATACTGACGAAAAATGGACAAAATATACTGACCCATGCGGATCAATTCAGAAGCAGAATGGAACCCGAGGATATAGAAGTGGACGAAGAATCTGAAGGTGAAGGATATGTAGAGGAGGAGGGAACTAATGAATCCAGTAGCGAAACTGAACAATCTATGAATTATAATGACCAGAAATCTGATGAAGAAGAGGAAAATGAATTCAGACCTAAGCCCTCTATAAAGCAAGATACACACCCAGAAGAAAAGTTTGGATTCCCAAATATAATTAGAAGAAGTCAAAGATCAATGAAGGGCATAAGGCCATTTCGGTTCAGGGAGTGTAGTATAGTATCTAAATGACATACTGCTATAAAAGCCGTACCCCACAACGAATGCAAATCGAGCTACTATCTGTTGATATGACAGCGTCTATTCCAGAGATTACTTCATAAGAAGAACAAATCAATGTCCAGTCAGGATCAGATGATATCAGGGTGCACTTGCTTGTGTATATCATATATATTATGCATAACTTAGGTGCAGCAGATTTTGACACCAAATTTGGAAGAAAAAATATACGTCAAACACCGAAAATTACGGTAAGAACATGTTATGGGAACTCACCCATAATATTAATAGACTGTTCCGTACCTCATAAATACTGCGCCTCAAGAGGGAGCAGCAGACACAGAGTCAGTGATTGAGTCAGGCAGTCGGCCAGTCAGTCAGTCAGAGACAGAGTCGCGTCAGACGATTACTGTAAGACATTGGAATAGTGATACTGGTCGAGACAACATCGTTCTCTCTAACTAAACCTGATTGTTATTACTAACACTTCTACTTCTTTTTTACATATTCTGTTTGTAATATATGTGTTATTCTATACCTGTGTTCGAGTTATTCTTCATTGGTTCTACCTTGGACCATCACCGTGGTACAAGGAACCTGGACCATAACAGTGGCGACGAGGAAAACCCCAAGGAAATACGAACTCTATTCGCGGTGAACATACTTTTTTGTTATACGTCGCACATAACAGTGGCCACGAGGTAACCCCAAGGAAATACTAACTCTATATGCGGAGGACATACTTTTTTGCTATACGTCGCACATAACAGTGGCGACGAGGTAACCCCAAGGAAATACTAACTCTATATGCGGAGGACATACTTTTTTGCTATACGTCGCACATAGCAGTGGCGACGAGGTAACCCCAAGGAAATACGAACTCTTTACACGGAAGACATACTTTTTTGCTATACGTCGCACATAACAGTGGCGACGAGGTAACCCAAAGGACTAACAAACTCTCTACGTGGATGACATACCTTTTTTTGCTATCCGTCGCACATAACAGTGGTCGACAAGTAAACTCTAAAAAAAAAAAAAAACAAGTTCTACGCGAGATTCTAAAAAGAAAAAGAAAAAAAAAACTAGTTCTGCGCGAAGACATAAAAAAAGAAAAGAATTTTCTTTTTGGATATCAAATTTCACTGGCAACAAAGGAAATTTTTTTTTTCTACGTACACATGTTACAGAATATCAGGTTACACAAAAATACGTCAACATGGAAGATTTCAAGTCGACCATTATGGAGCTTATCAAAATCCAATTTGAACAGCAGCAAAAGTACGAACAGAAACATCTGGAATTGCAAGAATTATTGCTACGTGTAATGTCAAATAAAGAGCAAAAACCGGAGAACGAAACAGTTCTCTCACAAGACGCTATTTGGAGAATTATCGAAGATTTCAAGCACGCACCCGACGAAGATAAAACTTTTGCAAACTACTTCCGAAGGTACGAAGATCTATATGAATTTGACTGCAAAGATTAGTCAGACGCACGTAAAGTACGTCTATTACTAAGAAAATTAGGCACATGCGAATATACCAAATTCGTAGATTATATCCTTCCCAGAAAAACAAGTGAGCTAACGTTCAAAGAAGCCATTAAACTGTTAATGGAACTTTTCAGCCATAATACTTCACTATTCCACAAAAGATGGAAATGCATGAACCTACAAAAAAGGACAACGAAGATTACATAACTTTCGCGTCAATTGTCAACAAATATTGTGACGACTTCAAATTATCAGAACTCAGCGCGGACAATTTCAAATGCTTAATTTACGTCCAAGGTCTGGTCTCAACCAAAGACGCGGAAATGAGAGGCAGAATCCTTACTAAATTGGAGAGTGAACAAAATTTGACACTTCAAAAACTAGCCGAAGACTGCCAGAGGTGCATCAGTGTGAAGAAAGACTCAAAAGACATAGAAGAAGCTGGCATAGCACACATACATAAAGTACGAAGACAAACCAACTTACCCTCCTCACAAACAAACCAAACCGATTTTCCGCCTCAAGAACAGGTAAAACAAAATTTTCTAACTCTAAAAATCAATATATCAAAAATTACCACCCAGTCTATGCTATCGCTGTGGGACTTGACATTGGTTTAAAGACTGTACATATCATTTTAAAACTTGTCTATCATGTAAAAAATAGGCCACAAAAGTTCTCATTGTTGGTCTAGAAGAGAAAATAAAAGCAGAATAAGAATTACGAGGACTGACCAAGCAGATGAGACTAACATAAGAAAATACGTACAAGTTGAAATGCAAAACAGAAAAGTTAGGCTACAGCTGGATTCTGGCTTAGACTTAACTATTATAAACCTACAAACATGGTGAAAACTGAACAAACCTGCCATGTTAAAAACGGTTAAAATTTCTAGATCAGTTACGGAGAGTAAGATAAAATTCGAGGGTGAAGTAATTACTAATGTAACATTTAATGGAATGACGAAAAAACTAAAAATGTACGTCTTAAGAAATACCGAAAACCTATTCGGAACGGACTGGATGCAAAAATTCGAACTGTGGGATCTACCTATAAGTACGTACTGCCAAAATGTAAAAAGCTTACCAACCGAGGCAGACAAATTAAAAGAGAATCTAAAAACGAGTTTCCCCGAAGTATTTTCAGCAGGCCTAGAAAGATGTAAGAAAATGGCAGCTAATATCGAAATTAAGGAAAACTTCCAGCCTATTTTCAAGAAAAAAAGGAGCGTACCGTTTACGTCAATTGAAAACATTGATCAAGAATTAACCAGACTCGAAAACACTGGCATATTGACAAAAGTAGAATACAGTAAGTGGGCCGCTCCGACGGTCTACGTCAAAAAGAAATCAGGCAAAATTCGAGTTTGCGCTGATTTTTCTACAGGTTTGAACGCAGCAATAAAGGACTACCATTATCCTCTACCCAGTCCAGAAGTATTCACTAAATTAAATGGCGGAAAATTTTTTTCAAAAATTGATTTAAGTGAGGCGTACCTGCAAATTCTAGTCGATGAGGAAAGTTCAAAACTACTATGCATAAACACACACAAAGGACTGTACAGATACCAAAGATTACCTTTTGGAATTAAGGTCGAGCTGGCTATATTCCAACAGACAATAGATACGATGCTTGCCGGACTAGAGTACACAATTGCATACCTGGATGACGTATTGATTAATAGCGAAAGCGTTGAACAACACAGAGAACATGTACAGGAAGTATTTTAAAGAATACAAAGCTATGGATTCAAAGTAAAAGTAAATAAGTGCGATTTTTTCATGAAGGAAATCAAATACCTTGGCCATATAATAGATCAAGAAGGTAGACGACCAGACCCTGAAAGGTCAACAGCAATTAAAAAAATGTCAGTTCCTAAAAACACAACAGAACTACAAAGTTTTCTAGGATTAGTTATTTACTACCAGGAATTCATACCTGAAATGCATAAACTTCGCGCACCACTGAACGAGCTGCTAAAGAAAGAAAAAGTTTGGCAGTGGACAGATCAATGCCAAAAAGCATTTGACGAAATAATCAAAATATTAACTTCAGATTTATTTTTGGCACACTACGATCCCAAACTAGAAATTATTGTAGCAAGTGACGCTAGCGCCTACAGAGTCGGGGCGTGTATATTACATAAAATTCCAGATGGGACACTAAAACCCATCGCACATGCTTCTCGAACACTACTTCCAGCGGAGAAAAATTATTCACAAATAGAGAAAGAAACTCTAGGAATTATCTTCGCAGTCATGAGGTTTCATAGGTACATCTATGGTAGACATTTTACTCTTCAGACGGATCACAAACCGTTACTAACAATTTTCGGTTCGAAAAAAAGGTCTACCGGTTTACACTGCAAATAGGTTACTTAGATGGGGAACAATTCTTCTGAACTATAATTTCAGATTGGAATATTTGCCAACGAAAAAGATCGGGCATGCGGATGGTCTGTCGAGACTTATACCAACAAAGACAGAGCCATTGGAAGATACGGTAATCGCAGCCTTAAGAAACGAAGAAGATATTAGGACAGTACTATGTTGTACAGTTAGAAACCTCCCAGCCACACTGCAAGACATAAAAAACGAAGCCAAAAACGACGAATTTATTAATGAAACAAAAGCAAAAATAGCAGAAAAAAATGAGCTAATATCGGACAGCTTTTCTCTATGCGACAATGTGTTACTTTACAACGAAAGAGTTGTAATTCCCAAAACATTACAAAAGCGGATCTTAAAGGATTTCCATAGGGGCCATCCTGGTAAAAATAGAATGAGGTCGCTAATGCGAAGCTATGTATATTGGAAAAATATAACCAGGATATTACTCAGATGGTGGAAATGTGCAAGGGTTGTAATTTAGCAGCCAATCATACATAAGTCATGGCCAGAGACTGATCGTCCGTGGTCAAGAATACACGCAGATTATGCAGGACCAAATGACGGTTTTTACTATTTAATCATTGTCGATAGCTATAGTAAATGGCCAGAGGTGTTTCGTTGCAAAAATCCTACTTCAGAAACGACCATAAATTGCCACCACGAGCTATTCGCTCGGTTTGGTGTAGTGGATTGCCTAGTCACAGATAATGGAACGCAATTCACATCAGCATATTTCTAAGAGTTTTGCGAATTTATCAAATAAAACATATAAAATCCCCGCCTTATCACCCAAGATCAAATGGGCAGGCGGAGAGATTCGTTGATACACTCAAAAGAGCGCTACGAAAAGAAAAGCCTACGATGTGCCTACGGAGAAAGCATTACGGCAATTTCTTCAGGTATATCGAATAACGCCAAATGATGCTACACCATCAACACTACCACCAGCAGAAGTGATGTTTGCTAGAAAGATTAGATCTGCATTTGATAAATAGCTACCAAGTAAAACAAAACAAGTAACACAGTCCTATGCACCAAAAAGAAAATTTCTCCCAGGAGAAAAAGTTTTTTTAAAGCCTATAAAAATAACACATCTTACTGGGAGCAAGGCAAAATTGAGAAAAGAATTGGCAAGATGCTTTACATAGTTCAGGGACAAAAATTCTCACACAGGAGACACGTAAACCAAATAAGGAAAAGACTGTTACAGGACGCTAACGGTCCACCTCAAGAAGAGGTAATGGACACGATTTTCGATACGTTTGATATAAAAAGACCGCAAACAATGCCAGAACCAAGAAAATCGTCTCGTAAAAGAAAATTTACGGATACTTTGGAAATAGATCCAAAGAAAAAGAGATATTAAATACCCCTGCTACGCAAAAGCTTCGGAAGGGGTGGGGGTTATGGGAACTTACCCATAATATTAATAGACTGTTCCGTACCTCATAAATACTGCGCCTCAAGAGGGGGCAGCAGACAGTGCCTCAGTGTCGGAACAGTCGTTTAGACTGTTCTTTGCTGTCGAACTCTCCCCTCGGCGGGGAGAGACTAGGACGGGGCTTTGCCGCAGGGCAAAGTGCCGTCCAGGGAGGTAGACAGTCCCTGAACCCGTGTATACGGGTTCTAATGGGTATATTTTTGCCCGAGCCTACGGGCTCGGTAAGCCCACACTAAACCGGGCCTTGTGCTACATCCGACACACGTGGGGGTGTTGTTAAACATCGACACTGCCTCAGTGTCGGAACAGCCGTTCAGACTGTTCTTTGCTGTCGAACTCTCTGCCTCGGCGGGGAGGAACTCGGACGACGCTTTGCCGCAGGGCAAAGTGCCCTCCGGGGAGGTAGACAATCCCTGAACCCGTGTATACGGGTTCTAATGGGCATATTTTTGGCTGAGCCTACGGGCTCGGTAAGCCCACGTTAAACCGGCCTTGTGCCACATTCGACCCGTTGTTAAATATCGACACAGAGTCAGTGAGTGAGTCAGGCAGTTGGCCAGTCAGTCAGTCAGAGACAGAGTCGCATCAGACGATTACTGTAAGACATTGGAATAGTGATACTGGTCGAGACAACATCGTTCTCTCTAACTAAACCTGATTGTTATTACTAACACTTCTACTTCTTTTGTACATATTCTGTTTGTAATATATCTGTGTTATTCCATACCTGTGTTCGAGTTATTCTTCATTGGTTCTCCATGAACCATCACCGTGGTACAAGGAACCTGGACCATAACAGACCAGATTTTATTTAACCGCATAATTAACACCATATTTATAATATAGGCTAACATAAAATTCAAATATATTGAAACTCTTAAGAGATTTTCCTTTTTACAGTCAATAAATCGATTATATCACAAATATAAACGAAAAAAAAACGTCACGAATATAAAAGAAACGTGTGTATGCATGCATACATACATACATACATACATACATACATATATATATATATATATATATATATATATATATATATATATATATATATATACTAGCAGAAGTACCCGTCGTTGACTGGGTTTGGAAGAAGCTGCAAAAAACGTACTATGTTTTTGAAAGATATTGATTAGAGAGTATTGCATATATAATTTAATAATAAATGGCAGTTAACATTCATGTGGGTGATACAGCTATATCCATCCAGGTAACATAACACAATAGAAAGGACTGACATTTTTCATGTAGAACAAAGAGGTGCTTCCTCCAGGTCAGTATCATCATGGCTGCATATAACCTTCTTCTCTGTGATCTCTATATTTTAGTCGATAAATGAAGCAATCATCACATCTATAACTCAATAAATGATTGAGGAACACTCTAAACATATATAGCGGTTCCTATATTTTTCACAACCATATACACTCCAAGTCATTTTATTCGCCTGCGATTGGGTAATAAATTACTACTACCTTTGTATTGGACAATTTAGCCATCGCAGTCGTTCCTTTGAATCTTTTGGTTCTGAGCATACTTACCTATTCTGTTTAGTACGTGTGTAGTGATTGGTTAATTTTTAACCAATCACATATTTTTAATGTAAGATCAAGTTTTCCCGTGGTTCCGTGGGAGCATACCTCTTTTCCTTAAATAGGGCAACTTTTCGTAAGTTGTCAGTAAGATCGCAGCCGTCAACACAAATCCACGATCTTGCTCATCACACTCTAAAGCACACACAGAATTTCGTAACTACAAACTTACATTTTCTCTCTGTAACTTTCGCCAAGCACAATCAACCAGAACTATGTTGATTCAAATTAGTTTATTCACAACACATTTCAAGCAATTTTATTTTTGGTGTTATTCATTCTTCACATGCAAACTTTGTTCTAACAATTGTTTCGAAACATTTATCTCACAAGAGAACTTTCTTCAAAGGGTTGATTACAATCAATCTACAGTCAAAAGGAAAAGAACTTTCTTCTCTTTTCATTGTGAATACGATTTTACTTCATGCTTGTTGTTGTATTTTCTTCAATATATATTTGTTGGTTAACAAATTGGAGTTGTTGTTATTATTTCTTGAATCCCGTACGTGGCAGAATCGTTACTATAAATAGTAGTAGTACCTATATATTTGGTGTTCCCGCTACATTTAGTGAATCGACCCGACGCTATATTTGGTACGTACGCTACACATATGCATATTACAATATTTATTTAAGTATGACAACAAATATCAATAACAAAAAAGATATAACATTATAGTAATGTTTATTTTCAGTCTAATATATCCAGTTGCCTGGTTGATGCATTCCGTCGAGTATACATTCTGAGTCTCCTTTCTCTTACTTAACTGGAGTTTCAGATTGTCTGGCAGCTGCAGTCCTTTGTTGAGTATCTATGCTATGTCTCATTTCAGTTTCTTCTTGAGTTTCAGATTGTCTAGCTTCTGCAGCTCAGTGAGCATTTAATGTGCGTCTTCTATCAGCTTTTTATTGTTTTTCAGATTATCTCACTGCTGCAGCCAGTTGTTGAGCATCTAATGTACGTTTTTGTCATCTTTTTCGTTATTTTCAGACTCTCTTGCCGCAGCAGTCCGATGAGCATCTAATCTTCATCTTAGATCCGCTTGTTCTCGACTTTGTGACACTCGTGGAGCTGCATGCCTTTCTGTGTCTTTCCTTCTCTTTCTCTTTACCTTCCGCTGGGATTCCTTAGGTCGTCCATTGTCGTAAGGGTGTAGCCTAATTATTATTTGCAATAGTCAGTTGGCAGAACAGACACCTGAAAGATATAGAGCTGTTTAGGTTTCGTCATTATAGAATAAACGACTTTATCAAGAATTCAAATAAATTGTAAAGTTGCATATTATTGAAATTGTAGGTATTCAAGTGATGCCTCCTTAGTCCAAAAGAAACAAAATTTATGGAAAAACTACACTAGGATCCATATTAATTGGATCATTATATAAGATTGAAACAGTAGCTATTGTATAGGTTATAAGAAAGTACATCTGCAGTCTCAATCAAATGCTTGGATGCAAAAATGAATGTAAAAAGATGGTATGGTTTAAATTTCATTTAAATCCATGGAAACAATATTTTTGAGGCGGGGATTTGTGCACCCCTGGAACACCCTTTTTAAAATAAGTTAGATGTATATAGTCTATGTCATAATGTGTCATACATAGAATCTCTTTCAAATTTCATAATAATGTAGCCAAAGATTGTGTTGGTTAGATTTTTAGGGGGCTAAGCCCCCATCCCCCCTTTGGACTATATAAGTACTTTGGGAGTTGGCTTCAAAATATATCAAGGTGACCCTATGGTAAAAACCCATGATAATAGCTGTTCAAATACTGAAGTTATGGGCTTCCCAAATTTTCAATATAGGGAGGGGGTTAGCCCCCATAAGGGTGTCTTAAAATTGACTGTTATTTTGGGAATAGGCCTCATTTCAGGTCATTTACCTAGTTTAAAATTTCATTTAAATCGAAGGAAAACAATTGAGGTGCAATCCCCCACCCTACCCCCGACCTTCTTTGATCAAAATAATATATACTTATACATAGCATATTATATCCACTCTCTTGCCGGAAACCTATGTTCCAAGTTTCATAAGAAACTGTCCAGTAGTTTTTCAATTCATGGGTACATTTATTTTCAAGGGTGGTGGGGGTTCTGGCCCACTTCGCTCCCATCAAATACGAATCAAACACAGCTCATTACACCCCCTTTTCTGTCTACTTTTATGTCTAATGAAGGTCGGTAAAGTAGTTTTTCTTCCTATAGATGTACAGACACACATACATAAGTTCACATTTCTTTATTAATATAGATATAGATGTATCTCTCTCTCTCTCTCTCTCTCTCTCTCTCTCTCTCTCTATATATATATATATATATATATATATATATATATATATATATATATATATATAGTGGGGGGAAATAAATATTCGTATACCATGAAATTTTTTAATTAACATAGTTATAACTTATGAAAAAACTTAAAATCCATACAATATTTCTACACCATTGCATATAATAATAATGCTGCAATATGTAATAAACAATTAGAAAACTTTGTTATAAATGAAAATATGTGTTATTTATAAAATTTACATGTGAAAAAAGTATTCGTACAAAATGGCTTAAATTACATTTATTTAGATAATTCTTTGTAAGATTTTGCTTGATTCTTCCAATTATCTTATTCCCGAAACAACCAAGAACATGATATCTATGCACACAAAACATACACAATAATTATCGCCATGGGGAAGGTCAAGAGACTATCATATTGGCAACATTGGAAAGAAGGCATATCGCAGCCCTGGCTACTCTGTACACGTGACCTAGGCAGAAGCTTCGACCTTGACCTTTTCATTGTGTTCCCAGTTCCCTACACACTCTGCAATTTAATTTCATTTAGTTTCATGATCGACTTAATGATATTTTATTTCCTTTTGTGCTATGAACCTAGTCGTAATAAACTTCGTGACCATTGTAATACTTTCGTTTTTTTGTAACAAATCTCAGCTAATTTTTCTTGTTATTTTTAGTCCCTTCATATAGGTTGGCGACTTCTCGCCAAATTCCAGGGGTCAGAGTAGGAACGCAGGCCCTTGTACAGGGCGCTTGGACGGGCTATTAAGTGACGTTCCTATTTATTTTTATCTGCTGACCAGACGCTAGTTGGGCATACCTATCTACCCTTACCTCCGACACTCTTGGCCTTAACTATTTCCAGCACTCTTGCCCTCTCTTACTTCTGTCTACCATCGACTCTTATCTTCCGGCAACTTTCGGCATTCCCAGCCTTCACTACTTCAGGCCACCACGGGCCTTATAGGAAAGTAGCAGATATTCTGAATACACCATTTACTACTACTCCGTTATTGCTAATCATGAAAAGGTGAATCGGGATCTGGTACACCACGCAAGATTTCTCCCAGATCAATGAGAAGCGCAAAATTCAAGAAAATCCAGTGACTACTCAGAGAGAAATACAGGAAGAATTAAAAGCGTCAGGTATTATTGTTACGAAGCGAACAATAAGCAATGAATTTCTCAGAAGACAATTAAGATCGTGTTCTCCAAGAAAAACTCCACTACTTTTGAAGAAACATAGGAATGCCCGGTTAAAATTTGTTCGGGAGCATAAAAATAAACCTCAGTCATTTTGGGAAAGTGTTTTATGGATAGTTGAATCAAAAATTGACCCATTGAGGCAAGACTTGTGAGTAAAATTGGGGAGATGGAACTGTTTGGAAGTCGTCAATGGTTGTGCCAGCACGAAGTTACATGTCATTGTGACCGAGGGTTTGAGCAATCTGACCTTGGTAAGAAATTATACGCTCTCCCCCAGAAACCGTAACTAAGGTCAGCTTAGCTCATAGTTTCATTCTAGGGTCATAGTTTCAGAAAAATCCACAGGTTTATTCCCGTTCTGGTTATGGCGATAAGCTACATCTGGCAGCAAGGTCTCTTATCGGGAGGCCGTGAAAAGCTTGGAACCATCTCTTAATTGCTGTTGTTCCCAGGTCCACCCTAACCCGAGGTGGTAGCACATGTTAGGGTCTGAGCTATAGTTAAATAGTTAATCCAAAACTGGGGTTTAAACACTATGAAATTGTACAAATACTGTTTATAGTGAAGGTGCTAACAATACATTTTCACAGTAAAAAATTGCCAGCGATACCTTTTTGTAAAAAAAATATTACCAGGAATACATTTTTGTGAGAAAAGAAATATTACCAGCAATACATTTTTTGTAAAGAGAAAAATTGCCATCAATACATTTTTTGTAAAAGAAATTCCTAATACTCCCAAGAAAATTAAATTTCGGCATTAAATGACCCATAAGGATTTGATATACCGTTAAGCAAACAAATAGGTTTGTTCTGTGGATTGAGCAGGCGTCTAGACTCTGGCTAGCCACTCTGGAAGACGAGTGTGCTAAAAAAGAGTAGTAGTCGCACAGGAAAAAAAAAAGATTGTGTCACATACTGCTTTAGTTGGGGCGGTCAGGTAAATAATCTATTACATATAAAATTAGGGCATTTTGATTAGCTCTAAGTTGTGAGTTCAGTGTTTACTGGGTGTTCAATACGTGTGGCCTTGTGCCACATCTAAACTACGCGTAGTCAATCATTAACACGTATGAAAGATCAATTTTTGTGTATTGCTCTTCAACCGAACTGAGTTGAGCTCTATGGGACACTAACGTATTTCGCATACAAAACGTTGAAATTTCCCTTCCTCTCTGCCATGCAACGGTAGCACGGGGCAGACTCTGACTGATACCAAGTTGACTGGAAGCAATCGGACATCTAGCCACACTGAAGACCTGTGATACAGTGAAAGTCTGCCTGTGGATGACAACATAAATAGCAGGACAGACTGGACGGCAACCGATCTAGGAGAGGGTGACTCTAAATTCAAAACTGTATACAGCTGGTTGATCTCGACCACGGTCGAATGATGATGTACTTTGTGTATCAGTATTCAGTGTGAAAGGCACTAGTTGTTTTTATCCGACTGATGACGTTCATCCGGTGTGAAAGTCAATTTCACCAATCTATTAGTAAATTTAATTTTTTGTGTAGTTTATCAATGAAAATTGAATAAAATATCAATATTGACTTCGTTGTTCATATCTTTTTTTTCTTTTGTATTTAAGATGATGACTCAAGAAGCAGACAACGTAGAAGACATGAGGGTCATAAGTAATGCCTCTTATTTTTATTATATCAGTGATAGGACAGCAGAGCTTCAAAACTTTGCACCAATAACCCATTATTTTGTGACTTGTGAGTGGCATTCTGGCTAAATGGCATCTGACATGAAAGTGCGTACTGAATTCCTCCGTGCGCAATGAAATGCACCCATTGGCATTCATCGACGCTAGGTTACTGAGATCAAACAGTGAATGTGAGCATAGCTAGGCGGTGGATAATTCGTTTTTTCTTTTCTTTTCTGCGGTGACGAAATAAAAAAAACAATGCATTGAAAAGTGCGTTTGATGTAAAATTTTCGCTCTGTATCTGTTGTCGCTACTATGGAAATAAATAGAATTACTTTCGGGATGTTTTCAGTCGTTGTTTTTTGCTCTAATTTTTTTTTTTTTTTTTTTTTTCAATCATTGAAACAAATGTTTTAACATAAACTGGGCACCTCTATGGGTTTTCTAAAAGAAAAAGTCGAAAAACGCATTTTAAATAATTGACTTGATTTCTTTGAAGTTAAATTGTAGTTTTATTTGAAAGTGTTGTGACTTCGAAAATACAGAAAAATTAAATGTTTTATGCTGAAATTAAGCAGACGTTCATTTTGTGTGAAAAACTCAGTTTCGCCAATTACTGATGTAATTTTCTGTGTAGTTTATTTATTATCAATGAAAATTAAATAAAATGCCAATCTTGTCTTCTATATCCATATCTTTTTTCATATTTAAGAGAACTCAAGTAGTAGAAGACAACGTAGACATGAAGTTCACATCGACAGTAATGACTACTATTTTTATTTCGTCACGTTAATGGTAGGACAGCAGAGCTTCGACCATCACATCAATAATATTTTGTTTTGTTATTGATAGCAGCAATCTGGTTAAATAGCTTCTGACATGAAAGTGCAACGACGTAATGAAAAACGCATCGAAAATGGAGGTTGGTGACGATTATATCAAACAGTGAATGTGAGCATAGCTAGGCGGTGGATAATTCGTTTTTTTCTGCGGTGACGAAATGAAAAGGGCATCGAAAATGGTGTTTGATGTAAAAATAAAAAAATAGGTGAAAATTGTGCCCTGTCCCTACACGCAAGCTACCAATCTGCCAGTGTGTGGTATGCCACTAGCGTTTACGGTTTACCGCTTTCAGGCCGCCGGTGGGATCGTCATTGGCATACCGCTAATATTTTCGCTCTGTATCTGTTGTCGCTTCTATGGAAATAAATATGATTACTTACGGAATGCTTTCAATGGTTGTTTTCTATTCCAAGTTTTCTTTTTCTTTTTCTTTTTCTTTTTCTTTTTCTTTTTCTTTTTCTTTTTCTTTTTCTTTTTCTTTTTCTTTTTCTTTTTCTTTTTCTTTTTCTTTTTCTTTTTCTTTTTCTTTTTCTTTTTCTTTTTCTTTTTCTTTTTCTTTTTCTTTTTCTTTTTCTTTTTCTTTTTCTTTTTCTTTTTCTTTTTCTTTTTCTTTTTCTTTTTCTTTTTCTTTTCAACTGCCAAAACAAATGTTTTAGCATTTCTAGGTACCTCCACGGACTTAATAACTGAAATGTCTTCTTTGGAGTAGTTTTATTTGAAAATGTTGGAACTTCGAAAATATAAATAAAAAATACATTTTCAAATTCTCTCTACAACTATAATTTTATCAAGTCTAAAAAAAAATAGACAAAAAGAAATTAGATGAAAAAAAAGACTTGGTGCCACCCTCACGCGGACGTCGTAGTAAGCACACCACGTAACTTTTCTCAAGTAATGGGAATCCGACAAAATTTTATTAAATTTTGGCTTCCATTTGGAGCCCATCTTCGGCCTATATAAGAATGGGCCAAAAGCCACATGAGATACTCACAGCAAATACAGGCAGAATCACACAAAATAGTATTCACAGCAAGCACACACGACGCACTCATTCACTCAGACAACGGCGAAATAAGCCATCTAATTCCGACACCCACAACATACAGATATATTGACCCAAATGGGATAAAATACACCTACGTTGACCGCAGGAAAAGAAACTCCTGAAGTGAGTTACTATCTGTAAATATATACGCATACACTCGCACACACACACACACACACATACACACACATATATATATATATATCTTCACACCTACATACATTACACACAGATTTAACGCATTCGTGCATACACTGATATTTGATTTACCCAAACTTTATTTCTCTATAAATTTTATGAACTCTGTAAAACTCATCTGAGAACGACTCTTCTCTCTCACTTGTCAACCCTGTTGTTATTGTTTTCAAATTTGGTCGACGATGTTTTATTCTTCGTTTTGGGCATGCGAAGGATCGTTCGTCTTTTCTTTCTCTTGCTTGCTGTCGGCCAAAATATCACCTTCTCTTCTGTCTCAATGGGATTATTAGTAAAAGCCTTCATTCATTAAATATACTTTAAGAGAAAGCCTTTCAAGAAAAAATATTTAAGGTTTCGTTTATTTTTGTTTTGTTTTTTTGGAGGGAGGGGATAATTATTTTTTGCATTTACTTTTCTGCATCAAATTCATTTAATACGTACAGAGAAAGTGGTTAAAGAGCCGAAAGTTAAGAGTGTTTCTGTGTCGCCCTCAAGCTCCTCCCTGGTCGTCCATGATGTCCAACACCCGCAACTGATCGAATAGGTGAGCACTTCGATCCAGGCCTTGCTCTATCCCACATTGTGATTTGCTTTGATCCTAAGGCACGTCAAGATCAAATCACCGTCAGGTATCTTCGTATTGGGCTTGTCCGAGCAGGGTGAAAACGCAAGAAAAAAATATAACACTCGAATAAAAAAATAAGTACCGTTTTTATATAAGGTTCTTCGTACAACAGTTGGTTAATTGTTGTTAAAGTCTAGGGATTCGCATGCAGACGATTATCGACCCAACCAGTTTCTTAAGTCAGAAGCGAAACTTTGTTAATTTGGTAAAGTTTGCTTTGCTGTTTTGCTGAAGTTTTGCACAAGGCTGATATTGGGGGTTCTCGTTGGCAGATAGAACGTGGGGTGTCTCGCGTCCAGTGGCTGAAACAATCTCTCCTTTCTTGCTTCGAAGCATTCATATTTATTGACTTTTCGCCCAAACCGGCGTGGAGGTGGGTTAATACGGCCGGGTATTCAGTATCTTCTCTGTCATCTTCATTGCCTGGGTTCTGAGAATTAATTACTTCCTAATTTGGGGAATTCCCTTCTTCCACACGTGATGGTCACAGGCATTAATCCGCCCCATAACTTCCACCTTCTCTTATTACCATCTCCCACTAATACTCCTCAGCGGGCGTGGGTAGCTCCTCCACCTTCTTTGGTGTCTCATCTGCGCCCGCCACCTCGGCCACCATCTAACCAATGGTTGTCGACGGTCTGGGGGTGAAGGTGCAAGAAAAGATTAATTCCAAGTTCGTTATTTACCTGTCTATATTTCTGAGATGAGGTATTATGTACATTATTTACATTATTCGGACTATTGTCCTCATCTTTGTCGCCATATTTATTACAACGTTTCGGCCTTCTTCAGGTGGTTGGAATGTCGAACTGAACCCTTTATTTCGCTCAAGGACACATGGCACAGTGGATAAAGGCGTTGGTTAGATCCAGTGACATGACCCAAAGAGTGAGAGTTCAATACCCGGTTAAGGCAGTGGAGAACTTTCAGAAGGAAATTAACAAGAGATAACTGACATCCATTAAACATGGCACATGGAACTAGAACAATCTACCCCAGTGAGCGAAATAAAGGGTTCTGAAGGCGGCCAGAGCATACAATGGCCAAAACGTTGTAATAAATATGGCGACAAAGATGAGGACAATAGTCCGAATAATGTAAATAATGTTCGTTATTTGCGTAGAAAAAATTTTCCCATGTTTTTCATTGTCCAAAATTGAAACACAGCCCAGACGGCTTTGCACACTTTTGGGATCCCATCAGGGACATTCTTTAAGAAAATTCTTATCTCCGAATTATGATTTTAAATCCTATCCTTTCCTCTTGCCTCCACAGCCCGTATTTTTAGCTGTATGTCATCAACCAAATGTCAAAATATTTGCCATATGACCTGTCATAGTTGAATGTCGTTTTACTCTGCTAGCCATCTGGTTCTTGGCCTTTTTGAGAAATAAATTCTTCAGTTTTTCCCACGGGGGTTTATTGGTATGTCGTTCGGTCTATTCATTAACCCTTCTTATTTATCAAGAGACTATCAGTATATTCGTTATCAGTGTCACATCTGTATCATTTCTTTTTTTTTACATTAAATATTTGGCAAACTAGTGCCATTGTGCTCGCAAAAAACAGAGTATCAAGAGGATGATTTTTCCATTGACACCGCTATTATATTAACTATCTTCACTCTTCAGCAATGTTTTTAGTTTTAAAAAGTGATTATTAGAACTGTAATAAAATCTATATGATGAAAGTGAATTTACTTGTTTATTGGAATGCTTGGCAAAACATCAACTAATTGCCAATCGTTTCGAACTTTATAAAATGGTAAATAAGGATTTAATTATAGTTGGTTCACATATTTTAATAATTTTGTAAATGTTTATAAATTCATGAATAAAAAATGTTTCTTTATAAATTGGTAAATTATAAATATTGCATTAGTTTTAATGCAATTGTATTAGATTTATAATGTTGTAAATGTACAATTATTCTTGTAAATAAACAATGTAATATAGTGTTCAATATTTGTAGTAAATTCTCAAGAACAAAATCATGTATAAATTCCCTACAGAAGGATGCTGAGAATACCATAGACTGGACATGTGAGCAAGTAATAGAGAAAATGGAAATAAAAGGACACTTGAAATTTCTAGGATATACTGAAAGCAAGAGGGACTGCACATAACCTACTTAACAAGCTTGTGTAAATGGTTGGCAGAACAGGGATTAGGAGAGATAGCAAAATGATAAAATTTACTAAGACTTATGAAGGACAGGAAGATATAAAGATCTATGATCACTCATGTCCTGAAGGGACACAGCATATAGATTTATTTATTTACTAGAAACACCTGTGAAAATTTCAGAGTTTACCTATTTGAATTTTCTAATGAATCTTAATTCTTCAGTTAATGATTGAATAAACTCATGGTGAGTCCTACAACAATATCCATAAAAATTCCCCTATTGCTTCATTAAGTATTTTGGCTTAACAACTTTAACAGAATATTGCAATAACAAATATAAATATGAATGGTGGTCATTACTTTAAGAAGTAAGAGGGTACAAATGAAAAGATTTGAAATTGACAACTTTCCCTATTTCACTGAAACAGATGTTAAAATCTTCTATCCTCCTTTCTTTTTCATTTTCTCACTGGAACTAAGTAGTGTCTCTTATATGTCTTTCTATGTGATCAAAACGGAAGTGTCCATTATTTATGAGGTATTGGCAGGAGATTGTAAAACTTCTACCTTCCCGTCTTTCTATCATTTTCTCACTGGACCTAAGTAGCATCTCTGATATATTTTTTCCATCTTTACAGGCGGTTAAAATGGGATAGTTCATTATTTATGAAGTATTGGCAGGGTGTAATGGTTATGCTAAGGCAGGGACAAGTAGAATTATAATCAGATTTTTTATGAAATATTCTTTAAATACAACAATCAATAGAAACAGTAAGAAAAATGTTTTTTTTAACATCAAATATTCATTTCATAGAATCAATAAAGATTTGTTAAGGGAAAAAAAGAAAGATTTTTAAGGTTTTTTGCATTGAATTTAATTTAATTTTTCCAAAAGAGAAATAATAGGCAGCATAGTTAAAAAAAAAAAATGTTTATAAGGGATGCTTTTTTCATTAAAAGTTCTCAAAGAGAAAGCTATTCCATGGAAACAGTTGAAATCTTTAAGAGGAAAATAAGGATCTATTTATTTTTACATTAACGATTTTTTGGGAAAAAAATAAGACATTATTTGATAGAAACAATACAAGAAATGGTTAAGGAAAAATAAACAAATTAAGAGATATTTAAAATGTGTTTGAAGAGAAGACCATTCCATGAAAATAATAGAAACCTTTGTTAAGAAAAAAAAGGAAAATTTTTTAAAGATTTTTTCTTTCTTAAGTTTTATTGTTTTTTAAAAATTTTATTGTATTTTTTAAATCATAATTTCATTTTTTTTACATTCAAATATACTTTAAAAAAAATCGTTCAATTTACAGAGCATAGAAAGTGGTGTTGGGACTTCAAAATACACAAAAAATGGATAAAAATTCTATAGTAACAATTTCATCATAGTAAAAATAGACACAGAAAACTTGGTGTCACTTTCACATGGATGTCACAGGAAGCACACAAGACAACTATTCTCAACCAATTAGAATACAACAAAAAAAATAAAATTTTGGCTTTCATTTGAAGCCTACATATGAATGGAACAAACGAGGTACTCACAGTAAACACATGCTCAGAGACTGACACAATCGAGATAAAATACTTGAACACCCAACTATATCAGCCACAGAAAAGTGGACCTTCCTAAGTGAGTTATTTCTATCCACAAGTATATATGAATACACTCATGCACATACATATATCTCCACACCTAAGTATATTGTGCAAAATTAAGCAATATCAAGCCTGTCCAGTACCTAGATGAATGACCACTAGGGAATACCACGTACTGTAAGCTTGGATGTGCAGGTGGTGTAATGATTAATGGCTTTGAATTGTTAATTCCAGTTGGGTTTGTTATATTCACTTACATGCAAATACCCTTGGGAAAGTTATAGATTAATTAGTAAGACTTGTATCACTAAAACTATTATCTCCTCACCATAAAAAAAATGCATACATTAAAACTGCAACATTAAATAACTGATAGAGGTTGATATGCTGCTAAACAAAACCAACATATTATGCACACACTCAATCACATACATACATCTTCACACCTACATATATTATGCACACTCACACATCCGTACATATGTGGACATTTGTTTTCCCAAAATTTTGCTTGCCTCTTTACAAACTCTCTAACTTGTCTAAGAATTCCTTTCTCTTTTACTTGATTGGCACCATTATTGCTATGAAATTGTGTTCAAATTTGTTTGATGTTTTATTTTTCATTTTAGGCATGCAAAGTTTAGTTAGCTCTTGCTTTCTCTTGTTTGTTGTTGGTCAAAATATCCCCTTCCCTCTTCACCTAAAAGGATTACCAGTAAATGTCTTCATTCGACCATCAAACAAGGTCGTCAGCAATCAGCAGCAGCCCATACGACAGTGGTTAAGAAAAAAGCAAAAGTTAAGTTTTTGCTTTACTTTAAATATTCAAGTGAAAGCCATTCAATAGAAAGCTTTATGAGAAAAAAGGAAAGGTTTTTAAGAATTTAAAAAAAATAAAATTCTTTTGCATTAAGTATTCTATTAAAAAATGCCATTTAAAAGAATCGATAAAAAAGTGATTAAAAGAGCAAAAATTAAGGGTTTCTTTTTTTTACTACCATTAAACTGAAACAATAGGAAGCATTAATAAAAATACTTTTAGTTGTTTTTTGCCATCAAATATTTGGCAAACAGACTTTTGTGTCAAAAGGACAGTTTTTCCCCTGACACTTCTTTTTTTTAATTACCTCACAACTGGCCTCTTTCCTGATACCTACTGTGACCTAGCTCATTCCTCCGGACAACACCCTTATGCCTAATTGCTTTTCTTATCAATGGTAACTAAGGAACCACATATGAACAATGTTTTGCCACATTTATACATCTATGTACCTATTCTAAATTTTGCCTAATACATGTTGTTGAAATCTTAATCTTTTTTTTTTTGCTCCTTTGCAACTAAATGCTGGATATAACACTGTCGTTTGCATATCTAATCTTCTTGAGATTATGACTGCAATAATGAATCACTACAGAAAAAAATACAATTGAATTACTTGTTGGAACTGTAGCAGAACGAGCCACACGCATCTGTTTTGTGGGAAATGGGGATAAAAACGAGTATGATGGCATTAAGGGAAAGTGAATTAACTGGGGAAGGATATGAAGAAATTAAGTGGTGGGCATGCAAGGGTCATTTCAGTGGAAATTTCCCCCATGAGACTTGAATGATAAAAGTCACATGCTAAGGTGGTTAAGCAAATGAGTGACAACAAGGCAGATAGAAGATGATTTCATGACTATTAGCAGTAAAGGTGTGAAGACAAAAAGAAAGTATGATGTTCTTTACTAAGGGCCACTGATGAGATCTGAAAATGTTTGAAAAATTAAATTGGAATCTAAGCAGTTGAGACGTTCAGATGAAGAGATAACGAAGAATGAAAATTAGCAGGAATTATAATCTTATCTGTCAGAGTGGGAAAACTGGAGACCATATATGAACGCTTGTGTGTTTGGTTGTGTATATACATATTTTATATTGTAATGCCAGGGTCACTGTAATTCCCCTTTACCTATAACTTTAACATTATCCAATATTCTTTCAACTTTTTGCTATAATACACTGATAGTATATATGCATTGAATATTGTAATTATTTCTACAATGAAGATTTTGTACAGTCCTCAAATTTATACATGAAATCGCAATTGTTATATTTATTTGAAGAATAACTAAATTTTTGACTTCACATTAACAAAACTTCAGTATATTATTTGGATAGAAATTTCTTAAACCCCATTCTTCTATTTAGTAAATGTTGTTTAAAACTGGTATCAAATGAAGGTTAACATTTGATAATTATTAATTGAATAATGTTTAATTGTCACATAATATCTTGAAATCAACCGAATGATAGATAAGGAGTAGAATTGTAATTATTTATTTGCAAACTTTAGTTTTTAACTTCTAAACATTATTCAATCAGAATGGATCAGAGGAGGAAGCCTCTGACTTTTAAACTTGCTTCCTTTCCCTCCATCAGTACCTGTCAAATATAAAGACATTTATATCATATCTTGCCATGGCTGAAAAACAACAGAAAATAAAAACGTTAGCTTCAGAATTCTAGAGTTTGTGGAATTTTGACAATTACATTTCTAAAGATGAAAAATGCAACTCAGGAATTTCAAGGTTTTGAAAAAACAAGTCTAATTATTGAAATTCAATGAATTTTTAAAACTATCTCATCTTAACACATTCATATAAAATAAATCAAAATACAATTGTTGAAAATATTTTTATTTCATTCATTTATAAAAAAATACAACTCAAAATTTCCATAATTAGTCCTATTTGAATTTGTATGCAGAAATTTGAACTTACCTGCATGCAAATAACATATTTTGTCAACTAATAGGCTTTTGCTTTTATAAGTTCAATGCATGTTTCCATAAAAATGCAGATTCTTACATTTCAATTATTAATTAACAGATATCTTTATTTTACTTGTATTCATTGAAAATGTTGCTAGAAAAAACATGGCAATGTGATTTTTATGTTCACATGTTTATATTTCAATGAGATATTTGTAAATAATATTGATTCACATGATTCAGACGACCGTGCATGTGCATTTTCAGCTCAGAATTCTTTGAAAATTCAGATTCACATATTTCACAAGAATATAATTTCTGCCCAATGTGCAGTCATACATATTTTATTCAAACTTGAAGCATAAGAATGTGTTACACAAGAATATGGTTTCTCTCTTGTGTGAATTCGCATATGGAGCACTAAATGTGACTTACATAAAACTGTATATCCACAAACTTCACAAGAATATGATTCATCTCCATTGTATGCTTGCTTGTGGTTAATCAATGCTGAATTGTGAAAATGCAGATCCACAAACTTCAAAAAATATGGTTACTCTCCAGCACGTGTTTACTTATAATGCACTAAATGTGATGACTGTAGCCTAATATTTCTTCATTTTGTGTGCATGTGGATCACCAGATATAACTTCTGTGAAAATGCAGATCCACAAACTTTACAAAAATATGATTACTCTCTAGCAAAAATTTGCATAAGACACACTAAAACTGACCTTTCTGAAAAATTTAAATCCACTAACTTCACAGGATTATGTCCTAAATAGCATGGGTTTGAAAATGGCACAGTAGTCTTCATTTTCTTTTATAAATGCAGATCTACAAACTTCACAAGATTATGGTTTTTCTCTTGTGTGTATTCGCATATGGCGCACCAAAATTGATTTCCGTGAAAATGCAGATCCACATACTTCACAAGCATATGGTTTCTCTCCAGTGTGTCTTCGCATATGGCACACCAAATGTGATTTAACTGTAAATGCAGAGCCACATACTTCACAAGAATATGGTTTTTCTCCAGTGTGTGTATGCATGTGGCGCACCAAACATGACTTTTGCGAAAAAGCAGATCCACAAATTTCACAAGAATATGGTTTCTCTCCTGTATGTGTTCGCATATGGCGTACCAAATGTGACTTAATTGAAAATCCTGATCCACATATTTCACAAGAATATGGTTTCTCACCAGTGTGCGTATGCATGTGACTCACCAAACATGACTTCCAAGAAAATGCAGCTCCACATACTTCACAAGAATACGGTTTTTCTTCAGTGTGTGTTCGCATATGGCGCACCAAAAGTGACTTGACTGAAAATGCAGAGCCACAAATTTCACAAGAATATGGCTTTTCTCCAGTGTGTATGTGCATGTGGCTCACTAAACATGACTTCCATGAAAATGCTGATCCACAAATCTCACAAGAATATGGTTTCTCTCCCGTGTGTGTTCGCATATGGCATACCAAATGTGACTTGATTGAAAATGCAGACCCACATATTTCACAAGAATATGGTTTTTCTCCAGTGTGTGTATGCATGTGGCTCACCAAACATGACTTCCATGAAAATGCAGATCCACAAACTTTACAAGAATATGGTTTCTCTCCAGTGTGTGATCGTATATGGCGCACCAAATGCGACTTGATTGAAAATGCAGATCCACAAACTTCACAAGAATATGGTTTCTCTCCAGTGTGACTTCTCATATGAGTCACTAAATCTGACTTCTGTGAAAATGCTGATCCACAAACTTCACAAGAATATGGTTTCTCTCCAGTGTGTGATCGTATATGACGTACCAAATGTGAATTCTGTGAAAATGCAGATCCACAAACTTCACAAGTGTATGGTTTCTCTCCAGTTTGCCTTTTCATATTGCACATCAAATTTTACTGCAAAATTTGCAATTTATAGTTTTTCTTCAAGTTTTAATCATTTGTTCAACAAACAACACTTTTTAAAGTCCATAGTTTCTTGTCAGTAAATGTTCATTATTATGTTTTGAAGATGTTGATACATGGGTTTTACATGGAGATTGTAGTGTTTTTGCAAAGTCAAAACATCTGTAAAGAAAGAACATAAGATATGTTAAAAGAGACAGTGAATAAGATATGAAATCAGTTTATACTGTGATAGATATGTGTAGTTATATATCAAGACTAAATCAGTCCTGCTCAGGGACACAACATTGATCTTTGTCCAGTATATAAATAGTTCAATCTTCACAAACACATATGAGAATAAATATAAAAGTATTTATAAACAATTAATTTTATGTTGAATATCAAACAATATTCCTTGTGTACATTAAAAGTTGAAATATTTTTCAAGGATGTATAGATACTGTGAATAAAATATTTTTGGTAGCACGAAGAGAAAAGTTCTACAGAAAGACCATTTTCTTAAAGGTCTATTTTGGAAAACAAGCTTCCCTTTTAGAATAAAACAATATTTCTTCATTGTTTTGTAAAATGCAATGTGATTCAAATAAAAATGTACAATTACAACCAACTTAAGAAATGCACAAAAAATTTAAAAATATGGAACACCAGCAGTGCAATAATGAAATTTGAGATTTTGACAATAAAAGTTTGTTTTTAATAAGTTTGGGACATTTTTCATCATGCATGCTCATTTTTAGTGAATCTTTGGAGATATTTATGTTTAAAAATAAATTATATTTAACCTTTTATAACTAGCTTAAAAGCTGCCCTATTGGATAACATTTAAGCTAGCTCCTGTGGGGAGCTCTTGATTAGGCCTTCATCACAATAGGTATGGAAGAGTAGATGCAATAGGCAATAATAAACTACAAAAGAACTCAAAATTCATTGCTGCATTTAAGAATTGCATTAATATTAAAGCTTACCTTTTAAAAGTTCAATGATAATTCTTCTGCCGCCACTTAATTTAAAGACAATTTGATGTACATAGGTCCTTACTTTCTGTACAATTATTTTTATTTCATACGTGACTTTCGCTGGATTTTGCAATTAATTTTGATTATTTCCAAATTCATTTCCAAGTTATAAACATTGTTATCATACAAAAAAAATTTGTCACAAAAAATCATGCAAAATAAAATCACTGAAAACAATTGCAGTAATTAAAACTTGGGAATCCAAAATTTCAGGATTGTGTGTCCAGATTTGGCCCAAAATAGTTTTAATTTGCTCACAGAGTCAGCCTGATTCCCAAATGGTATATGTTGGGATATGGCCTCTAAGAGTAAAGTTGAATACATGGATAATTTTATTTTGAAGCACTGTAATTTGAGAACAGTAATTTTTTCATCTGAACATGAGCTGTTGAAAGTTAGAGAGTTGTGTCCCTTTAATTGTTTTTATCAGTAGAAGCCATGATGGTGGAATCTTAAAACAATTGCTGTAATGAAAACTTGGGAATCCAAAATTTCAAGATTGCAGGTCCAGATCCAGTACAGAATATTTTTAATTTGCTCATGGAGTCAGCCTGACTCCAAAATGTTGTTTCGCATTTATTATATAGATAAGTTTAAGATAATGATTCTATATAATTTTATGAAACTTAGTAGAATGAATAATTTATTTTTATACATTAAATGTTGTTTTTTTTTAAGCTGAATGATACTTTTGAGTTTAATACATTGCTTTTATTTTTTATTATTTTCATCACTGATGTCATAAAATTTCTAATGGCACCCAATGTTTTTCTTTTAATTATTCTGAATTTAAGAGGTACTGAATTATATTACTCTTCTAACGGGTAAAAGTAGCCAAAGGTGGTAATTCAAAATTATTACCTTTTTGAACATCCATACCAAAATAATCAACAGTTGCTAAAGAGAAAAAAAAATTACTGAATTATCATCTAGGTATGTCCAGAGAAATGTGATACCTAAGGTTTAAAATTAAAAACTGTTTCTTGAAGGTTTTTAGTCCTAACTTCAAGCTAATATATTAAATTTAATATTCCCAATAAGCAAAATACTTTGCTGCATTTCATAACAAATGTAAATTGATTTGAAATTTTTTTTAGAAATTGTTAAGAAAAAAAAAAAAAAAATCACTGATTTTACCCATATTTAGTCATCTTTCATCAATGTAATTCTCTTTATTAAAAAATCTTTCAAAAATCAAATATTTTTGGGGAAACTTTGAGGGAATATTAGTTGATTTAAAATTCAATCTGATTTAAAACAAATATTACTTACTTTTCGTTTAGAATATCACCAAAATACATTTTTTTACAGAGAGGTACCTATTGACAGATCTGACAGATTAACAGCCAGAAATTTGGCCATTTTTTTTATGGTGGACATATCTAAAAGTTACTTGACAAATGTAACATGATCACTTTTTATACAATTTTATTTTATATAATAATAATATTACCCAGTAATCTTGACAATTCAAAAAATATTCTCTGTAATCTAATGTTTTATTGGATTTTAGGTACTTTGGCTTTAAATTTACTATACTTAACATTTTTATTTTCTGATAATGTCATATATAGACATACATATTTGCAAAAGTCGTCATGTTTATGCACACAAAAAAATTCAAAATTTTGTTTAAAATACTGGTGGGGATGGATGGGTCACTGAATTGTAGTAAGCTTTTCCATTTATGATTAGTAAATATAGTTTTTACTTAATAACAAAATCACCTAATTGGTACAAATTAATACAGAATTTTAAAAGGTTTGTTATAAATTATTCTAATTAAAATTTAATCAAAAATGAAACCATTTTTGTAAAATTCATTATTCATAAATCTTTCTTTTATTAAGAAAATAGTGTTCATAATATTGCTTATTCATAAAACCAATTAAAAGCTTTTCTAATTCAGACCAGATTTTCAGTAACTTCCTGTTTTACAAAAAAAATTAATCAGTTAAATTCTCCAATTGGTTCTGCATATAACTAATATAAACATTAAGCTGTATAAAAATGAATTTTTCAAAATTAAATAAGTATGTTTGTGCGCATAACAGATGAAAAAAAATGTTTTTACCAAGATTTCCTAAAAGTGAAACAATTCTAAAATAACTTAATTCATTTGTGAATAAGTACTATAAGTTTCATTAAAATCCAATAATTATTTGAATTATGAAAGAATTTCAAACCAGTGTATTTTTTATCACATGATGATGCTGAAGTTGACTATACTAATTTACGGTCCCATACTGATGCAAGAAAAACAAAATTTTTAACCAAAATTTTGAACGTTCTAAAAAGTATCAAAAAATAATTAATAATCAAAAAATCCTTTGATCTTTCCTAAAAACAGGATATGGTTTCCTCAAAGCCTTGTGCTTTTAACTAATATAATCACTAATCTGCCCAAAATTGAAATTATAGTTTTCGTACAATTAGTTTGGGGGGGGGGGGGGTAATACATATGAAAAATTTTTTTGCCATGATTTTAAAAAAGAAAAAGATATTTATAAGTGCCATCATTTGTGAATAGTTTCTGAAAGTTTCATTAAAATCTGACAATTATTTTTATTTCTGCAAGATTTTCAAAATTAATGTCATACAGAAAAAAAACGCTAGTTCGCTGGACACAAAGAGAAACAAGATTTTTCAATCAAAATTTAGAATGTTCTAAAAAGAAGGAAAAAATTTAAAAATAATTAATAAAATACTTTGTTCTTTCCTCTTAATAATAACAAACATTTTTAACGCATCCATTTTGGTGGAATCTACTTTAAATTCTGTCGCTATTTCATGAGTTCCTTTTCAAAGCCGAGAATTTCATAGCAGTATTTTTCAAACTTTTGCACTCAGATTTGTGAAAGGACGGACATCAATTTGGTGGATCTGGAGATGTCATTCATAAAAAATTTTAAACTTTTTAGTGGTTGAAATACTGGAGAGATTCAAAGCTTAAAAAATACATCTTTTTGTAAAACAATGTCTCGTCTTCAATAATCATCTGGTTTCCTATTTTTCGCTCATCCAATGAATCAACAAGAGCTTCTACCTCGTCCACTCCAGATATGTTAAAATTTTTTACTCACCATCTGTGATACATAGATTTAAAAAAAAAAATAAAAATTTTAAAAACCCAAGTGCTATATTTTAAAAAGTAACCTAATGTTGCGGATTAAATTTTACTTTTGGCATCAGCTCTAGAACATATTGTTTTGAACGCAAAATACCTGCTATTTGCAATTTCCGTTTTCATTCGACATTCCATTTTCCTTTGTTAAGCTTTACAAAATTGAACTGAAACGAATCAAGTGGAAATAAATGGCTTTGGAAATGAACAATGATTTTATTTTTAATAAAGATTTATGATCTGCTATCAAAACTCAAAAAGCAATACTTTTTAAATCGACTACTATAATGCAGAATTATTTTGTAAAGTGAATTATTTAAAATAGGAAATTTTCTGGATTTTTAAGAGAGAATCAGAAATCATGGAGCAAACTGCAAAAATGAAAACGAAAAACGTTATTTTTGCCTAAAAGCAATTTATTTAAGTGAAACAGCTTATTTATTTATTTATTTTTACTTCATAATCATTTCTGTTTTACAATAATCTAATTTTTATTTAAAGAGTAAATTAAAGTTTTTAATTTTAAAACAAAACATGCATATTTTACGAGGCCGAATTTTTTTATCCAGACTCACTACTAAAAATCCTATCGAGGAACAATAAATAAATAAATGGAAATACTTAAAAAGTGAAATAATAAAATAAGAATGCAATACTTTTAGTTTTCTTCAATGCAATTTATTATTTCAATGAATTTCTTGTTCTTCTGATGCTAACAACAGCAAAAAAATAAAAAAAAAACAAAAACATTAATGAAGAGAGAAGTTACTAGATAATTTTTTTTTTCTTTTTATCAAAATTGTTTGTATTCTTCCACTTACCTTTCAGACCAGAAAATGAAATGAGTGCAAAAAAAAAGGAAAGGATGATTTCAATCAATGTATTCACATCAAATCATTTTTTTGTGATTTTTCTGTCAACCAACCCAATTTTTGTATTGTTAATTTCAAAGTTGAAAAGAATGACACAGAGGAATAATTAAGAAATGGAAAAAATACGGCACAAATGTGAAATTAATTTTGAAAACAATATTTTGTGTGATAACGTAAGTTGGGAAAATTAGGCGGTGTTAGAGAAGATTTAGTTCTTTGGTTTTCTTGGCACGTACAGATCAAATTTACTCGAAGTCGGTATCTATTCGTTAAAAAAGGAGGCACATACTTAAAAATATACAAAACATAATAAAAACATTTTATCGACAAAAAGATTGTGTAATTATTAAGACGAAAGATAAAAGGATAAACTGTTTTTTTTTTGCTTTTTTTACTTTTTTTAGAACATTTGAAAATTTTGTTTAAAAACTAGTTTTTCTTGCGTCATCTTGGGCCATAAAGTAGAAAATAGCCGATTTTTTGCAGTGAAAATCATTGATTTGGAAATTCTTGTAAAAAATCAAATAATTGTTGTATTAATAAAACTTTCAGGACTTTTTCACAAACCAATTAAATTATTTTTGAAATTTTTTTTTAAAAATATTTGTTTCCCTGCTCTCATTTAATTTTAAATTTAAGAAAATTTGAGAAATAAATACTTTATTGTTTTTTTAAAATGATAAATGTTTTTTTAAGCATTCTAATATTTTATCGGATTTTAGGTACTTTACCTTTATAGTCTTACTTATAAAAATGCTTCTTAAGAAAATGTTAGAAAATTACCAATAAATTTTTAATTTACTATAGTTGCAGCTCTTATGTCCAGATGATGGTGTTGTGGCTGTGTGAAGATGTTAAGAGATATCAGAAGGTTTGAATGATCAGAAGGCTTAAAATTGTGCGTGTTCATAATCTTCTATCCACAACAATTAATAAAAGACAAAATTAAAAATAATGATTCAAAACATAACAATTGAATTTTTTAAGTATTTGATGTACATGCATATAAACTGAAAGGTTAGACAGAGTTGTGTCTCTTTGATTAGGAAATATTTGTACCTGAGATCATAAGGGTAAAATTAACTATTAAATTGTAGTTTAGAAGAATGAGTATGTGTTGAATGTTTGGAATTGTGTATTGTACAATTTGGTAATAGTTCAGAATTATACTTGCATGAAATGTAAAGTTCTTTTACGTCTGACTACATTAGTCAAGACGGGAGTTCTTTAAGGGTCACATTTTGACAGTGGAGTTGAGATGCGAGAGAGAACCAAGAGGGAGTGTGACGAAAGCGAGGACGAGAATCACTCGTATTTGGTTTTTTATAGTATGTTGTATCATGGGACAGGATCACACTTAGTTGGTGCCAAAACAGACCTGTCACGTGCAGGCTATTTGATTGGTCAAAACTGACCAATCAGCAAGCTAGATTGAAGGTGATTAACCAATGAATGTTTGTTATATATTTGTAAGTATGATGGTGGTGAAAATTACAACAGGAAGAGTGCATTTCCCAGCGGAGGGTAAACTGGCTGTCGTGGAAGATTCCACAATGGCATGTGTGGACATCTGTATTTACGAAAATTAACACATTTTTATAAAATAAATTAAAAATTCTCTTTAAAATACTGTGGTTGTTGTATTTTTTGGAGCTTTTCCATTTAGGATCAGTAAATATAATTTTAAGGAATAATATCACTTGGCCACTATAAATTATTACAGCATTTTAAAAGATTTAAAAGCTTATAAATTATATTAATTCACAAAAATAAAAACAATTCTTGTAAAATTTCATTATTCATTAGGAAACTTTTTTCTTAAGACATCAGTATCCATAATATATTTTATTACTAAAAAGCAATTAAAAGCTTTTCTAATTGAATAATGTCTTAGTTTTATCACATTTTTTACTTTATCATTCACAGCAGATTTTCTGTAAATATTGGCTCTGTTTGACCAAAATTTAATGATTTAAATTCTCTGTAGACCTGTCGTCATATAAAGTAAATGCATGATGTTTCTTCATGGCCACTACAATTTTTATCAGCCAGGATTTTGTTGACAAGTTTGTGTTTAGTTATAAATACTGCTCCCATGTCAATCTCTCACTATGCACCATCATTCTCCAGGACATGATGATGCATGGCTGGTTCTTCTTTATGGCTTCTAGCAACATTTTGTCTTCACAGCACTTGGTTCTCTGAAATTTATTTCAAATCCTGGCAGGGTGTGTAATTTTCTTAGTCCTTTCCTCTTGCTGACATCAACTATCCTCTCTAGAATTACTTTTCAGTTTTTCATCTTAATCTGCTACCAACACAGTGTCATCTGCATCATGCTTGTTGTTAATGTAATGTCTGCTGATAACAAATGCTGGCAGGTCCTCTAATTCTTTTAGAAGTATTTTGCTGTACAAGTTAAATAAATCTGGTGTGAAGACATATCCTCATCACACTCTTCTTTCAATCTTTTACTCAACCTGGTTGGATCATCTCAGTACAATCTGTGGATTATTCATGCATCCTTTCCAGTGTATATTATGCAAATAAGTGAATCTATACCTGTTGCTATTTGGAATGAGAATTAACTTGATTAGCTGATGGGAAAAGCAAAGATGATGAATCTCTGAAATTTGGATTTTCCTAGAATATCAGAAATATCCTTTTGTTCATGTCTTTCTAAAGCCCTGTTGGAGAAATGAAAATAAATTTATTTATCACCTGGATTTGTGTAGGTCTGAACTTAAGTCTGACCAGGACTGAGTGAAGCATAGAAAACACACCACTCACCACCACAAAAATGTTACTTGAGATAAATCAGATGGCTCTTGCTAGGTATGATTTTGTCCCAAATCCAGTAATGTAAGGTTGTTACTTTTTTTTTAATACTACCATCAATTCTGCTTCAGTTATATATGGCATCACAAATTCAGTATGTGATGGGTAGGTATCACCAAACCACATTTCGCTGTTACACTTCATATATGAAAAAAACTTTTAACCAGAAGCTTGAATGAAACATAAATGTTTATACAGACCAACCAACTGTAGTGGGAAATCATGCAAAGTAATACAGGTAAACTAAATGAACCAATCTTCCAGAGATGAAGCATAGAGAATCATTGACAGGTAGGTAGAGAATCAAGTAAGTAGTAGGCATTACCAGTCCATCTTTCTACCTACTCCATCACATCTTACAAGATACTGCCTGAAAAGAATTTGGTCAACTGAAGAATTTTCCTTCAGCTGAAGAATCATACACAGGTAGACAGAGAGTCAAGTTGTTGGCATTACCAGTCTTCCTTTCTACCTACTCCACCACACCTTACAAGATTCTGCCTAAAAAGAAGAATTTGGTCAACTGAAGAAATTTTCCCTCAGTTCAAGAATTCCTGTGAAGACTAATGATTGAATGGATAAATTGGAGATGGGTTTCAGTTGTATACCTAAGATCAAAGTTCCCTGAATAAATTTTTTCCAAGTGATCAGAGGAGGCAAAGTGATAACAGATTTGAAGCAAAGTAGAATAGAAGTTCAAATCTTCTGAGAGTCTGTTTTAGGCAGCAACTAAACAATAAAAGCATACTATTTCTGGCTGAAATGTACCGATAAATAGGAAAATAGCAAGTTAAACGTAGTTCTTCTGATCCACACAGATTACATAATGTTTAGAGTTTAAAAGAGCCTGAGATTTTCAAATAAAAACGGAATAACAACAACAGTTCTATTACTTATTTTTGATTTGGCAGGTTTCCAGTTATTATGTGAAGAGCAAGCACTTCACAAAATTTATTATCAGAAGTTGAACTTCGTTTAATGTCAGTTTTAAGCAACATTTACTAAATATAAGAATGGGAATTATTAAGAAAGTTCTATCAAAGATATATTGTGAAATTATTAATCCAAATATTCTTTCAGAAAAAATCTGTTCCAATTTCTTCATTTCTAATTGATACTGATTACATTATTTTTTGAATTTGAAAAAGTGTCCCAGATCTGTAATTAAAAAATAAATCATGACAAGACAGCTGGTTTCAATTCTATTATCTTTCATTTGACAGGTTTAAAGTTATTATATGAAGAGTAAATACGTCACGGAATTAATTATCAGAAGTTAAACTTCATTTGATGCCAGTTTCAAACAACCTTTACTAAGTACAGTTGCGGCCTAAATCATCCATAACTTTTGTATTATCCTCTCAAATTACACCAAAATCTCAGACAATAACAATTAATATCGTATTGTGTGTGAAAATTATAGAATATATAACAACTTTGATAAAAATTATACCTACTTTTCTGATGAAAACAATGCCGTTCTGAACATTTTTGCCGCAACTGTATAAGAACGGGATTTATTAAGAAACTTCTGTCAAAGAAATACTGATGTTTTCTTAATGTGAAGTTAACCATCCAAATATTCTACCAATAAATATAACAATTATGATTTGATGTATAAATTTAAAGACTGTACAAAATCCTCATTGTAGAAATGTTCTCAAGTAATATTTCCATACATATTTACAATCAGTATATTACAACAAATAAAGGTTGATATCCTTCAATAATCTATACTATTAACATAATACATAAATGGAAGGTGATCAAAAAGATTAATGAAATTGCCTACATGTTTACAAAGAAGTTTATGCAAAAGAAGGTTTTGTCTTTATTTAACACTGTATTAATTTTGATGCAAAAAGAACAGATGTAGAATTGTACAAAATAAGAGGTCGCTCAATATCCGTATTTGCAGAAATTAATCAATGTTAACTTCTGTGAAAATGCAGATCAACAAACATTAATATTTCAATACATATATTCTATCAGTATGTTACTACATCAAAAGGAATTTCATGTCCATACTATTTAATTTATACTATTAACAAAACATGTAAATGGAACGTGATAAAAAAGATTAATGAAATTGCTTACATGTTTAAAGTTTATGCACATATGGTTTTGTCCTTATGTAACATAATAAAAAAAACAGCAGAAGAATTTTGCAAATGGTTTTATTTCATACTTATAAAAAAAGGGTGGCTCAATATCCATATTTTCAGAAATTAACTGATGAATGATAAATGCCAAAAATAAATTTTGGTCTAATGTTTATAGCTGAATAATGTTAGGCAAATGAATAATAAAGTGGAAAAATTATTTTTAATATGTTTTATCTAGGACTTCATCGGACTAAAGGAATGTTTTGTCGATGGTATTATATATAGGTAGGAAGGAGAGGGGGAGATATGAAAAATGCAAATGTCAGTTATAATTATATACTGATAGGAAATGCTGAATTTTTAAATTTGTTGTCATAATAAAAGATCTGCCAAGAAAGGTGAAATACTGTAAGAACCTGGACATAAATTTATCATAAGTAATAAAATAAAAGAATAAGGTAACTGAATGTGACTGGCTAGATTGCATGTTGGAAAAAAATTATAAATTAAAATTCCAGTGTTCCCATATCTTCATTGTTTACTCTTGGTACATAGTTATAACCAACATTTGCATTTTTATATCTCCCCCTCTGACATATATATAATTTCATCAATAAAAAAACATTACATTAGTCCAATTAAGTTTTTCTAGAGGTTAGAGATTAAGTTTTCCACTTTGTCATTCAATTGCAAACTCTAGAAAATATTTTTATTTAATTAATGTATAAAAAAATACCATAAAAAATTTCCATATATTAGACCTATTTGAATTTGTATGGAGACATTTTGAACTGATTTGCTTGCAATTAACATAATGCATATTTTCTCATCTATTAGGCTTTTGCCTTTATAGTTCCAATGCATATTTCAATGAAAATGCTGATTCTTACATTTTATTTCTTTATTTAACATATTTTTTTACTTATATTCATTGAAAATATTGACAAAGTGATTTATATGTTCACTTATTTTTAAATTCTCTATTTGTAAAAAAAATATTGATTCACATGATTAAGGTTTATAAGTATAGTGAGCGTACATGTGCATTTTCAACTCTGAATTCTTTGAAAATTCAAATCCACATATTTCACAAGAATATAGTTTCTGCCCAATGAGCTGTCATACATATCTATTTAAACTTGAAGCATATGAAAAGGATGTGTTACACAAAAATATAGTTTCTAACCTGTGCGAATTCACATTTGGGACACTAAATCAGAGATACATGAAACTGCCTCTGAAAAAATACTTCACGAGAATATGTATTACCTCCAGTGCATGTTTTCATGTAGCTTATCAACGTTAACTTCTGTGAAAATGCAGATCACAAAATTTACAAGAATATGGTCCCTCTCCAGTGTGTATTCACACATAATGCACCAAATGTAAATTGACTAAAAATGGTGAGCCACAAACTTCTGCAAAACATGATTTTTCTCCAGTGTGTATGCTCCACTACATATGATGTCAGTGAAAATGCAGATAAACAAATTGTTTCTCTCTAGGGTGAATTTGCATGTAAATCATCAAACATCATAAGAATATAGTCTAAATAGCATGGGTTCCAAATGATGTACTAAATTCAATTTTTCTATAGATACAGGCCCACAATTGTGTTTGCATGTAGTTCACTAAACATAACTTTGATGAAAGTGCAGAACTGCAAACTTCACTAGAGTAAATGTTCCTATCCAGTGCATGAGTGCATGTGGCTCATCCAACCTGACTTACATGAAAATGCAGATCAACAAAATTTTGTAAAGTTTGTGGATCTGCATTTTTCATACAAGAGTATGGTTACTCTCCAGTGTGTGTTTGCATATGTCTTACCAATTGTACCTTTTTTGAAAATGCTGATCCACAAACTTCACAAGAATATGGTTTTTCTCCAGTATGTGATCGCATATGACGCACTAAAATGGAGTTCTGTGAAAATGCATAGCCACAAATTTCACAAGAATATGGTTTCTCTCCAGAGTGTGTTCTCAAATGACGCACCAAATTGGACTTAGCTGAAAAATCAAATCCACAAACTTCACAAGAATATGGTTTCTCTCCAGTGTGTGTATGCATGTGGTTTATCACACTTGACTTTCGTGAAAATGCAGATCCACAAACATCACAAGAATATGGTTTCTCTCCAGTGTGTGTTTGCATGTGGCTCATTAAGCCTGACTTTCGTGAAAATGCAGATCCACAAACATCACAAGAATATGGTTTCTCTCCTGTATGTGTTTGCATATGGCGTACCAAATGCACCTTGATTGAAAATGCAGATCCACAGACTTCACAAGAATATGGTTTCTCTCCAGTGTGTGTAAGCATATGGCTCATCAAACCTGACTTTCGTGAAAATGCAGATCCACAAACTTCACAAGTATATGGTTTCTCTCCAGTGTGTGTTCGCATGTGGCGCACCAAATTTGACTTGACTGAGAATGCAGATCCACATACTTCACAAGGATATGGTCTTTCTCCAGTGTGTATCTGTATATGGTTCATCAATGAAGATTTCCGTGAAAATGCTGATTCACAAATTTCACAAGAATATGGTTTCTCTCCAGTGTGTGTTCGCATATGATTCACCAAATGGGACTTAACTGAAAATGCATATCCACAAACTTCACAAGAATAAGGTTTCTCTGCAGTGTGTATTTGCATATGACGCAACAAATGTGACTTCCGTGAAAATGCTGATTCACAAACTTCACAAGGATAAGATTTCTCACTAGTGTGTGATTGCATATGGCAAAGCAAATTGGACTTATCTGAAAATGACAACCCACAAATATAACAAGAATAGGGTTTCTCTTCAGTGTGTTTTCCCATATGGTTCACCAAATTTGACTTGACTGAAAATGCAGATTCACAAACTTTAAAAGAATATGGTTTTTCTACAGTGTGTGTTTTCATATGGCACAATAAATTTTTTTCTTTACTACAGATATGCAAAATTCAAAGAATACAGTTTTCTTCAACATTTACTAATCAATAATACTGATTTATACAACAGACAAAATACATATGATTTCTTGCCAGTTAATGTTGACTGTTATCTTTTGAAGATGTCGTTGCTGGACTTTTACATTTAATTCTCTGTTCTTGTTGGAAAGTGAAGAGTCTTGATTTCTTTCATTGAAATTCCCAATAATGAAAATTTTTATATATATCACAATTTTTGCAGTCACAACATCTGTGAACAAAAAAAAAACAATGAAAGTTATGTTAACAGTGACAGTGAATAATATATGAAATCAGTTTAAATTGTGATAGATATGTGTAGTTATACATAAAGACTAAATTACTCATGCACAGGGACATAATACCAAAGCCAATGAAGATAAAAAAATAATTGCTGTAGTCAACAGTCTTTGAAAGAAGATTGTTTAACCACTGAACTTTGTCTCATATATAAATGGTTCTATCTCCACAAAGACATACGAGAATTAATGTAAAAATTTTCATATCTAGAAATAAGTATCCCAAACTAAAAGGAGAAAAAGCCAGTTTTAACAGTATATAATTGGAGATGTTGGATTCAAACAAGTTAAAAATTATTATAAATATAATGCCATATCAGTAGTCTTGAAGTTAAAGAAAGATAATGCAAATAGAATAAAAATTTTTTTAGATCAGACCAGCCTAAATATTGGGAAAATTTAATTCACAAAAACATAACCATAAAAATATGATACAGAAGTTGCAAATCTGACTGATTATGTAAGTTCCATTTTGACAGTTAATGCCTTGCAGCTTCTTTCCATACATCAGAGCACAACAGAAATAAAGCTAATTTCTTTGTCAGTTGTACCTCAATAAAAAAAACCTACATATACACAACATAAAAACAGCCGTGAGCACAATTTGGCAGTAGGGCAAAAACAGGTCAAAAGTATACCATACAGAAATTGGCATAGAAGTATCCATTGGAGGTACATACCAGGCACTTTCCCAATTTGGAATGAGGAATGCAACAAAACAAAAACTTTTCGCTATAATATCAATATTTTTTGTAATATATGTATCTTATTTTTGAAAATTTTGTGAAATTATGTCATTTTCAACTCATAAAAAGTGGACAGTAAAAAAAAAAAAGAAAAAAAAAAGGAAAATTTGCTTTACTAAAGGAAAACAAATACTTTATAATAGTGTTTTCAACTTCTTCAGGTTCAAACTGATAGAAATGATATTATGAATGGTTAAGTTGATTTACCAATTGATTTTCCTGATAAGTCTTCGATATGGCTGATATTTTTTTAATGCTCCCTATCCATCACTTGAAACTAGCATTACATCAGAATCCCATCTGAAGACAAATGTTGTTTCCACTTGTTGGAAATAATCATTTCTGTTCTTTGTTGGAGCTAAAACCTTTATCAGAGCACTGAATGGAGATACAATATCACTGATTTGGCCAACGTAAAAGTTGGAGTCATAATATACTGCAACACACTGGCCTTGGCACTTGTAACTGAAAGCCACCTGATATCACAAACTTCTAGAGTTGTTTAAATACTCAGAATCACTGAGTGCATTTTCTTTTTTCCTTTGTCTTAGAGGTGGTGATGAATCAATTGAGTGTCCTGATGTTAAGTAGTTACAAAAAGCAGCTTCCAGTTGAGATTTACTTCCATTTATCTTGATACCAGAGTGAACCTTCAGATATCTAAGTTGATCATTCAGTGCTTCCAAACCACAGCTTATTGTACATCTTTAATAGACTTCATCTTTAGCAATCTTCTCCTGAACATTTGCAGTGAAAAATTAATTTGGAAACTCTTCATGTAACACAAGCGGTTCAAAAATTAATTCTTAAAATTTAATAAAATTAAATGAGTGGTCTGTAACAGATGTAAAAATAATGTTTTTACCAAGATTTTCTAAAGAAAGAATTCTAAAATAATTTAAATTCATTTGTGAATAAATCCTGAAATTTTCATTGAAATCGGAAAATTATTTGATTTTTGCAAGAATTTCCAAATTAATATATCTGCCATCGCAAAAAAGAGGCTAAAATTTACTAAAAGTTACAACCACTGACGCAAAAAAAAAACAAGTTTTTAATCAAAATTTCGAATGTTCTAAAGATTAAAAATTTTAATTAAATAATTAAATAGTTACTTTCATCCTTTATCTTAATAATAACAAAAATTTTGGCAATAAAACTATGTTTTCATTACGTTTGAAGCATATTTTCATCATGGTATGCTGATTTTTAGAGTTTTGGTGGAGATACCAATTTTAAATCTTAGGTAACGTTTTTTTGGAGGTACCTTCAAACAAGAAGGAATCTCAGAACTTGACGTGTAAACTCTAAATGAGAAGAAAAGCATTATTTTTGCCTAAAAATATTTTAAATGAAATTAAAGAGGCGTTTTTTTTGTTTTTTTAATTCGTAATCTTTCCTCTTTTAGATTAGAATATTTAAAAAAAAAAGTAAACAAAAATTTTGAAACAAAAAATTCATCTTTTACGGGGTTCGAATATTTTTTTACGTTCTTTTTATCCAAAATCACTAAAACGTACCAATGAAAAAGAAATAAATGGAAAATCTTAAAAAGTGAAATAAAAAATGTAATCTAGTTTTTTCTTCTATCAATGAATTAATAATTATTTATTTCTTTTTTTATTTGAGAAAAAAAATAAAACCACAGAAATTTATTCTTGTTCTTAAGCTATAACAGCAAAAATAAAATTAATGGAGTATGGAGAGAGAAGGCAGTAAGTTAAAAACTTCTTTTCTTTTTCTTTTTTATCAAAATTATTTCTATTCTTTCACTTACCTCAGACACATCGAATGCAAGGAGAAAAACAAAACAGGATGATTTCGTTGTGTTCAAATGATTTTGTTTGGATTCCTCTGTCAACCCACCCGAATTTTACATTGTTCATTCAGTTCACTGTTCATATAATAATAATGAATGTTAAAGTTGAAAGAAACAACGCATTAAGAAATGGAAAAATACGATACAAAAGTGAAATTACTTTTTCAAACAATATTTCGTCTGAAACTGGAAAAAATGCGGTGTTAGATAAGAGTTGGTTCCTTGTGTTTAAAATCCTCGGATTTGTTGACATTTACTGTGTAAATTATTTACAGAGCAAATTTACTCGAGTAAATGCATCATGTTTCTTCATGGCTACTAAGATTTTCATCAGCCAGTATTTTTTTTACTATCTAGGTATAAATATTGCCATCTAGTCAATCACCTGCTGTGAACAATGCTTTGATTTAGTTGGTTCTTCTTCTTGTATCTGGCTCCTACCAATATTTTTTTTTACCTTTAACTTTAAACCTTCTCTTTGTTTTGGTAGTATATGGTCTGCCATCATATTTCTAAATTGGATACTTACTGTTTTTCAGTACTGCTCTTCCTTTTGAAGTGTCCTTTGTGTGATAAATTCTCCAAGCCTTCTTCCTCATTGTATCTCCCCTAAATTTCAACTGTCTTTTGATGATTGTATGCAACAATTTCATTGTACATTCTTCTGATATTTGATGTTTAGTCCTTTCCCCTTGCTGTTATCAACTCCCTTAACTAGAATCTGCCTCCAAGACAGTGTCAATTGTATAGTGTTTGTTGTTAATGTAATGTCTGCTGATAACAAATTCTGACTGGTTCTCTAATTTTATTAGTCCTTTTCTTTTGCTGGTTAACAAAATAAAAAAACTAGTAAATAAATTATATTCTTTGAATTCCACAGTTGTCTCCCTTAACTTTACTTTTTAAGACAATAAAACACAATTTTTATTGATTATTGAGTTCACCTGGAAAAGCTTCAGGCCAAGGTTTTCACGCATGTTAGAAGTCCGACACTTTGGTATCAGTCCTTTAATTTTTATTTTTCATCTTTGTATTTGTGGTTTTTTTTTTGGTTTTTTTTTACATGAGAAAAGGAATGAGCTGATAGTGAAAGAAAGGGTAAAGTTGTAAAGGGTGGGTTGAGAGATACAATGTTGCAGAGGGCCGAAATGTGTGAGTGCCAATCGACCGTACAACTAAGAAAGTGGACACAAAGGCAAGGATAGGTGACAGCAATAGCAAAGAAGGATGACAAAACATGGATGGTCAGTTGAAGACGATGGGTATCGTGTCTTTGTTTATTTTGTTAGCGTACGGTAAATGGCGAGACGGAGGAGGTCGCGTATCGGGATCGGTATCCGGATATCGACAGGCGCTGGAGTCGGTAGCTGGGCGTCAATGGCAGTAGGCAGCTAGCGTTGCAATGTTGAGTTGAACGTTGAAGTGCTGACATTCTGGTTGAGTCATTGGTTCGATGTTGCAGGTGCGGACGCTCCAGTTGAGGGTTGAGATGCGGATGCTTCAGTCAGGTTGACGGTTGGAAGTTGTTGATGTGGATCATGTCGGGGTCACCACTTGTTGCAGAGGGCTGAAAGGTGTGAGTGCCAATCGACCGTACAACTAAGAAAGTGGACACAAAGGCAAGGATAGGTGACAGCAATAGCAAAGAAGGATGGCAATTGATGCACCCAGTCAAGTCGACCAAGCCCAGCAGCCGGCGGGACCCAGCAGCAGTAGTTGTTCAAACAGGGCTTTTTTCTTTTCAGGGCTAACTTCCAAAAGTCATTCAATCACGATACTCACTTCACTCTCTGTTACTTCTTGCCTCCAGCAACCTCCAGCTCACTCCCGCAGCTTTCAGCTCACTCCGGCAGACTCCAGTTAATTTCCGCAGCTTCCAGTGACCTCCAGCTCACTCCGGCAGACTCCAGCTAATTCCTGCAGCTTCCAGCGACCTCCAACTGTTGACACGACTGGAGCAGCCGCACTTCATCAACCGTCGACACGACTGGAGCATCCGCACTAACCAACCTTTCCCGTATACTATTGTTAGTGATTACTACGGGAGGTTCCGCATCAACAACTTCCAACCATCGACCCGACCGGAGCATCCTGCAACGTCGAACCAATGACTCAACCGGAACGTCAGCACCTCAACGTTCAACTCAACATCGCAACGCCAGCCGCCTACTGCCATTGACGCCCAGCTACCGACTCCAGTGCCCGTCGATATCCGGTTACCGATCCCGATACACGACCTCCTTGGTATCTGGGTTAAGAATAATTTTCATTCAAAATGAATGTGTTTGATGCCTTGACTTTGATGAAGTCATGAATACATTTGCTCATGCTAAGTTTTGAAAAAACACTGTATCAAATTCATTGTTTTTCATCCGTAATGTTGAATGTGTTAAAATTACTCAACTTTTTAATAAGAAAGGTCTCAAATTGATGTTAAAAATTGCTGCAAAACATTGATTTATTTAAGATGGAATAATCTATTATGACATGTCTCTTATGATGGAATAATCTATTATGACATGTCTCTCATTTGTATTTAGATACATTCTATTTATTTTCAATTTTTCTAGGAGAATTGTACTCCTATATTGGATATAATCCATTATTGTACATAATTAGGTTATAATAAAATTTGTATTTATATGAATACTACCTTATTAAAATTGAGATGTAATAGATTGGGAGGGGGGTCATGAGATCCTTGCACCAGCCCTGCCAATATACACTATGAGATAAGCCAACCCACTAACTAAAGAAGAGGAAATCCCTACAGAATATCTAGTAAAGCTTCAAACTCATCTGATTACCCCCATCCCTAAAATTAAGAATACAATTGGCCTAAATTAATCAACTGAGATTTCTGAAAAAGTGTATGAGAAGTGGGTGAAGTTAGGAAGCAAGCTTAGAAGAAATCTTTGAGTTGTTGTGCATCAGGTAGGTTATGTCAATATGGAGGAAGTTACAGTTGGATTACTTGGAACTGTGGTAAAACAGGCCACACACAATGCAATTGTTTGGCAAGAAAGAAGGATAAAGACTAGCATAATGGCATTAAGGAATAATAAATCAACTGGGCTCAATGGACAGATGGATATTTCCATGGAAGGATATGAACAAATTATGTGTTAAGCATGTAGAGTCAATGGTCATTTTAGAGGAAATAGCTCCCATGAGGCTTGACTGAGGAAAGTCGTATGCTAAGGAGGTTAAGTAAATGAGTGAAAACACTAAAACAGGGAAAGAAGGACATCATGATTACTAGCAGTGAAAGCATAAAGACAAGAAATGAAAATGGCTTTCTTTACTAAAGGCTGTCATAGAGCAATTCTTGCCCAGAATTACACCAGTTAAATACTGTAAACTCAGACCAAAACTAATTTTTTTTACTCACAGTGGAATGAGATTTGAGGTAGGCCTCCAGTTCTGGCTAAGAGTTGCATTATGACTTGGCCTTTAGTAAAGAACAGCATGTAAGGAAGGCAAAGTTATATGAAGACCAAGGCTTCCAAGAGTAAAGTGAATGTGTAGAGTAGAAAGATAGAGTCATTAATTGAGATGGGAGGGTCCCTGATGAAATCTGAAATTAGAATATAAGTAATCAAATTGAAAAATAACCAATTGAGGTATTCAGATGAAGGCAGAAAACTAAGAAACAAAAGTAACAAGATTTATAACCCGATCTATAAGGTGGAAAAACTGGAGGCTTTGTCAAGGCTATATATAACTGTATACATTGTTATGGTGTAGAAATAATTAATATGAGACACATGTAATATGGTGATGACAGCAAAGATGAGGTCTAGCTTCTAGATGAAGGCCAATCATATCACTGTACTCTTGCCTTTCATATAAATGTTATCAGCTAAGGTGGGCTAGGTTATTCAATTTATAAAAAGAAAACCCCCCAAAAATGTAGCTATATGTATAATTATGATGGAAGTCTCCATATAAAACAGTCTTCTAAGAATACAATTTCAAATCTTGTGAGAGATTGTTTTAGGTAGCAACTGTACCATAAAGGCATATTATTTCCAGCTGACAGGTAATCATGAATAGAAAGGAAGTGTCTAAAAATCAGAGGCTATTTCTTCTGGTCTATGCAAACTACATAATGTTTAGAATTTAAAAAGAGATTTTCAAATACAAACTAAATAATCACATCTATCTATATTTCTGACATGAGGTATTGTAATTATTTACATTGTTCAGGCTGTCCTTAGATAATCTATACTATTAACGTAATACATAAATGCAAGGTGATAAGAGAGATTAATGAAATGGCTTACATGTTTGCAAAGAAGTTTATGCAAATAAGGTTTTGTCCTTATTTAACATTGTATTAATTTTAATACAAAAACAACAGATGCAGAATTGTGAAAATTGTTTTATTTCATACTTATAAAAATAAGAGGTGGCTCAATATCCATATTTACAGAAGTTAATCAATTTTAACTTCTGTGAAAATGCAGATCAATAAACATTAATATTTCAATACATATATTCTATCAGTAAAATAAAACAATTTGCACAATTCTGCATCTGTTGTTCATAAAATTTAATAAGTGGTTTTAGGTTGTAACAGATTTTCTAAAATAGAAACATTTCTAAAATAATTTCATTCATTTATGAGTAATTAGAATTAGCTTACTGTAGGTACCTCTAAAAAATGGTGATACCTAAGGTTCAAAAATCTTTCTTGAAGCTTTTGTTTTAGTTCTAAGTGCAATAGAGTTCCCACAGATCTGTGTAAAAAAAAATTCCAGGACATTTCAAGAGCTTTTCCAGGAATATCTTAAGAATTTTCAAAGACTGAAATAGGCATGTACACACACACACATCTTTATCTTTTAATAGTTTGACAGATGAGATATTCAAAGAAAAGCTACAGCTGATTGCAATAATTCATGTCACATGGATCAGTTGGAAGCAGTGAAGAAATCAGTGTTGATGGCTAAAACACAACTGAATGCTAACCTGGTTATGTTACACATTTTGTGTAGCATTCCACAGTTTGGAGTTCTACTACACTTGAAAATTTTGAATTACTTTAATTTTTACTGCTACATGTTTCAGCTATTTAGACTACTCATGGTTTATGAATATCACAAAAATTCTTGACTGCTGTACATTTCCTGTGAAGTTAATTATAATGATTTTAATGAACAGAACTACAAATGGAAATGTTCACAAAAAGACTACACATTTTGCTACTCCGATAACTCATGGCTTTCAGTGCACAGAACATAATGATGCTAACATTTTTTCAGTTCATCTAGTGTAGCATTCAGCTACTCTTCCAATTTGGATATCTCTATGAATTTGTTCTTTGCAGATCTTCACATGGCATTGAACTTTGCAATAGGTGTGAAGTTCTGAGTTTGCTCAGCTTTCTGTCAGCTGACTTGAGCAAATCTTGTGTACAACTTTCAAGTTTGCATTTTTTGTCTTCAATTCTTCAATTTCCATAAACAGGGTTTTCTATTTTTGTCCAGCTGCTTCTTCCTGCCTTTTTTTCTTCTCAGCCTCAAGATATTGGTTATATTCTGTTCTGACATTTGAAACACTGCAAAGAAGAGCCTTAGCCATAGGAAAATTTCCAGCACATCCAACTCAGACCAAAATAGTCTGTGATAATGGGCTGTGTGACCAGAGTCTGATGTTTCATATTGTTAATGGAAATTTCCTTATTGACTGAAAAACCTCTCTCCTCTGAGACCTGTCCATAAGAGAGTATCAGCAATCTGTATATAACTTTCCAGTTTTTGATTTTCTTTGTTGCTAGACAAAGAAGAGTCGAACAAAGTGTCCAAACAGTCTTCATACTTGCTGAAATTCTTGAAAGCAATATTTCCAGCAGCCTCCTTCTTGAACTCTTTGTACTGACCAATGATGTCATCACAATCAGTCTTGCCAACTTGTTTTCTATCCATCATGCAGGAAAAACATCTTTTTAGACTGTCTTCTGTGGAAGATTTTTTTTCACAAATGGACTCAGGGTTCAGCCATGCAAGTGACCTTACAAAAAGGTATCTAAGAGGAAACTTTGCCAGAAGTTTCCAAAATGATGGTGATAAACATTGTCTTTGTTGCAGTTCTGCATGGAAACAGATCTTTTGTTGAAACATTTCCTCTTTTTGATAAATTTTGCACCTGCCAGAAATTCACTCGATCTTGGCAGCATCTTTGTGCATGTTTGGGTTTGAGAAAATTCTTACAAATTCATTCAGTTTGGAAAATGAAATTATCTTTTTAGTGTGCTCTTTCTTTACAAATCCTAACAGTTCTATGATTCATACTAAAAATATCATCTGCAAGGAAAGGAAGCAACAGTTTATTGCTGTTCAGTGTCTTTCAAAACAGACACAAAATTCTGCAGTTTCACTGAAAATAAAACGTCATTCATGTTTAACATCACTGTAGAGAAGGACTTGGTCAGGGGATATTTTTCTGTTTTTTTTAAATAAGTTAACGAATTTGATGACATCTGGCTAAATGTCTAGAAGTCGTTCACATGTTTGTACATTTTCTAGCCATTTATGGCTACAAAACTGGTAACTCCTTGCATCCAATTAAAGCAAAGTCTTCTCATCTGGCAGGGGTGTCTTTGAACAGCCAGAAGACTGCATTGATACTGTTGTTAAGGTCCAACTGGGTTGTGGTAACCCCAGCTCTGAATGCATTATGTACTGTATGTAAACCACAGCTGCCAATATTAAACATTTTGCTCTATGTCTCCTCTTCTGTATCTGCTGCCAATCTGTCGTAAGTGGCCCAATTGATATTTGGCCCATCCATTGATAACTGGATACCAATTTTTCCCACAAAGACACAACAGTCTGCCAGTTTCTTGTGACAGTCAACAGCTTTGGCATGTCCAAGAAAATGAGATGTTAAGTATCGTGAGGTCAGCTCATTCTCATGCCAAAAGCGAACAAACACATCAAATTGTTTCTGGTGTTGTCCATCAAACAGCAAGATGTATACACCAGAAGGCTGGACTTGCTGTTCCAGCTGATCAAGTAAATGTGCTTCGAGCCCAAACGTTGTTAAATATTGAAAAAAAAAAAAAAAAAAAAGATTGTGGAATATAGTTGATTTTTTTTTGCGCCTACTTAAAAATAAAATTACAATCAGAATACAAATTTCGGTAAACAAAAATATAGATTAAACCATAGAGTCATAAAACCCTTGTTTTAAAACCTACAAATAAAAAAGGGCTTTTGCTTTACTTGGTTTCATGCAAAATCGCTTAAACCAAATATACCAGTATTTTTCAGTCTAGTCTACATTTCTTCCTCATGTAATATTGTTCATGTATGTGCAGTCAGAAATTCAATTGTAATGAAAATGAATGATTTGTATGAATCTTAGATAAAGAGAGAGAGTTTGTCTTAGATAACTTGCCTTGATATTTTTGAAGTGGTTCCAAGAAAATCGTTCAGTGTAGGTTGCCTTTCCAACCATTACAATGGCTTTTTAAAGCACTTTCACCCATGTTGCCAATGCCAAAGTTCTTTTTGCACACTGTGCAGTTGGCTTTTTGTTTTGAACCATCTGTAGATGGAGTTAATCAGCTCTGATATTCTTTTTATATTAACCAAGCATCACTGAACACACAATCATCTTTCCCCAAATGGAAATGCTGTGGCACATGAGTAAGGGTTTTGGTTTATATATGACAAGGCAGAAATACAAAAGCAAAGGGACAGGATAACAAGCAATAAAAGCCAAATAAGTTTCACGCTTACAAGAAAAAGCTAGAGATACAGGTCATTATTAAAAAAAAAACATTCTTAATTTTTCAAAAGACATTTTCTATCCCATCTGAAAGCACATTTTCTTTGAGTGAAATTCGATTCTCAAACTTCTTACTTTTGGCAACAATTTCAGATAAACAGACACATATTGACACTGACGTGTAAAAAGTATCTTTATTTTTTCAGCATGAACTTCCCCACCTGCTGACTTGATATCAAGAGGACTTTTTACTTTTGAAATTGACATGTGAATAAAATTTCTTCAATTGTTCAAATTTTTAAAAAACTGCTAAATCTTTTATTTTTGCTTTTCCTCTTTTCTTTTTGAGTCAGGGTAGCAGTTAGAAGACACTCTCATATTATTTCTCTTTTTCTTTCTCATCACCTAAAATACAGAAGTAACTACAAAGTTATGAACTTGTTCTAATCAAGTAAACAAACTACTGTTTGTAATAACTGCCAAATATTACTGATGGTTAAAAAAAACATTTTTTTGAAAGGACAATTTCCGCTTGTAAAAAATCCAGATTTTGGGGATTTGGCATTTTGACTTTGAGAAAAAGGATGAGTGGGCAGCCAATTTAGAAAATTCCAGAATTTTCAAGGAGCTTTTGGGCTATTGCTGTTTTTCCAGAACTTTTCAAGGCTTTCAGAACCTGTACAAACCCTGGTGTAAGCTAATAGATTAAAAATTTAATATTACCAATAAGCAAAATACTTTCATTTCTTTTCAAACCAAAGTTAAATTGATAGGAATTATATTTTTAAATGACTAAAATTGGCCATTGAAAATCTTTCAAAAATAAAATTTATTTGAGCAACATTAACTGATTTAAAGTTTAATTAATCTAATTAAAAATATTATTTTAGTTATAAATAACACAGAAAATCATTTTTGTTTTTCTTTAACACAGAAGTAGGTGTTTTTATGAGGTGTTGTAACACTTATCGATAGCTTAAATGCTTGGTATTTTTAAGTAAAGGACATATAAATGTAAAAGAATTTTACATTTTTATATTCCCAGGAAATAAGGAAAACTTGCTGTCAGTCATTGAAATACTGACCTAATTTAAAGAGATATGGAATAAAAACTAATCATCACATATGAAAAACATTTGTGTCTTTCGAAAGAGAAAAGATTAACTTTTGTTTACATACTAAAGTTATCAAAATAACCTAGGAAATAAACAAGATATCGGCAATAGAAATGGAAGGAAATTTCACTACTCTGACACATGTTCACACTGTAAACTATGGCAGATTGGAGAACCTACAAAAATCAATTTATTTCTCTTTTGTTGGATATCAAACAATATATAAAAAGTTAAAACATTTAATTCTTCAAGAATGCACAATTACTGAGAAGAAATGAATTAGACATTTTTAGTAATATAAAGTGAAAAATTTTTCACTATTGCACAAAGACAATTTTCCAAAAAAGAAACTATCTAATAAATAGAGTTTATTATTTTTGTTATCAATTCTCAAGAACAAAAAATGCACAAATTCATTTTCATATGTCTAAGTTTTATTACAATTCTAATCATTGCCTTTTAAAGCAGAAACCATTGCTGAGGAGTTAATGTAGATAAAATAAAAGTGTGTGAAAAAACATCCTCTTGACAATCCATTTTTTGTAGGAACAAAGATCTGTTTGTCAATACTTGAAACACAAAATTCTGATAGCAAAATAAATCAATATATCAAAGCATTTTTAAGGTTTGTGGAGATCTATGCTGCATGATGAATGGCTGTAGAATGTAAAGACCTGTCTGTTGCAATAAGATGATTAAAAATTAGATGAAAACAAATAAAAATAATTAAAAAATTAATAATGACAGTGTCTTGTCTGAGAAATTCTGAAAATTTACCATGACCCAAATAAGACTGAAAAAAACTTTACAAAATTTTTTATTTCATACTTGTTGGTTAAAAAGTTCACAGGCTGATTATGGAAGAGTGATGCTAAAGCTGTGAAATCATGCATGCATTAATTTCAACTCTTCTTATTAATAACTTGTTTCTTTCCAGGTAAACTGACATAACTGTTCAAAGAATAGTTCATCCTACTGACCAAAAAACTCATCAACAGCAGACTTTTTTTAAAATGCCATGTGTGATACACACTTAGGCAATCATGTATCTTTCGATACATGACTGACAAGGCAGATTTTTTCTCTGTAGTAGGTTGCCATTTAAGGCTATAGAACCCAGTCTGTCCTGCTATTTACCCATAGCTGGTGGGAAGAAGAAGAGGATTCATACCTTTCCTAAGGGTATTAGCATGTAAGTGAATGTAATGGATTTGACTGGAAATCGAACTCAGCTCTCCAATTCCTCAATCCAAGCCGCTATCCATTACTCCACTGTAATCACTGTTATACTGGTACACAGTCAAGTGCTTTTCCGTGTTGTGGAGCAGATGATAGACAAATCAGGAAAATAAGTAGAGTGATCAACCAGTTCAAAAACACAGTCATGAAAAGCTACCATTGAAATCAGGGACTTGTGTGCTGAAGAATTGTACTGATGAAACAAGACACCTTTCGCCAGTTTTCTTGGGCATTTGGTCTTGACAGTCTTTGATAACAGCCTCAGCAAGTTGGCATAGTACTCTCCATTGATGGTATGGCACTTTTGAAGATAGTCAATAAACACAATGCTTTTTGCATCCAAAGATTCTAAGGCCATCACCTTTCCTGTAGATGAAATGACCTTGGTTTGCTTTAAAGCAGTTGAGGACGGGTGTTTCCATTGCATGGATTGCCTTTGGCTCAAAGTGATGAATCCAACACTCATACTGGATTAGGATCTGCTTGAAATAATGTAAGATTTTCCCATGATGCAATCAGTCTTGTGTGCTTTTGATTTGGTATCAGAAGATGACACCTACTGAGCAGAAACCTTCATCATGCCAAGTTCATTATGCAGAATATTCTCAACTCTCTCACAGGATATTCTAATAGTATTGGCTATTGGATTCATAGTTAGTCGCCTGTCATCCATCATCATGTAGCAAACACGATCAATGTTTTCCTCGGTGGTGGCAGTTACTTACTTTTGAAGTCCTCTTTGAACAGTCAGATATCAGTTTACCTGGAGAAAACAATGCAGTCACTAATAAGAGTTGAAATTAATGCATTCAAGATTTCACACCTTCACTCCTGCATATTCAACCTATGAAGTTTTCAGCCCACCTCATAATAACACAAAAATATATGTGAATATTTACTAGCACAGATGATAACTGATAGGTAATAATTTATTCACTGCAATGCTTAAACTCTACACATGTACACAATGTACGTAAAAAAAGAAGTTAGAACACTGATGAAAATATGATAAAAAATGGATAACTGATACCATCATACATTGTTAGTTTGCCTAAGCATTTGGTCTTGTTAGTCTCTGGCTCAAAATGATGAACCCAACATTCATACTGGATTAGGAAACAGTCAAGGAAACCAACTGGATCTGCCTGAAACAATGTCAGATTTTCCTGTGATGTAATCATCTGGTGTCAGAAGACATGACACACACGAAGCAGAAACCTTCATCGTGCCAAGTTCATTGTGCAGAATATTCTCAACTCTCTCATGGCATGTGCTAATAGTATTGGCTGTTGGATTTATAATCAATAGCCTGTCATTCACTAACATGTGGTGAACACAATGAATGTTTCCCCTCGGTGATGGCAGTTGCAGGATGTCCAGACATTCAGTCACCTTCAAGACTCTCCCTTCCCCAACTAAATTCAGCTGCCCACTTTTGCATTGTTGATAATGCTCGAGCATCATCCCTTAATGTAACAACCATATCAGCATCAATATCCTTGGGGGCTAAACTCTTTTGCTGCAGGTACTTAATAACACCATGATGCCAAATTTTGTCCATTTTTCAAGTTGCTACTAGTTACATTTGAAGTCTTCTTTAAACAGTCAGATATCAGTTTATGTGAAAACAAACAAAGCAGTTATTAATAAGAAGAGTTGAAATTAATGCATTTCAAAGCTTCACTCCTTCATAGTCAACGTATAAAGTTTTCAGCCCACCCTTGTATAATAACACAAAAAATGTGTAAATATTACAAACACAAATGATAACTGATAGGTAATAATTTATTCACTGCAATACTTAAAATCTACACATGTACACAACATATGTAAAAACACAAGTTACAACAATGATGAAAATATGATAAAAAAATGGATAACCGATTCCACCAAACAAAAAATAACAATTGCACAGCTGTAATTAAAGCAAATATAGAAGTTTGTGACATAACATTAATATAGAATATGGAATCAGTGAACAGAGTTCAAATTCTGGCTGAGATAGTTTGTGTTCACTCTGTGCTAACATCTCAAATGGTTTAACACATTTTATGAAAGACCTTGAAAAAGAATGTTTCCATGAAAATCTTTTGTTCATATGAAATAAGTCAAAATTCATATTGGGTTGGAAACAAAGTACTCGCACAACTTTTATTAAATATATATAAAAAGTTGTGCGGAAACTGTTTCCAACCTAATATTTACCTGATTCTTTAAAATACTGATTTTTTTTCATTCATATATAAAAAGTATATCCCAAAATTTTTATACACTGACTTGTTCTTTTTCCACTTGTATAAATATATTTTTTCACTAACCGGCATGAAATTAGTATGTACTATATTTTCTTTCGTAATGTGTTTTTGCCTTTAGGTCTTAAATGTAAATTTCAATGAAAATGCAAATTCTTACATTTCCTTCATAAATTCACCAATGATTTTAATCATATATTCAATGAAAATGTTGACACACAAACTCAATAACAGGATTTCTATTTTAACATGTTTTATCTTAGACGATATATTTGTAAAAAATAATGATTTACATGACTAAAGTTTAACAGGAAGTATTTCTCTATTCAGCAGTAAAAATTCAGATCCACACATTTTAAAAGAATATGGTTTATCTCCAGTCTGTCATCATGTCAATATGCTGAAAATAAATCTGACCTCCATAAAAACCACATATGCACAACTTTCACAAGAATATGGTCTACTTCAGCTTGTATATGATAAACTGTACGTAACTTCCATAAAAATGCAGACACAAAATTTCATACTGCAATAATGAAGCTTATGCATAAATATTTCTTTATTAAAGAACACAGTTGCTGAGAATAAATGAACCAAATGTATTTTGTGGCATGAAGGTACTGATGGAGACAAAGAAAGCAGGTCTAAAAGAGTATTTCATCTATGATTCTTTGCTCAAATGCAACAGAATGCACCCATCTTTTAAAAGAACAATCACAGGTAACAAAAATGGATTCTTTACAAGAATTTTCAGTGAAAAAGTTCCTGAGGAAAATTAAATGAACCACTGTTAATCATTCCAAAATTTGGTCAGCATCTGAAGAAACAGATGCTGTGTAGTTGGTGAGATTTGAAGAACATTGTGTATTTATTATGAGTTACTTTTATAAAATCAGATTTTGACCTCAATTATTATTTCCAGATGGATGGATTAATGACAGCAATCATCAAAGTGACATCATTAACAATCAAGGCACCACCAGATGTCATTTTTCTCAGCAGACTCAGCAAGAATGTGTGCATTTTGACTAGAATGTCCTAATATATCTGCCATACTGAGCTGATCTTATGTCTTCTCGTTACCACTTGTGACAATCTTTACAAAATTTGTTTCATAGAAAGAAATTTTCTGGAGGTCTGTATATCTGTGATAAATTTTTGGCTTTGTGATTTCAAAGATGTCTTTAAATTTATATTTGGTGAAAATGTTAATTCTTTCAAGTATGTAGTTGTACATGTCTTTTCAAAGTTGAAGTATATGAAAATGATGCATTACAAATTTCACAAGAGTATGGTTTCTCTCCAGTGTGTGTTCGCATATGGGACACTAAATTGGACTTCCATGAAAATGCACGTCCACAAATCTCACAAGAGTATGGTTTCACTCCAGTGTGTGTTGGCATGTGCCTTGACAATGCAGACTTCTGTAAAAATTCAGTCCCACAAACTTCACAAGAATATGGTTTCACTCCAGTGTGTGTTGGCATGTGGTACAACAAATCTGTCTTTTGAGTAAATGTAGATCCACAAACTTCACATGAATATGGTTTTTCACCAGTGTGTATTCGTATATGACGCACTAAAGCTGACTTCTGTGAAAATGCTGATGTGCACATATCACAAGAATATGGTTTCTCACTTGTATGCGTTCTTACATGACGCACTAAACTTGACTTTTCTACAAATGCAGATCCACAAAATTCACAAAGATGTGGTTTCTCTCCAGTATGTATTAGGTTATGGGTCTTCAAACTTGACTTCTCTGAAAATGCAAATCCACAAACTTCACAAGAATATGGTCTCTCTCCAGTGTGTGTTCGCATATGGCGCACTAAATGCGCCTTGACTGAAAATGCGAATCCACAAACTTCGCATGAATATGGTTTCTCTCCAGTGAGAGTATGCATATGGCTCATCAAAGGTGATTTGTCAGAGAATGCAGATTCACAAAATTCAAAAGAATATTGTTTTTTCTCTAATGTATATTTGTTTCATTAAGAGACATTCACCCAAAGACCAACTTTTTCAGCACTATGACTTTTCTCCAGTGTATATTTTCATATGACAATCTACATTTGACTTCACAACATGGATTTGCAAACGTCAGAATAAAATGATTTCTCTCTAATTTTTATGCACTGTGCTCACTATGATTTGTTAGAAAATACAAACCACATATTTCACAAGTACATTATAATTTCCATGTCAATTTTAACATTGTGGATTCTCAAAATTTGTATACATATCCTTTACATGAAGATTGTATCATATTTCTCTGTTATTGATGGAAAATGAAGTCCCTTTTTCTTTCATTTAAATTCCTGATAATATTTTGTACAGCTGAAATGTCTGTGAAGAAAAAGTAATAAAAGATATATCAATAGAGAGAGTGAATAATTTATGGAATCAGTTTATATTGTAATAGATACATATAAGTATATATTAAAACTAGTTTAGTCTGGAACAAGGACACAATAATCAAAAACATTACAGTAATCAACACTCAGTGAAACACAATTGCTTAACCATCAATTTTTGTCCAGTGTAAAAATGTTAGTACCTGTATAGAGATGTCTAAGAATAAATGTAAGGTTTTTCATATATATAAACAAATTTTTCTATTTTGTTGAATCTCAGTATAGTTGAAGATGTGTTAGCTAACCTTACACTGCAATAATGAACTGCCAACTAAACTTATGAGCATTCAAAGCTTAAACATTTTCCTCAAATAAAATATGTTTCAAATCCAATAATCATCCTGAAATAAAGTTTCAGAAAATTTTGTAAATATGGATAAAATCAGTGATTTTAGCAATTTAAAAAAACAAGAAAAATTCCAATGAATTTAAATTCATTTTAAAATATATTTGTTTATTGGAAATTGTATTTGTTTTATTGGAAATATTAAATTTATAAAGTTGAAATTAAAAGTATTTTTGAAAAAAAAATTCATTTTAAATAGAAACCTCCAAAAAAAAAAAGAAAAAAAAGAAAAAAAGCTATACTTAACATATAAAATGAATTTTTTAAAATTGAAAAATCTTTCTCAAAACTTATTTTAGTTCTAATTACAAGTTAATAAATTATATTTAATATTTCTAGTAAGCAAAATACTTTGCTGTAATTCAAAATGAATTTAAATTCATTGGAATGTTTTGAAATTGCTAAAATCACTGATTTTATTGCCATTTTTAGCCATCTGTCATCAAAATATAATTCTTTTTATTAAAAAATCTTGAAAAAATAAAACATACTTTTCTGAAAGTTTATTTAACCTTTAACCCACTAAATTCTTTCTAGAATTGTTTCCCCTGCCACTTCATTTTTGAGCATACACTGTTTTAAAATTGTTATGACTTTCTTTGTATTGTGCGTATAGATTTTATTTTTCTGTACTAATTAATGAATGAATAATTTAATGAATTACATTATGTATGAATGTTTACACATTGAAAACAAAAAATTCAAACACAAAATAAAAAATTAAAATAGAAAATAAAAAACAGATACATTAACAATTAAACATACTTTAACTTTTATTATTATTATTCCTTCACCTGACTAACATATTTATTTGTCACACTGAATAATAATAATAGACTGGGGCCAGTAGCTTCCATAAATTAATTAACCATGGATGTGACAATTGAAATTTATATGGATGGTCAAAGTTGCCTTCATGTGTTATTTTTGCACTGTTTTTAGGACAGAATGTGACCCCTACCCCACTGTTTAAGCTGGTCTTATCTAATAATTATTAATTCCATTAGTATTATCTTTCTTTTATGACTCAATGATGTTGCATTTATGATTTCTTACTTGTTTGAAGCCTGCATTTTCACATATACACTTTTAATTTGGGTTTCAGACCAAATTGCAATCAAAATGGAAAATCTGACAAACTTTAAAATGGTCATAACTCAGTTGCTAATTGAGCTAGTAAGATAAATATGGTACACTTTTTTAGGTTTTATCAAGCTCTATGCCTTCATGAAATGCTTTTAGATATAGTGAAGAAAAAAATAATTCCTAAACTGGTAATAAATTTTATAGTCACCTGCTGACACAAGAAAAACACAATTTTTAATTAAAATTTTAATGCCCTAAAAGGATTAAAAATATAATTTAATCATCAAAAAATCTTTTCGTCTTTCATTCGATGACAAAAGTTTGTTTTTATTAAGTTTGGGACGTTTTGTCATCATTAAATGTTCATTTTTTTTTATAGTGAATCTTTGGAGGTACCTCGTTGGATACATATATTTAAGGAAAATGAAAATTCTAAATCCCAAGTGCTATATTTTAAAAGCTAACCTAATATTGTAGATTAAACTGTAATTTTTGCATTACCCCTTTCAGAACATTGTGTTCTAGCACAAAATACTTCCATTTTCATTTTCTCTTTTTCATTTGACATTCTGTTTTCTGTTGTTAAACTAAAAAAATTGAACTGAAATGAATCGAGTGGAAATAGACTTTCAAAATTGACAAAATCTTATTTTTAATCAAGATTTGTGATTTTCTATCAAAAGCATTACTTTTTAAATTATTTTGTAAAGTGAATTATTAAAATCAAAAAATTGTCTATTTTTAAAACAGAAAAAGGAATCTGAAAACTTGACATGGCACAAATGGGAATGAAAAAGTCTTATTCTTGCATTAAAAATAATTCAGTGGAATCATCAACATAATCTTTCCCCTTTAGAATAGGTACCTGCACTAATTTTTGATATCCTGGTTTAAAATTAATTTTTATAAATGAAAAATTTTTCTTGGAGCTTTCAAAAGCTAAAAGATTAAATTTACTCTTTTCAGTAATCAAAATATTCTGTAGTGTATTTCAAACAGAAATTATATTGATTGAAGTCTGATTCACTTTATTTTGGCTAAAAATAGCTGATTAGCACCCTTTCTTTTTAGTCATCTCTCATGACAATGTAATTTTCTTTATTAAAAATCTTCCAAAAATAAAATAATTTTTTCTGAAACTTTATTTACAGACTATCAGCTGATTTAAAGTATAATTCATCTGATTTGAAACAAATATTTTAAGTTGAAGATAAATGGATTTTTAAACACCAGTAGCAGTGACTAAGTACTAAATCAATGCTCATAAATCACTTAACGAGTGCTTCTGAAGGTGTTGACAGTTTTATTGTTGTTCTACAGAGACTTTATCTGTTAAAACATAATTTAAGAAAATGATGGTTGAATGCTTTTTTATGTCCTCAGTTATCTTAAAAATGTTGTAAATATTCTCTGTAATCTAATTTTAGGAATGTTGATTTTAAATTTACTAAAGTCATTGATCTTATTTTCTGAAAATGTTGTGTATAGTCACCCATACTTTCAAAATAAGCACATTTATACACATAAAAAAATTTTTTAAATTATTCAAAAAATTTTGGTGCATGATGATTTTGTATTAAGCTTTTCAATTTTCGCTTATGGTCTTCACTTAATAACCTAATGAAGTGAAAGTTTTGAAGAATTTTTAAAAGATTTTTTAAATTTTATAAATTATTATAATTAAAAAAAATGACAATTTTTGCAAAAATTATTATTCGTCAAAAGAAAATTTTATCTTCAGACTATAATATCCTTATTTATAAAAACAATTAAAAATTTATCTGATTAAATAATTAGATTATTTTATTGCAGTTTTTATTTTACTATTCAGAGGAGATACTTGGGAAATAATAATAAATCATTTACATTCTTCAAGGAGTCCTGTGTTTAACTAATAAAACAAAGTTTGAGGTCAGAATTTAATTTCTAGAAATTTCATGAAAAAAGATTTTTTTTACCAAGATTTCCTAAAAATAATAATTTCAAAAATAAATTAATTCATTTGTGAATAAGTCTTGAAAGTTTCATTAAAATCTGGCAATTATTTGATTTTTGCAAGAATGTGTTATTTTGCTGGAAAAAAGGCGCTAAAATTTCCATAGTCAGCCATTATACTGTTGACGCATAAAAATAGATACATCCATGAATTCGGTATATGTAAGGTTTAAAATGAATTTTTTAAAATGACAATGAAAGCTAAAGGATTTAATTTACTATACCCAGTAAGCATAATACTTTGGTGTATTTCAGACCGAAATTATATTGATTGGAACAGACATTCATTTTTTTTTTTTTTTTAGTAAAATCGATAACATCGGCCATTTTTTTAGACATTTATAAACAAAACTTAATTTTCCATTTTAAAATCTTGCAAAAATAAAATATATATTTGAGGAAAATTTGAAGTTAAGTTAATCTGACTTGAAACGAATATTACTTATAGCATAAAATGTTGTATACAAGCATTTCCTAACCATGGGTCTTGTTTTTCTGATGTGTTAATCAATTTATTGACAGTGCATAGACTGCTGAACATGTTCGTAGTTAAGTATGGTGTAGCAGACAATAAATTTCATTAGCCCCCCACCCCAAGTGAGGACATGACTTTTTAAGGATATATTTATCAGTTTGTACATCTACACTTCAGAAATTCTGCATCTATAAAAACAAATAGAAATTTTTTTAAAAATTGTCGGGGTCTTCAGATTGTAATAAGCTTTAACATATATGATTAGTAAATACAGTTTGACTCACAATATTCTGTGAGAATTATCTCATTGAAATTGAACTTTAAAAGATTCAAAAATTGTAAAAAATGAAAACAAATCTTGTAAAAATTCCTTTTTCATAGAAATTTTTTTTCTTAAGACAATATTACCTTTAATATATATTTTTCATAAAAGCAATTAAAAGCTTCTCTAATCAAATAATGCCTTAATTTTATTGTGTTTTTTTATTTTTCTATTCAGAACAGATTTTTGGTAAGACCAGGTCCAATTTTGGAAGAAAAATCAGTGATTTAAATTATTCAAAGAACTCTGTTTTTAACTAATGAAAATGAATTTGACGGAAAAGACCAGCATGGAGATAGTTGATGAATGACCAGATTGCAAAAGAAAATGTCTTTCCTTTGCGACCATCTCCACTAGGGTCAGGTAACCACAGTAATAACAGGAGCAATAATAACCTGTTTTGCTGTCAGCCAAAAAACACTTGAGTATGCGGTGCAGGGATTTTTATAACATTCCTCTGCTCCCTCCTCTTCAGCCAATCCAAATGGAAGGCTACTAAAGTGAAGGAGAATGAGGTGTTTGCATCTTAGGACTCCCTGGTCAGTTCAACAAGTACTGTTGACATTTTTATATACCTTTTTGCTGTTATTTGTTCCCTTTTTTATTCAACAGTTACAAGAATTTGACTTTGGCTTAAAACTTTTTGATAAGTTTATTTTATTTTTATTTTTTATACTTTCTTGTTTGAATTTAAATTTTGGTTCTTTCTTTTCAGTCATTGTTTTATTTCAGTTTCTGGCAGCCATTTGCATTTTTATTTTCATTTTCTTAACAAAGTTTAGCTAAGCCTCTGTTCATTGTTTTAATACAATCATATTTAATTTTCCATGTAATTTTGTATTAAGACTAAATCCAGTTTGTCTTAAGTTTCAAGATTTTAATTTTTTTCTTCATACCCTCCCCATATATTTTTCCCCATCTTTGAGTGATCTCATTTTTGTTCTTATCTTTGATAAACCTTTATATCGTTTTTTGTTTAAACCATTCTGGGTAGCATAATTTGAGTTAACTTTGACATTTTGTTTTTATTTTTTATTTTTTTTGCTAGTCAAAACAGTTTCTTTTTTGTATTACATTTTCTTATGTTTTGTATTTCTTTTAAAAACTTCCAGGTAACTCTTGGAGATTTTTCATGTTAATTTGATTCTTAATTTTAATTTGCTGTTCAAACCAGTTTTTTTTTTTTGCACTTTATAATTTGTTTTTTGTATTTTTAAAGTACCTCCACCTGTCTGAAGGTGGTCTGGGTGTGTCTAGTATTGAGATTCATTGACATGCACTTTGCATTTCTTTTCTAGATTGGATGTGTTTGCATTTGGATGAGAAAGGGGAATTCTGGAAGGAAGACATCTGTAATAACTTTCTATCCCTCAAAAGTGTGCACTCATCTGAGGAGAAGGCTGGCCATTTACTCCAAGGCGAGTGCTTCTTCCATCATGAATGTCGACTTGCTCTCAAGTTCCTGTTACGGATGACGGATGGCTACTCTGATGTCCAGGCGTTGTCTCAAAAAGCATTACATAAAGTGATAGTTAGGGGGGGTCCATTCGAGACTATCTGATAGGTGAGCTTGGTCTGACGAAGCAAGTGGCTTGCTTTATATGGCCTTGGGTGCCCGGGTTGAAATGCTTCACTTGAGGCATCACTCACCTGGTTTGTGATTCAAAGGGCCCTCTGGGTCAGCAAGAGACTTCGTTAAGTGGGCTTGGAAAAATCTCCAAACTGCATTTGGTGGAGACCCTGAATCACACCTTCTTCAACTGTAGGATTGTAGGCCTTTTGTGCAAGTTTGTTGAGGACATCATGTTTTGCATGCTGTGCGGAAAGTTCTTTGTCCTCAAGGCCAGTTCTGTTTGTAGTAATGTTGTACCATTATAGTCTAAGGCTGAGCACTATGTGTTCTTTTGCTTACTAGGGGTTATGAGAGTCATGATATGGACGACGTGACAGAAGGAATTCTATGGGGATGAGAATTTTACCTCTTCCCAACTAATCACATTCTATAGGCATCAGCTTAAAGTCAAGATTAGGATGAAAAGGAAATGACTTCATCCATTAGAATTTGGTGAAAGGTGGGTGAGACTTGTGCATTTGTGTCAAGTAAAAGGTGCTGGCTTGGAGTGGCATTTTGATGCTGGTTAAGAATTTAAGAATATTGGAAATTCTGGTTTGAACAATGGCAACCCTGCCCAAAGTAGATTAGTTTAGGCTTGTTTTTTATTTTATTTTTCTGCCATGTTAACTTAGCTAAAGGAGGCATGGTGGAGTAATGGATAGCAGCTCGAATTGAGGACTCAGAGAGCTGAGTTCAAATTCCAGTCGAATCCATTACATTCACTTACTTGCTAATATCCTTGGGAAAAGTTTGAATCCTCCTCTTCTCCTCCCAGCTATGAGTAAATAGCAGGACAGACTGGGTTCTATAACCTTGGGTGGCAACTGGTCTAGAAGGACAACTCTGAATTCAAAACCTGATCCTCCAGGTTGGGTGGTTGTGCAGTAGGATAACAACCTATTCACTTAAAAAAAACTGACTTGTTATAGAGACCGCAATATCTTGTGGCCCTATGTTCTTTTTCGCCTCAATCCTTCTTGCAGTGGTGGCGTTTGACACACTAGTACGTCTAGCCTTGAGGTCGAGGATACCTCCATTGGTGAATGTTGAACAGGAATTTCAAATGCGTTATACAGGACTTCCATTGGAATCTCTTTGGTATTTTCCGTGACCTCTGTAGTGTGTCTGTGGGTCTCAATTAATTCCAATGTCTTTTGCACCAAAATTTTTCCCCTTTTATGTCATATATGACCTGTCCAAGTCTTTTGGTTATCATTCCTTCTTCCCAATACATTTTTCCAGCCCTAAAGTTCTTGAAAAAAAACTGTCACCTGGCTAATATGCTTTAGTCATCTGGTTTTCTTTTTTAGCAGTTTTCTTCGCCGGTCTAGGCAACAGCCTGTCGAACACAGAGTGTATTTTTCTTGCAAACATTAACTCTGCTGGCGATAACCCTGACATTGTATTCGGGTTTGGTATGATTCTATATACTGCCAAAAATTTCTGAATACTTCTTTCAATGGTGTCCACGCCTTGATTCTTCTTCAACGCTCATTTAAAGGCGTCCACAAACCTTTCCGCCTGTCCATTCAACCTTGGATGATATACTGGCGTTGTCATGTGATCAATGGATAATGATGTACAGAATTCCTTGAATTCTCTTCCCGTAAACTGCGTTCCATTGTTGCTGACTAAAGTTTTAGGGAGCCCAAAGTGACTAAAAATTTCATTAAGTGCGTTTATTGTATATGTTGCAGTCAGATGTCTGCACTTAACAATTTCTGGCCACTTAGTGAAACTGTCCACAATGATCAGGCAATAAGATCATTTTATGGGCCCTGCATTGTTGATATGCAATCGGTTCCATGGGACATGGTTGAATCTTTACTGGTGGATCCCTTGCTGCCTGTTGACATCCTCTGCACTGTTTCACCAAATTTTCTATGTCTTGGTCCATCCTCGGCCAATAAGTATAGCCTCTCATTAGAGACTTCATTCTCAAAATCCCTGGATGGCCAGTGTGAAATTCTTTCAGAATTTTCTATTGCATTACAACTCTACCTGCATATAGTAATACCTGTTCGCAGATTGAAAAAGGTGAAACACTAATTCCTTTTTTAGTTTTCTCGTTCAACCAAACTTGCTTTTTCATTTCACATCTTCTAGCGTAACCGGTAGTTCTCTAATAGTGTTGCATAACAGACCCGACAATTCACTTTCGTCTCTTAGTGTTGCTATTACTGTTTCTTCCAGTGGTTCCGTATATTTAGGTATCAATCTTGATAACCCATCGGTGTGACCTAGTTTCTTTGAAGGCACATATTCTATTTTGAAATTATAATTCAATAGAATTACACCCCAAAGCTGCAGTCGATTTGCCGTGTGAGTTGGTATACTGTTTTTTTAACCAAATATTGTTAACAGTGGTTTGTGGTCTGTTTGTAGAATAAATTCTTTTTCAAATAGAAACCTGTGAAATTTTTTTACAGCGTAGATTATTGCTAAACTCTCTTTTTTGATTTGACTGTAACTTTGTTCCATGGGCAGTAACGTTCTCGAGGCTTGTGCTATTGGCTTCGTAGATCCATCCTCGAATTTATGAAGCAATACTACACCTAGTCCCTCATTACTGGCATCTGCTGCTATAATGATTTTCCTCTTCGGGTCGAAATGCGCTAACGATAGATCTGCTAATAGACAGCTTTTTATTTTTTTTAAAAGCATGCTCGCATTCTTTCGACCATATCCACTTTGTGCCCTTTTTCACCAAATTATTTAAAAGAGCTCTCATATCATACATTTTTGGGATATAAATGCTATAGTAACTTACAAATCCCAAGAACACCTGGAGTTTAGCCACATTATCAGGTGCTGGCATATTTTTTATATAATCAGCACTTTCTGGATCCGATTTTCTTCCTTTATTGTCAATGATCTGCCTTAAATATTTTATCTTCTTTAAGACGAACTCGCATTTTTCAGCACTCAGCTTGAACCCATATTCCTCAATTCTCTGAAATACTGCTCTAATATGCGTTTTGTGTTGGGCCTCGTTTTCACTTTTAATCAAAATATCATCTAAGTATGCAATTGCATACTCCATACCAGCCAACATTGTGCCCATTATTTACTGGAATAGGCTTGGAGCTACCTTCAATCCAAAAGGAAGATTTAGTTTAAAAATCCCTTTATGTGTTTTTATTGTCAGGTACTTCGAACATTCTTCACTGACTTTAACCTGAAGGTAAGCCTCTGACAAGTCCAACTTTGAAAACACTCTACCTCCGTTTAATTTAGTGAATACATCCTCCGGAGTCGGTAGAGGGTATGCATGGTCTTTCAAGCAATCATTTAAGCCTGTTGAAAAGTCAGCACACACTCTGATTTTTCGGTTTTTCTTTTTTATATATACGGTTGGAGATGTCCAATTTGAGCAATCAACTTTTGAAATTACACCAATTTTCTCCAATCTTTCTAATTCCTCATTATTGTGTCTAGTGCCAAAAATGGTACTTTTCTCTTTGTTTTAAAGATTGGTTTAACATATTCTTTCAGTTCGAAGTTGACACTGTTTTTGTGCACAGACTTAGTCCTTCTGAAAAGACGTGAGGGAATTCACTTTTCAAATCCATAATAAATCTTTCCGTTTACTTTGTCTTATAGTGCTCTATGACGTTAACTTTGTTACAGAAAGAATTTACCAGTAATTCCCATAAGTTAAATATGATCCAGTCTAACCCAAAGAGATTTACTGTACCAGGGAGCACATACACTTTCGATATGTGAATTTTTCACATGAACAAAATGTTACATTTTAATTCACCTCTAAACTTAAGTCTTTTTCCTGACACTCCCCTGGCAATTTTGTCTGTGTTAGTCAACAGTGCGTAACCAATTTTTTTCCATGTTTGCTCGTTTATTAACAAGTTATCATCACTTCCTGAATTGAGTAATAATTTTACGGTCTGCCCATTTATTTTTACATTGAGGAATTTTCTTCTTTGACCCTCCTCAATTTCGTTTTTAAACAAAACTATGTTCGCCTTTGTTTGAGACTTTGATTTTACTTTTCTGTTTTGCCCGACAATGGGAACTTCTATGGCCTACACGCCCACAATTAAAACATATTTTACCCCTAAAGAAATAATCCTTCTTTATATGCTGTCCTCCACACAAACTGCATATAATTTTTCTTTCTTTATTTTGTATCCACTTCTGTTGTCTTACAGTTTGTACTTGCGAAATGCTCTTCTCCTCAATCCGAGTATTATCGTTTTTTATGTTTATAAATCGCTGACATTCTTCCGTTACTATTTGTAGCATAATGTTCAGATCCTGTTCCATGATAGTGAGGATTCTTGATCTAAATTCTTTGTCCTTCGGTGTCGTTAGACCCTGCACAAAAATTAGACACTTGAACATGTCGCTTGACATTAATTTAAACATCTCACACTGTGCGTTAACCATACCTGCATATGTGACAAAATCATCATCCTCTTGTTTTACGATATTTAGACACATTTATCGGAAATTTTTGACAAAATTTCTACTGTTTTGCTGAATGTAATTTCTTCTGGCTTCTTTGGGAGGATTAAATTCACGTATTTTGTATTTTCTTCTGTTTCCAACTTCTGCAACAATAGAGTGATTTTTTTCCTCACCGGACCATTGTTCGCATCTTTTCATAAATATTGTTTCAAACCTATGAAAATAAGCCGGAAACTTTGAACCACTGTCAGGGTCGCATTTAAATTCAGAGTGTGAATTTGAAATTCCTTCAGCAGAAAAAAAATCTAGAACCCGGTTCTTTTGTTGTCCTAGATAATATGTCTTCCCAAAGTGATTTATTGTCTTTTGCCTGTAGTTTGAATAACTTTTTAAACCTTTCTTGTTGTTTAATAAATTGTTGTTGTTGAAATTGTTGCTGTAAAGTGACTTGTAGCACCTTAGTTAATTTCGCAATTTGTGCCATTCTGCCAACGTATCCACAAGAAAAAAATTTTCTCCAATTTATGTAGACAATAAAATTTTGTAAGTCCAAACAAGAGGGGAGTGCAATTTCTTACTTTCTGTAAGCATTGCACAAGTTTTTGCTTTCCTAACATTCCTCATAATAAGCATTAAAACAAAAATGAGGGAAAAATTACTTATTTTCTGTAAGCGTCGAACAAGTCTTTCTAATGTTCTTCATTAGTAAGTGTTGTCAAATGTATTTTTTGTTTTAACTCGTGAGGTCGTTTCAAATCTCGTCGCCAACTGATATGTCCAGAAGGGGATATATTTGTTTGAAGTAGCTAAGTGGTTTTGGCTACTGTAACTGGGTAGGACAATCTAGCAGGTAGCCGTAATGGACTGCTACTCGTCGTAGGCATAGGCAATAGGTGTAGGTGATGTACCTCCACATCAGTCTGTATTTATGGCTGACACCAGCCAATCATATTACTGTGAGGGGGAACCAGGTGTATGCATATTCATTACATCAGCAGTATTATGGTGGATGCAGTAAGTAAGGTATGGAAGAATGTGGTGTTTTGGTGCAAGGATTATTGTAGCATGTTTGGGTCACTGACTGTGGCTAGTTTAAGACAGATGAAGACCAACCCTCCTTACCCACTTTTTAGGCCATGTTCTACATTTGTACATGAGCTTGTGTTCCTCTGACATCGCTCATACAACACTAAATACTTCTTTTTCAATCTGCTGTTCTTGAGATCCTGCAAACATCACCAATGTAAAAATCGTTCCCTTCTCACTGCTTCAGCTCTCTTTTATCATACCAACACCACGACCGACTAACCAGGTAGCGTTCTTCACTTTTGTCCTCAGTTACCCAGGCAAATGGCATCCTCCAGTCTGACCAATCAACACACAACTTGATACTGGTTGGACCATGCTAAGTAGTACAAAAGCCACTATTACAGAATATAAACTTTTGGAATAATCCAACATGAGGAGGGGAGATGCTATTTTCAAGGAACAAAATGCTGTTGCTATATGTTGCGTATTGAGGTGAGGAACTTATTTTCTTTTACATCAGATGCAAGCCACTCTGACTCGTTTGATTCTATGAAATTGTTCACCACAGTGCAATAAATATACTTAGGATTCCCCAACCAACATTGCCGCTCCACTTACATAAGTCTATTCTTCATTATTTCTGGCATAACTAATATAGTCACTAAAAATTATCACATTGAATTTCTCAAGTTTTCAAAAGGACTGAAACACATGTAAAAAAAAAGAAAAATTTTAGCAAGATTTTCTAATAAAAAAATAAAAAAAATAATTTAATTCATTGGTGAATAAGTCCTGAAAATTTAATTGAAATCCTACAATTATTTGATTTTTGCAAAAATTTCGAAATCTTGGAGTTTTTCACCTGATAAAAGGTGCTAAAACACTTGAATCTAACTTTAAAAAAAGAAAATTAATGTTTTTAATTTTGAAACAAAATTCATATTTCACAAGGCCCAATTTGGGGTAATTTGGAGTTTAAGTCCCACACACCAATTATAATTAAAATTTCTTGAAAATTTTTATTTGTGTAAATTTACATGCTTATTTTGAAAAAAAAAAAAAACTGTAAAAGTTTGTGGAAATCTACAATTTTGGAGTTATTGACAATAAAAGTTTGAACTCATTCACATCACGGCTACAGCATGGCAGCCATTACTGGTATTGTTTACATACGTTTGCCTGAAGTAGTCATGTGCAGAAGCTTTATTTGTCTTGATTATTTTACATGCAATGCACAACCTTTATCCAAAATTTAAAAAGAACATGATTACTTACAAAATAAAAAAATATTAGAAAGGAATTAATAACAAGAAAAATTTTAAGGTACAAAATTTTTTTTTTTTTTATTATTAAATTTGGGATTTTACAAAGTATGATTATTTACAAAAGAAAAAGCCCTGCCAAAGGAATAATAAAAACAATTTTAAGTGAGTACTACCAATAATTCGCTAAATAAATAGTATGGCATGATAAAAGACCCCAAACTTAGTAAAAAGAAAGTTTTATCGTCAAAATGTGTGTTATTATTTAGAGGAAAGAACAAAGTATTTTTTAATTATTTAAAAAAATTTTTCCTCCTTACTAGCATGTTCTAAATTTTGGTAAAAAATCAGGGGTTATTTTTTTGCTAACTGTGTAAGACTTGTGGTAATGGTCATTTTTCTATAGCCATTTCCGGTAAAATGACTTTAATTTGAAAATTCCTACAAAACTCAAATAATTGTTGATATTTAATGAAACTTACAGGACTTGTTAAAAAATGAATTAATTTATTTTTGAAATTTTTATTTTTAAAAATCTTGGTAAAAATATATTTTTTACACCCCCCCCCCCGAACTTCATGAAATTTTCTGGAATTTCAAATCTTTTAAAAATCATTTTATATTACTTATGAGCAGTACATTTTGGAGTTATCAATTTAAAAATTTAATAATTGAGAGTGGGATAGTTATTAAATTATCTCACTCTCAGTTATTAAATTGATAACTGGGATAATATAATTTATTAATTATAATTTAATAATTGAAAGTGAAATGGTTATTAAAGTATCATCTCATTCTCAGTTATTAAATTGATAACAGATAATATAATTTATATTGTCTCAGTTATTAAATTAAAAATTATACTGAGGTAATAAAATTATCTCATTTATCAATTTAAACATTTAGTAACTGAGTGAAATAATTTAATTATTAATATAATAATTAATAATTTTATTAATCATTATCTCAGTTATTAAATTAAAAATGTAACAACTGATAATATAATAATTAATAAAATTATTTATCATTATCTTTGTTATTAAATAATGAAATACAATTATTGAGGTAACTCAATAATGTAAGAAATGTTTATAGTATTTTAAATGATATTATAAGAAACAAAAAACAAAAACAAACCGTTCTTTCTTAGAATTCGTAAATTTATGTAAATTCTAGTCCACCATACTAAACCTGTCAACACCTTAAACCATCAAATTATCGATGGAGACATAGGAATAACAAGACACCATAGTCAAGAAATGCTTGTCTAGAAAGTTTTATGCTAGAAGTAATATTTGGGATAATTTGCAGTTTAAGCCTCATGCTCAGTTTTTATTAAAAATTTCCCAAATTCAAAAATACACTTTTAAGTAGGTGCCCAAGGGGGTCGTCAGTGATGTTTTGACTTGGTTCATCAGGGAGTTTCGGGTCTTTCAACATCATACTCTCCATCACCAAATCGACCCAATCAGGGGAGATCAATCCCGGATTCTCCCTCACAATGAAACGCTAACAATTACTCTGGCCTTTTTAAAGAATTAGACGAAGAAAGACCACGTATTCCACACATCCGATTGGATGTTTGTACAACCAATCCGTTGCGCGAACTATCTTTTAAATGGCCTGCGGTGGGGATTTGCTTCTTTTCTTTTGGTGGATAGCAGTTTCAATGGATAACCGAGGAGGTAATCTTAATATTCCTAAGTTTAATCCCTCCCCTAAGTATTGTATCGTTTAAATATTTGCCATTTGTATTTTATTTGGGGGGAGGGAACTTAAACTCAACCCTACTATCACATTTTATCGTTTAGCCCGACTCTTAAAATTTATTACAGATTAACTTTAACTGGATATATTCACTAAATTTAAATAATTGTCCATGAACATAGAGTATATTTCTTTTCCTGTACACACAAAAATAAAATTAAAAATAAAATAAAATAAAGTAAAATAAGCACCATAATATTCCTTAACATTGATTTAAAACTATTTGCAAATTTAAAGTCGTTTAAATACAATAGACTACGAAATACTCCTAGAATATATTAAGTATTGAACTTCACATTGTACATACATATATATATATATATATATATATATGAATTGCTTAAAACCGATAAACTAATAAGATAAAGTAAAAATAATGTACAAACGATTTATAGCAAAAATCGAGAGAAAAAACTCTATAAATACACTATGTACGTGTTATGATTCCGATTAAAATATACAAAATGCGAAAAGTTTGTATAAATATAAAGTTAAAAAAGAAAAAGAGAATAATAGAAAAAAGTCTTACGAGATGGATCGTGCCGAAACCGCTAATAGTAACTTAAAACTACCGCATATAAAATGGGTTTAACATAAAAACAATATATTTACAAATAACACAATTTACCAGTTGACATGATATGTTCATTGATTATATAATAATTATTTAGATTTAACTGGCTTAATAATTTTACTTTGTAGTCCAAGAGCTATCACGCTTAATCCATAACCATTTTGCTGTCCTTTCTGCTGTATTAGTTATGGTCCGAATCGCCTTTCTTTTGTTAGCACCTACTAAGCCAATATCAGTTAGGGTTTTGCATAGAGACCTTGCAGCAAAACCCCTTACACCCACCTCGATTGGTAAACAGCTTGATTTCCATCCATTCTTTTTACAACTCGTTATTAATTCGTCCTATTTTAACATCTTCCGTTCGTGGGCTTCTTCTGCATGCTCTTCCCATGGCACTGTCAGTTCCCACATTATTACTTTCTTAATATTGTTAGAGAAAAATACTAAATCTGGGCATAAAGATGTTTGCATGATGTGGTCAGGGAATTTTAGTCTTTTCCCTAAGTCGACCCTTAATTCCCAGTCTGTTGCTGGTGACAGGATATTTGCTATGTTCTTGGTCTTTTTTTGGGGTTTCTCACCAGATCTATGTAACTCTATAGCTCTTTTATCTAAGGTTTGAGGTATTATTGCTGATGGCCATACTAACTATCTTTGCTATATTCTTTAAGATTTCATCATGCCTCCATCTATACCGGCCTTCCGTTAGGGCTGTCTTACAGCTACTTAGAATATGCTTTAGAGTTCTTTGACGTGAACACAATTGGCATAGTGGCGATTCTGTTTTATAGCATAGGCAGAGGTTGGTAGGACTGGGAAGGGTGTTGTATACAGTCTGAATTAGGAATTTTATATTGATATCATTACTCCATATGTCCGACCATTTGATTTTCCTATAAATGATAGATTCCCAATTGGTCCACGCACCTTGCCGCCTTAGTCCTACCATCTTTGCCACTCTTTTCTCCTCCTCATCCTTGCGTACTTCTTGTATTAAAAGGTTCTTTTCTTTACCTTTAGCTCTGTCCACCCGAATGGTAGGAAAAAACCCTAAGCCTGCTCGTCCAGTAGCCACAGCGCCTAATATGGCCTTTTCGCGGAGCCTTTCTTTTGCGACACTTAATTTGTTCTCTGCTCTCCATTTTCTTCCTGAGTAGACTCCAATGCTTGCTCCAGCCATCTTTGGATAACTCGTACTGCGTTATTGTTCTGATTTTGGTGACTTTGAATTCCTCTACTAGACTTCTAAAAGGAAGTTGCAGAGGATTGGTATTACCGTATAGAGCAGCACTGGTTAAACTCTTCGGTAGACCTAACCATCTTCGGAGTCGCATGTTAATTCTTTTTTCTAACTGTTCTATATGAGATGTTGTAAATTCGTAAATAGACAATGGCCATAAGATAGTTACATTTAGCTGCAAATTTACATGCTTAATTCTAAAATAACAATGAAATTTTGCTAAAATCTACCGTTTTGGAGTTACTGATAATAAATTTTTGAACTCATTTGCATTGGGTCTGTCCACCATTTCTGACAGTGTTTTCATATGTTTGCCTCAAGTAGTCATGTACAGAAGCTTACTTAGTTAACAGCCTTTTTACTGATCTTACTTGGAGGCACAGTAGAATAATGGATAGCGGCTTGAATTGAGGAATTGGTGAGCGGAGTTCAAATTCCAGTCAAATCTATGACATTCACTTACGTGCTAATAACCCTGAGAAAGGTATGAATCCTCTTCTTTTCCCCCCAGCTATGGGTAAATAGCAGGACAGACCAGGTTCTATAGCCTTGGATGGCAACTGGTCTACAACAGAAAGAAATGGCAACCTACTGTGGGAAAAAATCTGCCTTGTCAGTCATGTATCGAAAGATACATGATCGCCTAAGCATGTATCACGCATGGCACATAACTGACTGACTCGTCTCAATTACAACGCAAAACTTTAAAAGTCTTTAGACACTTAGTTTTGAATTGAATTTTTTTTTTGGTATTCATTTAGTTATTTAGGAAAGCAATGACAAATGTTGCTTTTTTATCGTGAAGCTTTTTTTGTTTTTGTTTTTATAGTAAAGCTGTAATAATAATGAATTCTTGGTTAAATAATAATAAAATGAATAATAAAATAAGTAATAAAACAAATAACAATCATGCTCTTTTTAAATGAGCATCAGCGAATGATTGCTAAATATATGTAAACAACGCCAGTAATGGCTGCTGTGCTGTAGCCGCATCGCGGATGAGTCCGAACTTTTATTGCCGATAACTCCAAAACGGTAGATTTTAGCAACAGTTTATTGTTATTTTAGAATTAAGCATGTAAGTTTACACCTAAATGTAACTATTCGAGAACATTTTATTAGAAACTGAGCGCGAGGATTACACAGCAAATAATCCGAAAGAAGTCATTAAATAAGGATTTATTTTTTATCAAAATTATTTCTGTAGTGGGAACGAAAGACCGCCCGCTCACCCACTGAAAAAGACAAAATGACTTACCGACGGAAAGAGTTCAGATACAGCATGCACGTAAAATAGCCAGAAAAAAAATGGCCGCCCCCGAATCGAAAGACAATAAGGTTACGCGAGACTTTTCGAGATATACAAAGTGCGCTATATAGCGCGAAACCAAACGCAGGGATTGTTCTAAAGCTACAGCCGATAACGTGAATTAACCGTAATTTGTGTCTCTGGACATATAGAATTTGTTTGCCACTAACGGTAGAAATTTTGTCGACACATTTAGTTTCAATTTCGACTTACCTTTCAGACCAAAAAATATAACGATAAAAAATCAAAACGGGATGATTTCTTCTTTGTTTTTTCAAGTGACTTCTTTAGGATTCATTCATCTGTAGTCAACTTACACAATTTTTGTATTGTTCGTTCATTTCATATAATTATTTTGAAGTTGAAATGAATAACACAAAGAAAGAATTAAGAAATATAAAAACATAATGCAAATGTGAAATTACTTTTTTGTTTTGATTGAAAAATATTTCGCCCGATAATGTAATCTGAAAAAAAGATTATGCGGTGTTATACAAAATTTGGTTCCTTGTGTTTAAAATCCTTATATTTGTTGACATTTTACATAGCAAATTTACTCAAAGAAAAGCTATCCATAAGGATCGCCTTGACTCAAACAAATTTTAAAAGTAAAAATGTCTGACGTTTCTTCACGGCCACTGAGATTTTTATCAGCCAGCATTTTGACAAGTTGCTGTCTAGGTATTGCCACCTAGTCAATTACACCATGTCTCTTCAGGCTGTGATTGTGACAGATTCTTTCTTGTCTCTGCTGCAGGAACGTTATTTCTAATTTGAGTTTAACAAAATAAAAAAATTAATTAAACATACACATGAATCAAGCCAGTTTTTTTACAATCATCATCATACTCACAAACGCCCACGCACATAAGTTCTTTGACCAGTACAGTTGGAGGCAAATCTCTCACTGCAGACTCATATACAGCATTTACTGCTGTATTTATGTGAATGGGGACATTATTGTCCATAGGTATGCTACAGCACATACCTATGGACGATAAGTTTAAGTTATTCGAAATGACTGATCTTGGATAGCTTTCTTTCTTTCTAGGTATATAGTTTATGTTTAAAAATAGTTCCATAGAGATGAATCAAATGAAATATATAGAAACATTCTAGCCAAATTTGGAATACAAGATTGTAAACCTCAATCAATGCCTTGTGAAATGGATATCAACATACTGAATGAAAGCAACACTGAGCCAGCAGATAGAACATCTTACTGAGTAATAGTTGGTAGCCTGACTGCAGCTCATCCAAATATATGTTATGCTGTAACAAAATTATTTCAATATTCAGTAAAACCAAACATGGAGCACTTCATAAGAGCCAAACAAGTCTTATGCTATTTTAAAGGCATAATAACACACTCTCTTGTTTTTAATAAATCTAGTACGCCCCTAAATTTAAAAGGCTTTTGTGATGCTGATTAGAAAGTTGAAAAGATTGGCACAGTATTACAGGGTATGGTTTTCAATTATCATCAAATAGTTCTATGATTTCTTTGACAACAAGGAGTCAACCTACAGTAGCATTGTCAACATGCACCACGGAATATATGGCATTAGCAGCCAAAATGCAAGAAGCAAAATTCCTTATTCAACTATTAAACATTATGATTAATTCAAATGAAAATGAGCAAGCCCCTATTGTGACAATCAAGGTACTATGTATAGCTTGAGCTTAAAACACTGTTTACGACCAACATTCGACATTAAGTACCATTCTATGAAGAAGTTCTAAATGACACAATAAAGTTGGGCTATATTCTCTCTGAGCACAATATTGCTGATTTATTTACAAAGTCTATCAGCAGAGGAAAATTAAATAAAATTTTTGAATGCTCTAAAATGGAGTGCAATCCTGGACTTTTTGCTTCTCTCAGTTTTTTCTCTCCCTCATTTTTTTCTACCCCTTTTGTGATTTAAAAGAAAAAAGAGGGAATTAAAAAAAGTAATAATAAAAAGCAAAAAAATATTGAAAATATAAACTTTTTAAAAAATGTTAAATATATATAAAAAAAATAATAAAGAGTTTTGAACTATAAAAAATTATGAAAAGGAGGAAAATGCAAAAATAATTACAAATATTTATACTTATCCTGTTTTGTATTTGTTTGACCATAGAAAGGGGGATGGGTGGGAAATGAATACACTCATCCATTTGATTGACAGGAATGTTGAGTCCAATCTGTATAGGATAACCGAAAAATATCTCCCTTTCCAAATTCATAAACAAATAATACAGGTATATGCTAGGATTTCTTCCTAGCCAATTTCTCAGTCCTATCTGAGATATTTTTGTTCTTTCTTGTCTTGAAGTCAGAACACTACAATCACTTATCTGTATCCCATTTGTATGTTAACACCATTCTTACTTTGTGAACCTTTTGCCTTATTACTGTTGCTTCACCTGTTTTTGTCTTATTGACTGCCTTGTGTTATTTTTACCCTGTTCTTTTCTTTACTTTTGTTATTGTTTATTGGAAACATTGTCAATTCTGTTTGTCAGGCATTTCTGACAATTACACTTACACATGGCCAATTACTCTACAAAGTGTGAAAGAATATTTGGATGACTGATTTGATATCTTTGAAAGAACTTTCTTAATAAATCCAGATGTTATATTTAATAAAGTTTGCTTGCAACTGACATTAAATGAAGTTTAACTTCTGATAGTCTCATGAAATGTTTACTCTTCACATAAAGGTAAACTTCTCAAAGGAAAGATAAGTAGTAGATTTGAAAATAATTTAATTACAAATCTCTTGCTCTTTTTAAATTCTAAAATTAATATAGTCAGCATGGATCAAACGACAAAGAAATAGCCTCTGACATTTTGACTTGTTTCCTTTCCATCCATTGGTACCTGTCAGGCATGAACAGTAATACTTTTATGGTTCAGTTGCTATCAAAAACTGCCTGACCTTTGAGTGCCATCACAATTATACATATCGCAACGCTTTTTCATGTCTGATTTTCTTAATTACAAATTGAATAACCCACTCCAACCTTATTTGATAACCCCTATTTATATGAGAGGCAAAGAATACAGTAATATGATTAGCCTTCATCTAGAAGCTAAGCCTCATCTATGCAGTCATCATATTTGTGCATGTCTGTTTATTCTATCATATCCCTCATCCTAATTTAATTTTGCTTGTTCCTCCCTTTGTTAGTTAGCATGACTGTTATGTCCTGTCAATACCTCATAAATAATGGACTATTCCGCATTTTGATCACATGGAAAGGGAAGAAAAGGTGTTACTTGGTTTCAGTGAGAAAATGGAAGAACGCAGGAAAGGAAGATAGAAGTAGACAGACAGAGAAACAGATTAAGCTGATAAGAACAGATACTTCTTTTTGATATTTAGCCAAAAGGATAAGCAGCAAGGGTCACTGCGATAAATGCACCATTTTTCAGACAGTATTCAGACAGTATTCAGACGCTGGAAATTGAGTAAGGTAATTGCCAAAAGAACAGTTACCATAAATAAAATAACATTGTTGAATTATTTTCAAATTATTATTAAGAGAAATGTTCGTAAGATGGGGATTTGACCAAAACCACCAAGATAGATTAAACATGACATCACTACAAGTAGAATAAGCTGAAGCGAATCTGCTGAAAATGAATGATTGTAGGCTTTTTTTTTTTTAAAGTATAGCATACTTTTTAAATTAAAATTAAAAAAATGAAACTAGGGTTCAGATTTCATCTTAGAACTTTATTCAATATTAATTTATAAAAGTAAAGAAAAGACAAACAAACAATATTATAAAAATGTTTTATTCCGTAAAAAGCTACGATACTGACAACTGGAATTGACTGAATAATTTTTCATATTAGATGAAGAAAAGCAAACCAGGGTTCAATTTCTACCTTACATCTTTAAATAAATAAATAAAGAACAAACAATAAATAGATTAAAAATTTGTTTTTATTTTAATGATTATTCCATAAAGTTGCTATATTATATTGACATAGAATATTTTTTATACTACAATTACAATTACATTAGCAAAGAAACCAAGCTTCGATTTTTTTTACCTTAAATAAACTTTATTTTCTAAAGAAGAATTATTTAAAGATTTACATTTGTTGCTATGTTAAAGGAAATAGTGTGTTTCATTATTGAATTTACAAAATTCATTATGCTTATTTGATTGTATAAAATTATTTGAAAACTATTTTCTTTACAATAAAAAAATCAACATTGTTTTAATTTGCGTGTTTTATTTGAATTATTCTGTATTGACATTTTTGTGTAGAAAATAAAAGACAAATTTTAAATTATTGTAGAAAAAATGTTACATATGAAAAATTTAGCTGAAGGTTTGAAGTTTACTTTTTTGGTTAACTTGCTTTCAGTAATATTATTATTTTCCCGAACAGAAAATTATTCAAAAGAACATTTGAAGAGCTTCAGACAAGCATTCTTTTTAATTTTTCAATACTGTGACTCACCACAAGAGTCCACATGAAAAAGATGATCATTAACTGCCGAAATATAAGGTTATATGCATGGCTAATTGCCTTTGTTTTACTGAATGAAGAAAATAATTTTTTGTCAATAACTATATAATTATAGATAACAACATTTGTATTAGTATCATTAGGATATAGCAGAGAATCTCTATTAATCCCCTGAAAATAACTGTTTATTTCAGGTATTTTGTCCTCATTATCATGTCCAGATATTAAATTCTTGCAACTGTTGCATGTCATTTTCTTAAAAACTGCATAACAGCAATAACCTGCTATGTATAATATAACAGGAACAGCTTCTTTGCATTCATTAACATCCTCATCTTTTAAATTTATAAATATCTAAATTTTGTTCATCTGCCACTTCATCCCAATTATTTATAAAGTCTACAAATCAATACTTTGGTTATTAAGTGGCAAGCTCAATTTTAAAACTGACATCATTCTGATATTTTTTAATGCTCAAACACTTGATATACAGATATTACATTGATTACCACCAAGTTTCCAGTACCAAATCTATCCCAAAGGTGATCTGTTTGAAATTTACCAGCTAATACATACACCATTTTTAATTCTTCTGTACAATATTTGGTCAGTTCTAAAATTGCATGAGTAGTATGATGCAAATCTGTGAAGGTTCCATCTGATAATTTCCCATCATTTCCAGGAATGCTATTCCAAGATCCTAACCAGTTGCAGAATACACTGAGAAACATAATTGTCATCAATTTACTTTAAGTAGATTAGAATATTTATTGTTAAGTCGCCAACCTTTGTATGGTGTTTTACATTTAGTATTGTCCAACTATAAAATATGTTTATGTATTCCGCAAAGTTAGGCAAACATTTTTGTCAGCAGTCCCTGAATAGTGAATTGGTTAAAAATTTGCAAAACTAATGAAACATTTTGCCTTTCTAAACTAGTGGGAGAAAGAGCCTTTGAGGTCAATTTATAGCAATATTTCAAAATTGACTGAGATTCCTGGAAAAGGAGCTTCTATAAAGTACAAAATGAGGCACTTTGGATATTATCTAAACCATGATTTCCAATATGATAAAATTTTGGAAACATCATGCATTTACTTGCATCTTTTTGACCAAACCAGTTGTTTCTAATGCATTTTATGAATTGAATTGAATATGAAGAAAAGAAGTCTATTTTCATAACTGAATATGGATGTACAATTGGAAATTTTGCAAGACTACAAAAGAAAGATATAGCTTTCTTATTTATTGCTTTATTATCTGTTATGACTGATATTACTCTTAAGCCTATCTCTTCAAGACTAATTATTACACATTTAACTATGTCAAATAAATTCTCAACTTTAAGACATTTAGTTGCCATAAATGCACAACATACTTGTGTTGTGAGAATACACTGCTAAGCATAAAAGCAAACGCTGTTGTCAGCTAAGCCAGCAACATTCAGTTATGTGCCATGCGTGATACATGCTTAGGTAATCGTATCTTTTGATACATGACTGATCTTGAAGCTCCATCACAATTATACATATCGTATGATTATTTTTACATTAACACAGGATTGTAATTTGCAACAATGAATATATAATTAAACCAAACACCTGGAATCAGTATTTTATTCAAAGTGTTATTTGTGTAAATGCTAGAGTCTGCTAAAAAGTGGGAGAAACCTTGACTAGTTAAATGTGTGGAGGGCTGGGTTCCACTTTTGCTTAAGTCCATACAAAGACATTTTTTTTTTAATTGCTATACAAGTTTGTTTTTATTGGTAATAGGATAACCTTCTGACTGTTGGAAATATTTTGCAATCAATGACTGCATTTATGTATGCAATTTTTACATCCATTTGGTGGACAGATAAATTGAGTTGAAGAGCTAATTGTTTTAACATCCTTACTGTTGATAAACATACTATGGAGGAGAAAGTTTCATTATAATCTATTCCAGCTTTTGCAAGTAACCTTTGGCAACAAACTGGGCCTTTTATTGTACATTGCCATTTTAATTAGTTTTAATAGTGTAGACCCACTGACTCCCAACAAGAGTTTTGTCAGTCAAGAGAGTAGTTACTTCATATGTATCATTCATTTTTAGGGGATGTATTTCACTTTTCATGGCATCACGTCATTTTATAGTGTCATTTGAAGTAATAGCTTCCATATAAATATTGGTTATAAATTTTACAGAACAGCAATAGTCTATAGTGGGACTTACAACATCATCTAAATTTTTAACAACATAATCTTTTAAGTATTCAGTTATTTTTCATAACCATGTTGGGATATCTTCTGACGGATTTTTCTGCATTGGGATTATTTTCTGTTTTATTGGTTGGATTATATAATAGTGTTGTTTGACTTACTTTTTTTTTTTACTCCCCACAATGATTTCTCTACAAATAGTTAGGAAGTAATGTATTTTCTTCAACCAGAAATGAATAATTGTAGGATGTAGTATAAATTTCAAAATTACAGTAAATTTTACACTTTAGTCTTTTGACATTTTTAGTTTCTGGCATATATTTTTGACAGAACTCGCCTATGTAAATTGCTTTTTTACATGTGTCCAGCTTTTTCCAATTTGTATGTAGGCATAAGAAACTGCTAAAATATGCATATTACAAAGGTTAGGTTTGCAACCTGTACACATTTCGAAGGCAGTTTTTCCAGTTCTTTGACTGTAACAGCAATTTCTTATGCATGCTAAAAATTTTACTTCTCATAGTTCATATTTGGATTCATTGATGTTGAAACAGACTCTAATTCAGGGACCATAATCTGGAAAGTAATGGGCCATGCTAAGGGCAATTATGAGAAATACCCAACAATGTTTCCAATAACTGACAAAAGAAAAGGTAAGAACAGGGCAGAAATAATACTGAGCAGACAATATATATACATTCAAGTCAAAGGTAGGCAAAGCAAAAGTAATAAGGCAAAAAGTTTACAAAGTAAACACACAAGAACAAGAATATGTTGGATATAACTGAGAAGTTGACTCTCTTATTGGCTAGAAAGATACCCCAGCATGCATCTGTATGGTTTGTTATAAAATTTGGGGAAAGGATGCTTTTTCCCATCCAGATTAGAACCAACATACTTACATAAAAATCAAGAAAATGTTTGAATTTCTTCATTTCTGATTATATAATTTTTAGAATTTTAAAAAATGCCAAGAAATCTGTAATTAAAAAATAAATCATGACAGTTCTATTACTTATCTTTCCTTAGACAGGTTTCTAATCATTAAGTGAATAATAAACACCTCATGAAATTAATTAAACTCAATTCAATGTTACTTTTAAACAACCTTTACTAGATATAACAACAGGATTAATTAAGAAAGTTCTACCCAAGAAATACACTGAAATTTTCTTAAAGTCAACCATACAAATATTCTGCTATTGAAATCAAAGACATGTGTGCTAGAGCATTGTCCTGATGAAATCAGACCCCTTTTGCTAGTTTGCCTAAGCATTTGGTCTTGATAGTCTCTGGCTCAAAATGATGAACCCAACATTCATACTGGATTAGGAAACAGTCAAGGAAACCAACTGGATCTGCCTGAAACAATGTCAGATTTTCCTGTGATGTAATCATTTGGTGTCAGAAGACATGACACCCACGAAGCAGAAACCTTCATCGTACCAAGTTCATTGTGCAGAATATTCTCAACTCTCTCATGGCATGTGCTAATAGTATTGGCTGTTGGATTTATAATCAATAGCCTGTCATTCACTAACATGTGGTGAACACAATGAATGTTTCCCCTCAGTGATGGAATTTGCAGGATGTCCAGACATTCAGTCACCTTCAAGACTCTCCCTTCCCCAACTAAATTCAGCTGCCCACTTTTGCATTGTTGATAATGCTCGAGCATCATCCCTTAATGTAACAACCATATCAGCATCAATATCCTTGGGGGCTAAACTCTTTTGCTGCAGGTACTTAATAACACCATGATGCCAAATTTTGTCCATTTTTCAAGTTGCTACTAGTTACATTTGAAGTCTTCTTTAAACAGTCAGATATCAGTTTACCTGAAAACAAACAAAGCAGTTATTAATAAGAAGAGTTGAAATTAATGCATTTCAAAGCTTCACTCCTTCATAGTCAACGTATAAAGTTTTCAGCCCACCCTTGTATAATAACACAAAAAATGTGTAAATATTACAAACACAAATGATAACTGATAGGTAATAATTTATTCACTGCAATACTTAAAATCTACACATGTACACAACATATGTAAAAAACACAAGTTACAACAATGATGAAAATATGATAAAAAATGGATAACTGATTCCACCAAACAAAAAATAACAATTGCACAACCTTAATTAAAGCAAATATAGATGAGGTTTGTACTGTAACATTAAAACAATATGGAACATTGAATCAGTGAATAGAGTTGAAATTCTGGCGGAGACATTTTGTGTTCTCTTTTCATTAATATCTCAAATGGTTGAACACATTAAAAGATCCTGAACAGGAATGTTCTTAATATTTAAAATTGGAAATTGCACAAAATTAATTGCAAAATATATTAGATGTTTGTGACTTTACAGTAAAAAATACAGAAAGCTGAATCAGTGAACAGAGTTCAAATTCTGGCTGAGATAGTTTGTGTTCACTCTGTGTTAACATCTCAAATGGTTTAACACATTTTATGAAAGACCTTGAAAAAGAATGTTTCCATGAAAATCTTTTGTTCATATGAAATGAATCAAAATTCATATTGGGTTGGAAACAAATTTCCCATACAACTTTTATTAAATATATATAAAAAAAATTGTGTGAAAACTTTATTTCCATCCCAATATTTACCCGATATTTTTAAAATAAAGACGTTTTATTTCATTCATATATTAAAAAATATATCCCCAAATTTTGGTACATTGACTTGTTCTTTTTCCATTTGTATAAATATTTTTTTCCCTGACCTGCATGAAATTAGTATGCATTATATTTTCTTTTGTAATGTGTTTTACCTTTAGGTTTTAAATGCAAATTCTTACATTTCCTTCATAATTTTACTGATGATTTTATTCTTATATTCAATGAAAATATTGACACACAAATTCAATAAGAAAAGAATTTCTATTTTAGCATGTTTCATCTTCAGAGGATATATTTGTAAAAAAAATAGTGATTTACATAACTAAAGTTTACTAACAGGGAGTGAAGTAAAAGTTCATATCCACATATTTTAAAAGAATATGGTTTCTCACCAGTGTATGGTCATAAATATCAAATCAAATTTGAAACATAGGAAACACATTAGATCAGCTTTCTCCCTAGTGTGTAACCAAATATGCTGAAAATAAATCTGACCTCCATAAAAACCACATATGCACAACATTCATAAGAATATGGTCTATTTTCAGCTTGTATATAGTAAACTAAATGTGACTTCCATAAAAATGCTGACCACAGCCATTGCAAGAATATGGTTTTCTCTTGTATGCATTTAGATATACTTGCCTCAAATATGACTTCTGTGGAAATGCAGATCCACAAAATTTCATACTACTTTAATGAACTGCTCACTAAGCTTACACTGAAGTATTTATTCCTTGAATGATGCATAGATGCTGAGAATAAATGAACCAAATGTATTTTGTGGCATGAAGTGAAATGTTCCACAGATACTGATGGAGACAAAGCAGGTCTAAAAGAGTATTTCGTCTATGATTCTCTGCTCAAACACAACAAAATGCACCCATCTTTTAAAAGAACAATCACAGGTAACAAAAATGGATTCTTTACAAGAATGTTCAGTAAAAAAGTTCCTGAGGAAAATTAAATGAGCCTCTGTTAATCATTCCAAAATTTGGTCAGCATCTGAAGAAAGGGACGCTATGTAGTTGGTGGGATTTTAAGAGCATTGTATATTTATTATGAGTTACTTCTATAAAATCAGATTTTGACCTCAATTATTATTTCCAGATGGATGGATTAATGACAGCAATCATCAAAGTGACATCATTAACAATCAAGGCACCACCAGATGTCATTTTTCTCAGCAGACTCAGCAAGAATGTGTGCATTTTGACTAGAATGTCCTAATACATCTGCCATACTGAGCTGATCTTATGTCTTCTCATTACCACTTGTGACAATCTTTACAAAATTTGTTTCATAGAAAGAAATTTTCTGGAGGTCTGTATATCTGTGATAAATTGTTGGCTTTGTGATTTCAAAGATGTCTTTAAATTTATATTTGGTGAAAATGTTAATTCTTTCAAGTATGTAGTTGTACATGTCTTTTCAAAGTTGAAGTATATGAAAATGATGCATTACAAATTTCACAAGAGTATGGTTTCTCTCCAGTGTGTGTTCGCATATGGGACACTAAATTGGACTTCCATGAAAATGCACGTCCACAAATCTCACAAGAGTATGGTTTCACTCCAGTGTGTGTTGGCATGTGGCTTGCTAATGCCGACTTCTGTAAAAATTCAGTTCCACAAACCTCACAAGAATATGGTTTCACTCCAGTGTGTGTTGGCATGTGGTACAACAAATCTGTCTTTTGTGTAAATGCAGAGCCACAAACTTTACAAGAATATGGCTTTTCACCAGTGTGTATTCGTATATGACGCACCAAAATTGACCTCTGTGAAAATGCAGATCCACAAATTTCACAAGAGTATGGTTTCTCTCCAGTGTGAACTCGCATATGATGCACTAAAGTTGACTTCTGTGTAAATGCAGATGTGCACATATCACAAGAATATGGTTTCTCTCTTGTGTGTGTTCTGACATGGCGCACTAAACTTGACTTTTCTACAAATGCAGATCCACAAAATTCACATCGATATGGTTTCTCTCCAGTATGTATTAGATTATGGGTCTTCAAACTTGACTTCTCTGAAAATGCAAATCCACAAACTTCACAAGAATATGGTCTCTCTCCAGTGTGTGTTCGCATATGGCGCACTAAATGTGCCTTGATTGAAAATGCAGATCCACAAATTTCACAAGAATATGGCTTCTCACCAGTGTGTGTCTGCATATGGCGCACTAAATGCGCCTTGACTGAAAATGCAAATCCACAAACTTCGCATGAATATGGTTTCTCTCCAGTGAGAGTATGCATATGGCTCATTAAAGGTGATTTGTCAAAAATGCAGATCCACAAAGTTCAAAAGAATATGGTTTCTCTCTAATGTGTATTTGTTTCATTAAGAAACATTCACCAAAAGAAGACCAACTTATTTAACACTATGACTTTTCTCCAGTGTATATTTTCATATGACAATCTACATTTGACTTCACAACATGGATTTTAAAATGTCAGAATAAAATGATTTCTCTTCAATTTTTATGCACTGTGCTCACTATGATTTGTTAGAAAATACAAACCACATATTTCACAAGTACATTATATTTTTCATATCAATTTTAACACTGTGGATTCTCAAAATTTGTATACATATCCTTTACATGAAGATTGTATCATTTGTTATTGATGGACAACAGTCACTTTTTCTTTCATTTACATTCCTGATATTTTGTACAGCTGAAACGTCTGTGAAGAAAAAGTAATAAAAGATACATCAACAGAGACAGTGAATATGAATATGTGAATAATTTATGAAATCAATTTATATTGTAATACATATACATTATTTTAGTCTGGCACAAGGACACAATAACATAGAAGTCAGTGAAGATCAAACTCATTACAATAACCAACAATCTATGAAACACGATTGCTTAACCATCAAGTTTTGTTCATTTTAGAAATGGTTGTATCTGCACAGAAATGTCTAATAATAAATGTTATGTTCTTGATATCTATAATTTTTTTCTGTTTTGTTAAATCTCAGTATAGATGAAGATGTGTTAGCTAAACTTATGCTGCAATAATGAACTGCCCACTAAACTTATGAACATTCAAATCTTAAACGTTTTTCTTCAAATAAAAGTAATATTTGTTTCAAACCAGATTGATTAAACTTTAAATCAGCTAATCTTTCTGAAATAAAGTTTCAGAAAAGTATATTTTGAAAGATTTTTTAATAAAGTGTATCATGTTGTGCCGAGAGAATTGTAAATAGGGATAAAATCAGGGATTTTTAGTGATTTAAAAAAATAATTCCCATCAATTTAAATTCATCTTGAAATACAACAAAGTATTTTGTTTATTGGAAATATTAAATTTAACCCATTACCTTGGAATCAAAACTAAAATAAAATCAAGAGATTTTTTGAAAATTCATTTTAAATACATACCTCCAAAGAAAAGGTATACCTAAGGTATTAAATGAATTTTTAAAAATGAAAAATCTTGAAACTGTTATTTTAGTTTTAATTTGTAGCTAATAGATTAAATTTAATATTTCCAGTAAGCAAAATACATTACTTTATTTCAAAATTAATTTAAATTGATTGAAATTATTTTTTTTTTAAAATCACTAAAATTTGGTGATTTTATCCCTATTTACAATTCTCTCGGCACAATATGATACTTGTCATATTTCAAAATTAATTTAAATTTATTGGAATGAGTTTTGTTTAATTTGGTAAAACTGCTGATTTTAGTGCAATTTTTAGCCATCTGTCATCACAATGTAATTCTCTTTATTAAAAAGTCTTTCAAAAATACCTTTCTGAAACTTTTGTTAAACTCACTAAAAATTGCTGACTTGGGCTATATATACAATTCTCTCAGCATAACATGACACTCTTTAAAAAATCTTTCAAAAATAAAATGCACTTTTCTGAAATTTTTATTTTAGAAAGATTACCTGATTTAAAGTTTAATCAATCTTATCTGAAACAAATATTATTACAATGAGTTTAAAATATCATAGAAATGCATTTTTTAACACAGAGGTGCATGCTTTTATGAGATGTTGACAGTTTTATTGATAGCTTGATGTTTGGTAAATTTAACTAATTTTTTCAGCAGAGGATATATCCATAAAAACTGCTGGAAGAATATAACATGAGCGCCTGTTTTTTTACATCATTTTTACTCAGTAATCCTAAAAATTGAGGAAAATATTCTAATTAATCTAATGTTTTGAATTTACTATAATTACTGTTCTTATTTTCTGATAATGTCATGTATGAATGACCATATTTACAAAATCAATGCATTTATACTCACAAAATATTCAAAATTCTTTTTAAAATGCAGTGAATTGTAGTAAGTTTTACAATTTGATTTGTAAATATAGTTACACCTATTACAAATTAGTACAGAATTTCAAAACTTTATAAATTATTCTAACTAAAATGTTTACAAAATGAAAACAATTGTAAAAATTTACTATTCATCAAAAGAATTTTTTTAAGACAACAGTGTCCATAATATATCTTATTTATAAAAGTAATTAAAGTTTTTTCTAATTAAATAATGTCTTTGATTATTTAATTTTTTATAATTTAGACCTGATTTTCTCTAACTAGGGGTCCCGATTTAGGAAAAAAACATTGGTGATTTAAATTCTTCAAAGACTGCTACTCATAACTAGTATAAAAATTTAAGCCCTAGAAAAATTATTTTTGGAAAATTTCATAAAATTAGATAAGTGGGGTGGTCACAGATGTAAAAAAAATAATATTTTTACAAGGATTTTCTACATAGGAAACATCTATAAAATAATTTTAATTATTTGTGAATATGTCCTGAACTGAAAGTTTAATTAAAATCTGACAGTTATTTAATATTTGCAAAAATTTCCAAACCAATGTTTTCACAGGAAAAGATGCTAAAATTTCCCATATTAATTTATGATCACCCACGCACGCAAGAAAAACACAATTTTTAACCAAACTTTTAAATTTTAAGTTCCTAAAAAAGATTAAAAGTATAATTTAATAATGAAAAAGCTATTTAGTCTTTCCTCTGATGATATAAGTTTGTTTTTATTAAGTTTGGAGTAGGTACCTTCAATACTTCACTAAAAAAGAGCATACCCTGATGAAAAAAGGGCCTAAATTGGATAAACAATTTTTTTATCATCTAAATGTTTATATTATTATTATTAAGAGGAAAGATCAAAGTATTTTTTGGTTACTTTTTTGCACATTTTAATCCTTCCTAGCACATCCAAAATTTTAGTTAAAAATCTTGTTTTCTTTTTTGAGTCAGCAAAATTGCCATAAAAATCAATCCTGTCAACCATTTTTGACAACTTTGTAAACAAAAGTAAAATTCTCTGTTTAAAAATATTGTAAAATTCTATTATACTTTTTTCAAAAGTTATTTGAGGAAAGTTAGAAAATTTAAAGTTTACTTAATTGGAAAGAAACATTACTTAACTTTTTAGCAGAAAAAAATTAGTTAAAAATAAGAGAAGCATGTCTGTGGTGATTAGTTTTGGAGGTCTGAATTGACATTTATATCAACGTATAGGGCTATTTTTTGGACAGGACAGCAGAGGCAGTATTTTCAAATTTTAAGTGAATCAGCTTATTTAACTATAAAGTAATTTTAAAAAATTAAATACTTTCAAAAGTCTAATATTTTATGGATTTTTTTTTTAGGTACTTTTTTTTAACAAAGATATGTCAAAAGCCTGCACTGTTTCTGTCTCTAAATTTGAAGAAAAAAGAAAATAATTAATAACTGTAGTATATCTTTCACAGAAAAACAATAAATTAATTATACTTAAAAAAATAAAATTAAAATATTTAGTGAAATAGGATGTAAAAAAATAAAATTAAAAATTTTGAAAATGCAACGATGATGGTCAGTCAGAGAATTTGATACATGCTAGCCAGAAGGAAAGCAAAGCAGTTTCTTAAGGCCTTTCTCTTAAAACATGTGACCTATTATTTCTGAACTGTACATCCATAGTTTTACTTTTGGAGAAAACATTTTTAATACATTTTTTGCATATTAAAAAATATTTTAAAAATATTATCGTGTCACAGATTGTAATAAGATTTCAAATTTATGACCTGTAAAAATAGATTTTTTTAATAACAGCATTTCCAAAAATACACGGATTCAAACTTAATTTAAAAATATTTAACAAATTTATCCCATTCTGTATTTAAAATTTGAAAAAAAGAAAACAATATATATATATATTTATCATGACTTTCTAAAGGAAACACTTTTCTAAAATAATTTCATTCATTTGTGAATAAGTTTTGAAAGTTTCAATAAAATCTGACTATTATTTGATTTTTGAAAGAATTTCCAAATTAATGAGTTTTTCAACTGAAAAAGGCGCTAAAAAAACTACTGGAAAATATTAAACGCCTGTTTGAAAAAAAAAAAATTAACCAAAATTTCGAACGTACTAGAAAGGATTAAAAAAAAATTAAATTAAAAAATACTTTTGGTCTTTCCTCTTGTCTTAATAATAAACATTTTGACGATAAAACTTTGTTTTTATTAAGTTTGGGGACTTTTTTCATCATGCTATGGATGTTGTTTTTTCGGCAAATTATTGAAGTTCGTTTGGGGCATTTTGTCATCATGTCATATTTTTTAGCGAATCTTTGGCGGTACCTAGTTAGATACATATAAAAAAAATCGAAACTCTACGCGCTTTATTTTGAAAACTAACCTATTGTAGATAAATTGTAATTTTTGCGTCACCTTTTTCAAAACATATTGTAGGACAAAATACCTATTTTCATTCAACGTTCCGTTTTTTTTTTGTTAAAAGTTTTCAAAATTGAACTGAAACGTATCAAGTGGAAATAAATGGCTTTCGAAATTAAGAAAATATTTATGGTCAAAAGCAATAATTTTTAAATTGACCGGTATAATGCAAAATTATTTTGTAAAAAAATGTAAAGTGAATTATTAAAATCCGAAAAATTCTAAAACAGCAAAGGGAATCCGAAAACTTGACGTGGCGCAAATAAGAACAAAAAAACGTCATTAACAGACTACTTTTTTTTCTTTTTACTTTGTAATCATTCTTCTTTAGAATTATTTAACTTTAAAAAAAGATTTAACCTTTTTTAATCTTAAAACAAAATATTAATATTTTACGAGGTCGAATACTGTTTCCCTTTTTATTTTTTTTACTAAAACTCACTCACTACTAAAAATTCTACCCATCACTCCCCCCAAAAATAAATAAAAATCTTAAAAATGAAATAGTAAAATTACAATCAAATTTTCTTCGGTGCATTTTTTATATTTCAGTTATTTTTACAATATGTTTTAAAAAAACAAGATAAAAAGTACACAAAAAAAGTATTTTTAGTTTCATTTTTAACAGTAAAAAATAAAACAAATTAAATTAAATATACTCCAAAAAATTAATGAAGAAAGAAGTCATTCATTACATCAGGATTTATTTATTTTTTATCAAAATTATTTCCACTTATTTCTTCCACTTACCTTTCAGACCAGAATAATGATTAAAAAAAAACACAAAACAAAACGGGATGATTTCTTTGTTTTTTAAAGTGACTTCTTTAGGATTCGATTTGATACCCTAACAATTTTTGTATTGTACGTTCATTTCATATGTCAAAGTTGAAACGAATGACACGAGTAAGAATTAAGAAATAAAAAACCACGATATACAAATGTGAAATTACTTTTTTTTGTTTTGACTGAAAACATATTTCGTCTGATAAATAAGCTGAAAGAAATTATGCGGTGTTAGTAAAGATATGGTTCCTTGTGTTCAAAATCCCCAGATTTATTGACATTTATCAATTTACAGTTACTCAAGCAAAAAAAAGTAAACGACATTTCTTCGCGGCCACAGATTTTCATCAGCCAGCATTTTGTTGACAGGTTGCTGTTTAAACACTGCCACCTAGTCAATTACTTGCTGTGTGCCGTGTCTCTTGTCTTCAAGATGTAACACGTTCTTGCTTGTAGGGACATTAGTCTCTACTCTTAATTTAATTAATTTAACATAAAAAAAGTTAATTGAACAGCATTAACATAAAATCTCATTTTTTTTATAGTGACCATACTCACAAGCAACTGCTCATAGAAACAAGCAAGCACCCAAGATAGCCTACACACAGACAGCAACCACCTACGCACAAAAAATCTATATTGTCTTAGCAGGAAAGACAGACATAAAAACAGACCACATGTCTGATTGGCAGTCAAGACAACCGTTTTAGAGGTCCTGATAGCAGTATTCAAATCAGTATGAAAGGAAGACACGACAGACACACATACAGCTGCTCAATGAGCGAGTTTTCGACTTATGCATTAAGTCACTCAGTAGGTACCTCCAAAGAAAAGCTATACCTAAAAATTCAAAATGAAAAATCATTTTTTCTTGAACATTTTTTTAATTTTAATTTCAAGCACAGTGTAATTTTCTTTATTAAAAAAAAAATCTTTCAAAAATAAAAATTTTATTATATATTTTATTTATCTTTTATTATTTTATAATAAAATTTTATTATAAAATATACTTTTCTGAAACTACATTTGAGGAAGATTATCTGATTTAACATTTAATTAGTCTGATTTTAAACAAATATTAATTACTTTTTTAGTATAAAATATCACAGTAAAGCATTTTTAAACAAGGAGGTGGGTGTTTTTATGAGGTGTTGACAACAATCTCGATAGACTTATTTTGAAGGGGAACAATTACTGTAACAATTACTTGACAGCTATAATGTGAATATCTTAATATGTTTTTTTAACTACACAGTAATCTTTAAAATTTAGGAAAATATTCCAAGCAATCTAACATTTTATTGAATTTTAGGTACTTTGGCTTTGCATTCTTACTTAGGAAGATGCCTATTGATGAAATGTTAGAAAATGACATAAATTTTAAATTTACTATATTTACCACTCGTATATTTTGATAATGTTGTGTCTGGACGTTTGTTTTTACAAAAATTGGAATGCTTACACACACACAATATTTTAAAAATACTTGGGAGCCCTGAATTAGTAAGCTTTTCCATTTATGATTAGTAAATATAATTTTTACTTAATAACAATATCATCTAATTGCTATAAATTAATACAGAATTTTAAAAGATTTAAAACTTTACAAATTATAATTAAAATTTCAATTTTTCTAGTTGAATCGTTCACCTACATTGCATCCATTATTGTGCCTAATTTGGTTACAATAAAATAAATACTGCCCTATAAAAATTGAGATGTAGTAGAGTTAGGGGCTCTGTATCATAGATTCAGGGCAGACCCACTTTTACAGCAATTTCCAAAGACAACATTGTTGCAACAACTGCAAAGATTCCTCAGTTTAATTAATGACTACCAAAAATTTATCCCAGGCTGTGCCAATATATTATATTCCATTCACTAATTTATGGCAAAACCAAAAACCCCAAAAGAAAATAAGCGTAGAAGGCAAAGTGCCAGATGCTTTCCATAACAGTAAAAAAAGCGCTAACAGAGTTTACTAACCTCTCATATATCAGTGAAGATAAGAAATCTACTCTGACCCTGATGACTGATCCTTCTTCAGATACAATTGGATCAATCTTACATCAAAAGCAGAATAGTATACATAAACCAATCTTTCATTTTTCTCTATTAAATTGAACTGATTCATTCATTTTCTATGGCTTATCGACACTTTGCAGGCTATTTAAACCCTGAAAATATTTTTAGATGGTAAGAATTTTTTCTTTTGAAAATAATGATTTAATGATACAAATCTTATCAAATTAAGCCATAGATGGGGGAGGGGGGAATGTAGATTCATGCCTTTCCCAAAGGTATTTGCATATAAGTGAATATAACGAACCAAATGGGAATTGGAACATGGCTCTCAGATTAACAATAATTAGCTATAATCCACAACCTGCACATCTAAGCTTACAGCACTTGTTATTACCAAATGGTTACCCATCTAGGTACTGACCAAGCTCGAGGTTGTTTAACTTTGGGGTGTACTAGATTTATTAAACACTAGACAGTGTGTAATTGTACCTTTGAAACGGTGTAAGGCTCTTATCAAGTGGTCCATGTTTGGTTTTGCTGAATATTGTGATAATTTAGTTACAGCATAACATATATCTGGATGAGCTGCAGTCGTAATATATATCAGGCTACCAACTATTTGTCAGTAAGATTTTCCATCTGCCGGCTCAGTGTTTTCATCCAGTATAGTGATATCCATTTCACAAGGCATTGATTGAGGTTTACAATCTTGTATTCTAAATTTAGCTAGTATCTTTTCAGTATATTGTTTGATTCATGTCTATGGAATTATTTTTAAACATAAACTGTATACCTAGAAAGAGAGGAAGCTGTCCAAGATCGGTCATTTTGAATTCTTCATTTAAATGTATTTTTACTTTAATGCAGGATTGTAATTTGCAACAATGAATATATAATCAACCCAAACACCCGTAATCAGTATTTTATTCAAAGTGTTTTTTGTGTAAATAGCTAAGAAGTGGAAGAAACATTAATTAGTTAAATGCATGTAAGGCTGGGTTCCAATTTTGCCCACATTGTTTAAGTTAAGTCCATACAATGACTTTTTTTTTTAAATTGCCATACAAGTTTGTTTTTATTGGTAATAGGATAACCTTCTGACTGTTGGAAATATTTTGCAATCAATGACCTCATTTATGTATGCAATTTTTACATCCATTTGGTGGACAGATATATTTTGGTTTGAAGAGCTAATTGTTTTAACATCCTTACTGTTGATGGAGGAGAAAGTTTCATTATAATCTATTCCAGCTTTTGCAAGTAACCTTTAGCAACAAACTGGGCCTTTTATTGTACATTGCCATTTTTATTAGTTTTAATAGTGTAGACCCACTGACTTTCAACAAGAGTTTTATCAGTCAAGAGAGTAGTTACTTCATATATATCATTCATTTTTAGGGGATGTATTTCACTTTTCATGGCATCACGTCATTTTATAGTGTCATTTGAAGTAATAGCTTCCATATAAATATTGGTTATATATTTTACAGAACAGAAATATAGTGGGACTTACATCATCCAAATTTGTAACAACATAATCTTTTAAGTATTCACATATTTTTTGTAACATGTCGGGATATTTTCTGCCAGATGTTTCTGCATTTATATTATTTTCCATATTATTGGTTCGAATGTATGATTGTGTAATTTGACTTTCTTGTTTTTCCTCTTCACAATGATATCTCTCCAAATAGTTTGGAAGTAATGTTATATTTTTTTCAACCAGAAATGAAAATGTAGTATAAATTTCAAAATTACAGTAAATTTTACACACCTTACTCTTTTGACCTTTTTAGTTTCTGGCATATATGGTAAATGGACAGAACTTGATTTATCATAGCCTACAAAAATGGCTTTTTGTCCAATTTGTATGTAGACATAACAAACTGCTAAAAATATACATATTAAGGTGGTTGGGTTTGAAACATGTCAACATTTTGAAAGCAGTTTTTCCAGTTCTTTGACTTGTCACAGCCAAGGTCTCAGACATAAATTACATTTATATTTTTAGCCAGAATATGAGATGACTTGACTCAAGATATGATCCCCTGGATTCATACAAGGAAAGGATATCTACAGGTTAGGAAAAAGTCACACAAAAATATGATAATTGATGAAAGAAAGACAGCAAACATGTGGATTCAGTTTAATTCAATAACATGGAAGATAAGAAAAGAAAAAAGATTAAAAACGAGTTTGTTTTGGGTGGATATGCGGTGAATATGGTATTTAACACAGAAGTTTCAATATCACATGTTCCAAGATCAATAAGATTTGAATAGTACTTATCTGTGCTTCAAATTCAATATGTCAATATTTCCACATAAGACTTGAATTGATCGTCAGTTTGAAGAAATAGAATGTCTGAATTTATGAGTAATTTCAATGTTCTTCCTGCTAGATTTTAGATGTTAATTGTTAAGCAAAATACTTACAGTCATCGAATTTAATGTTTGAGATATTTTCATATGTTGATAATATATTTGTATTTCATAGATGTAGTTCTCTAGAATTTCTTCCTGGTACAAAACTGGTTAAATCCATTGTTTTATTCAGTTACTGTCTTTTCCGCTCCTCTGGGAAGATAAACGCAGGAGTTGGTGTCCAACTCATTTGGTTGCTTTCTTCCAACTGTTGGCACCTCAGCATTTATCCATGGTTACATGATCTACTATGGGGTCGACATGCATGATATAAGAGATCAATCATCTATCCACTGCTGTTGCTGTGGTGTAGGGAAATACATCGATACACTGTCACCGCTCACCCACATGCATACAGGAAAGTAGATAGAATGAAGGGAAAAGGAAGAAAGAAAGGAAGGGAGAAAAAGCAATGCTCTTAACTACGAGATAATAGATAGATTAGTCTTTCTTTCTCTCCTTTAATACATAAATTGCAGTAGCATATCACAGACTGTAACAGCAATTTCTAATTTTTACTAAAAAGTTTACTTCTTATAGTTCATATTTGGATTTGTTGCTATTGAAACAGAATCTATTTCAGGGGCTGTCATCTGAAGAGTAATTGGCCATGGTTAAGGGCAATTGGGAGAAATCCCTAACAAACAGAATTGGGAAAGTTTCCAATAAATTATAACAAAAAAAAAGAATAGGGTAAAAATAATACTAAGCTGACAATATATACATGCAAGCCAAAAGTAGACAAAGCAACAGTAATAAGGCAAAAAGTTTACAAAGTATAAATGGTGTTAACGCATAAAAGGGATACAGAAATGTTCTGACTTCAAAACAAGAAAGAACAAAAATATGATGGATAAAACCAAGAAGTGGTCTCTCTTCTTGGCTAGGAAGATATCCCAGCATGCATCTGTAAGGTTTGTTAAAATTTGGGGAAGGTGTGCCTATTTGCAGCCATTCCTATCGAGATGGGAACCAACACAATTATATAAAAATCAAGAAAATATGTTTTCAATTTCTTCATTTCTGATTAAAGCTGATTGACATTTGAATGATGTTGATTAGAATTTTAAAAATGTCCAAGAGATATGTAATTAAAAAATAAATCATGGCAAGACAACTGGTTTCAATTGTATTATCTTTCCTTTGACAGGTTTCTAATCATTAAGTGAATAATAAACACCACATGAAATTAATTATCAGAAGTTAAACTCAATTCAATGTCAGTTTTAAACAACCTTTACTAAATATAACAACAGGATTTATTAAGAAAGTTCTATCCAAAAGATACAGTGAAGTGTTCTTAATGTGAAGTTAACCATCCAAATATTCTGCCAATAAATATGACAATTGTGACTTGATGTATAAATTTAAGGATGGTACAAAATTCTTATTGTAGAAGTGTTCTCAGTTAATATTTCAATACATATATACTATCAGTATATTACAATGTGAAAATGCAGATCCACAAACAGCACAAGAATATGGTTCCTCTCCAATGTATGCTCACATATAATGCACAATGATTTGGCTGGAAATGCTGAGCCACAAACTTCCCAAAAATGTGTTTTTACTCCAGTGTCTATGGTCCACTAAATATGATTTCAGTGAAAATGTAAATCTACAAACTTAAGAATATTGTTTCTCTTGACTGTGAATTTGTATATGACACACTAAAGTTCACATATTTGAAAATACAAGTCCTCAAATATCAAAAGAATATGGACTAAATAGTGAGGGTTCAAAATGATGTACTAAATTGATTTTTCTACAAAGGCAGATTCACAAATTTCATCTTCTCCAGTGTGCATTTCCATGTGGCTCATTAAACATGACTTCCATGAAAATGCAGATCCACAAGCTTCACAAGAATATTGTTTCTCTCCAGTGGGTGTTTGCAAATGGCACAACAAAATGAACTTAGCTGAAAATGCAGATCCACAAACTTCAAAAGAATATGGCTTCTCTCCAATGTGTGTATACCTGTGGCTCAGCGAAACTGATTTTCATGAAAATGCAGATCCACAAATTTTACAAGAAATAAATGACAATTGTGATTTCATGTATAAATCTAAAGACTGTAAACAATCCTCATTGTAGAAATGTTCTCAGTGAATATTTCAATACATATATACTATCAATATAATGTGAAAATGCAGATCCACAAACAGCACAAGAATATTGTTTCTTGCCAGTGTGCATTTGCATATGGTTCGCTAAAGACTTCTGTAAAAATGCTGATCCACAAACTTCACAAGAATATGGTTTCTCTATAGTGTGTGTACACACACAGTTTACCAAATGTTACTCGACTGTAAATGTAGATCCACAAACATCACAAGGATATAGTATTTTTCATATGGCACAATAAATTTTACTTCACTACAGATTTGCAAAACTCATAAGAAGATAGTTTTTCTTCAACCTTTACTATTCTATAATACTATTTTATATAACAGACAAAGCATACATGATTTCTTGCCAGTTAATGTTCACTGTTATCTTTGAAGATGTCAATGCATGGGTTTTACATGAAAATTGTAGCATGCATTTCTGTGTTCTTAATGGAAAGTGAAGTCTTGATTTCTTTCATTGAAATTCCCAACAATGACAATATATATATATTCATCACAATATGGTTCTTTTTATTAAAAAATCTTCTAAAATAAAATATATTTTTCTGGAACTTTATTTCAGCAATATTATTGGATTTGAAGTTTAATTAATCTGATCTGAGACAAATATTACTTACTTTAAGTTTAAAATATCACAGAAATGCATTTTTTAACAGCAGTAGCTGTTTTTTTAAGGTGTTGACAGCTTGGATGACAGATGGAAGTTCTCAAATATTTTTCTACAGTGGATATATCAGTAAAAATAATTAAGGAATTAAGCGATTTTTTTAATATAATTTTTAAGTACTCAGTAATCTTAAAAATTTATGAAAATATTCTCTGTAATCTAATATTTTATTTAATTCTAGATACTTTGGCTTTAAATTTATGACAGTTATCACTCTTATTTTCTGATAATGTTGTGTATGAACAACAGTATCTACAAAAATTGGCACATTTATACACATATAAAAAAATTAAAAATTCTTTTTAAAATACTGGTGGTCACTAAATTGTAGAACACCTTTCCATTTATAATTAGTAAATATAGATTTTACTTAATAACAATATCACCTAAAAGGCCAAAGTAATAGAGAATTTTTGAAAGATTTAAACCATTATAAATTATTCTAACTAAAATTTTTAAAAAGTGAAAACAATTCTTGTAAAAATACATTATTCATCAAAAAGAAATTTTTTATCTTCAGACAATAGTGTCTATATCTTATTCATAAAAGCAATTAAAAGCTAATCTAATTAAATAATGTCTTAGTTTTATTGCATGTTTTATATGATTCAGAGTAAATTTTCGGTAACTGGTGTTTTTATTTGACAAAAAAAAAAGAAATTGATTTAAACTCTCCAAAGAGTTCTGCTTTGCTTTTTTTAACCAATATAAACTAAACATTAAGAGGGTCAAAATTTAATTTATTGAAATTTCTTAAAATTTAATAAATGTATGTGTGTGGTGGTGGGGGTAACAGATGTAAAAAAATATTTTTACCAAGATTTTCTAAAGAAATAGATTTGTGAATAAGTCCTGAGCCTAAAGTTTCATTAAAATCCAGCATTTGATTTTTGCAGGAATTTCCAAATCAGTGTCTTTTTCACTGAAAAAAAAAAATGCTAAAATTTCCTATATTAATCTTTGGTCTCCTGCTGATGTAAGAAAAACAAGATTTTTAACCAAAATTTCTTCCTTTTAAGGATCAAAACATAATTTAATAATCAAAAAATCTTTTGGTTATTCCTCTTAATAATAAAGATTTTGATGATAAAACTTTGTTTTTACAAAATTTGGGGTATTTTTTCATAATTGCATGCTAATTCTTCAGCAAATTGGTGGAGGTACCTATTTTTATGATGCTAACAGCAAAAACTATAAAACAGAATTAATGAAAAGTGAGGTCAGCAATTGAGGATTTCTTTCTTTTGTCAAAATTGTTTATATTCTTCCATTTAGCTTTCATATCAGAAAATGCAATGAGGAAAAAAGAAAAAAACAGGATGATTTCTTTGTAAATGATTTTGTTGGCATTTCTGTCAACCTACCCAATTTCTGTATTGTTCATTCATTTCATATAATAATTTTGAAGTTAAAATGTATGACACAAAGAAAGAATTAAGAAATGGAACATGATTAAAATGGGAAATAACTTTTGAAGATAATATTTTGTATGATAATGCAAGCTGAAGAAAATCAAGTGGTGTTAGAAAAGATTTGGTTCATTGGATTTCTTGGCATGTACAGAATAAATTTACTCAAGAGCAAGTACCTAAAAATGAGGATGTATTAGAAAATAATGCACAAAACTTAATGAAAAAAATATTTATTAACAAAACATTTATTATTAAGCAGAAGGATCAAAGGATTTTTTATGTCATTTTTTAGTCCTATTTAGAACCTTCAACATTTTGGTTAAAAATCTTGTTTATCTGGTGTCAATAAATTAGTATCGGAAAATTGATGTGTTTTTGCGGTGAAAAATTCCTTGATTTGGAAATTCTTGCAAAAATCAAATATTTGTTGGATTTTAATGAAACTTTCAGGGCTTATTCACAAATTAATAAAATTATTTTTGAAATATTTATTTTTTAGAAATTGTAATTTTTTTACATCCGTTTTACTCCACTTATTTAATTTTATGTATAGCTTAAATGGTTATATTAATTGTAAGGACAAATTCTCAGAAAATTTATATCAGCAATTTATTTAGTTAAACGGGACTGCCAGTTATCAAAAATCTGCTTTGACCTGTAAAATAAAAAATGCAATAAAACTAGGGCAGTTTTTAATTACAAAAGTTTTTAATTGCTTTTTGAATAAGATATATTATTTTTTTTTTTTTTTGAAAATTTTAATTAGAATAAATTATAAACTTTTAAATCTTTTAATATTCTATATTAATTTGTAATGGTCAAATGATATTGTTATTAAATTAAAAGTATATTTACTAATCATAAACAGAAAAATTTACAACAATTCAACATCATCAATATTTTACAAAGAATTTTTAGTTTATATCTGTATCAATGTGTCAAATTTTATAAATGCGTACATCCATACACATTATCTGGAAATAAGAGGGGGTAACTATAGTAAATTTAAGGCATTGAAACACCGGTTTTGTATGATCACTGAAGTTAAGCAATGTTGATCCTGGTCAGTACCTAGTTGGGTGGTCACTTGGGAATATCAGGTGCTGTAAGCTTGGATATGCGAGTGGTATAATGGATAATAGTGCAGAATTGTTAATCAGAGAGCCAAGTTCTAATTTCATTTGGGTTTATTATATTCACACCTGCAAATACACTTGGGAAAGGTATGAATCCAACTCTTCTGCCCCATCCTGCAGCTACAGGTTAATTAGTAAGACTTGTATTATTAAAACTATTATTATCTCCCAAAAAATAAATAAATAAAATTGTGTACAAAATATTTAGATTTTCGCATCAAATAACACAGAAGTGGATATGCTGCTAAATAAAAACAATCAACAAACCAGTAAACTTAAAATTTATTGAGAATTTTCTAACATTTTCTCAACAAATGTTTTCATAAGTAAGAATATAAAAGCAAAATACCTAAAATCCAATAAAACATCAGAATGCTTAAAATATTTAAAATTTTATAAGTTTAATAAGTTGTATAATTTTATATCATTATTTGCTAATTACTTAAATTTCCAAAATATCAGGCTGTCAATAGATCTGTCAACACCTCATAAAATACCAATTTCCATGTTAAAAAATGTCTTTGGGTTATATTTTAAAGTAAAAGTTAATAATATTTGTCGCAATTTAGATTAATTAAATTTTAATCCAGTAATTTTTTCTAAAAGTTTCAGAAAAGCATATTCACTTTGGTAACCTTTTTTAATGAAGTGAATTATGTTGCATTGACAGATTTATCAACATAGCCAATTTTATAGATAATCAGAAAAAAAATCATCCCAATCAATTTAAATTCAGTTTGAAATAAAGCCAAGTATTTTGTTTATTGAAAATATTCACTTTAATCTATTAGCTTAGAATTAAAATGAAAATAAAAGCTTCAAGAAATATTTTCAGGTTTTTAAAATACCTGTTAAAATTTAGGTATCACATTTTTTGGAGGTACCTATTCAAAAGCAACTTTTGTACTTTTTTCTTACATTTGATGTTTAGTCCTTTTCCCTTGCTTTCATCAACTCCCTGTCTAGAATCTATCTCAACGACTGTCTTCTGCATTATGTTTGCTTTTAACGTAATGTCTGCTGATAACTAATCCTGGCAGGTCCTCTGATTCTCTTTGTCCTTTTCTCTTGCTCACATCAACTATCCTCTCTAGAATTACTTTTCTGTTTTCCATCTTAATCTGCCACCAAGACAGTGTCATCTGCATCATGTTTCTTTGTTAATGTAATATCTGACTGGTCTTTGAGTTCTCTTAGTCCTTTTCACTTGCTTTTATCAATTCTCCTGTCTAGAATCTATCTTCAAGATACTGTATAGGGTTTGTTGTTAATGTAATCTTTCTATTATTTGGCAAAATATTTGAAGAACTATTGGAATCTCAGATTAATTTTAGAAATGCTTATATCCATATAAAAGGTAGACATTAGAAGACTTTGAAAATATTTATGATATTTTTGTAGCAAGATGTCAACTACAAGCAAAAATAGGCTTACAGCCATATCATGTTGAAACCAGTTCTTGTCTGATCACCAAAAAAGTTAAGCAACATTGAGCCTGGTCAGTACCTACCCTTGGAAAAGTTATGAATCTACCACTTCTCTATCCAGCTATGTTTAATTTGCAGGAATTGTGTCCATCAATCATTATATCCAAAAAACATTCTTACAATCTAAAAATATTTTATGGCTTTAAATAACCTGCAAAAGTTTGATACGCCATAAAAACAAATCAATCAGCAAGTGAAGAAATGTAGATTTTTGTGATACTAAAGAAAGTTAGTAACGTTTAATTGAGTAGATAATTACAGAGATGAGACATTCAAAATTAAAGAAGCAGCTATTAGCTGAGGATCATGACCTCACATTTCAAGAAGCCTTAACTATCTGTAGGGTACATGAAGCTTTGTTCAGCCACATGAAGCATTTTGCTGAGATGCAAGACTGAAAAGTGGGAGAAATTAGTGCTCTCAAACACAATACCAAATTTAGTCAGTGTAGAAGAAATGGAAGCACCAAGCCACACCCAAAAGGGAAAATATCCTGCATTGAGTACGAAATGCTCAGTTTGGGGTAGTAGAAGTTGTCTCTGGGCCAAAATCTGCTTAAACAAAGATGAAAAATTGGAAAAACACAAGAAATTCCAGATTAACAAGATCAGCTGCAAGAACAATTCCAGCAAATGCCATTTAACACCTTCATTACAAAAAAAGTACAATGTTCTGGAAGGGGAGAAGGGCAAATTTGCAAAATTAAGATGTAAGCTTGGAGATTTTATTAGAACATCTGACCAGTCAATTGGGGAGCAGAATAGTGCAACAGACATATTCATCAGAGGAAAGCAAAGTAATAACAAGATCTGAGTAAACCTAAGATGCAGAATTTCGGTGTTGGAGAAAGAATTTAAAGATATGAAGTAGAAAGATTGTGCAACTGTTCAAACACAACTTGCAGAATACTTCATGGTCGCATCAAAAAGTGAGCTGATTCCTATAGGATGTGTCCACAGTGGAACCAACAATGTTTGAGAAGGCTTTGACTGCAGCAAGCTTAAAGAAACTAGAAAATAATGACTTGACAAAGGAGAAACCCAGAGATCAAATGTTGCTGCAGAAAGCAGGGTTAGCTACAAACATATTGCGATGGGCTTAAAGAGGACTGGGTAAAAGAAACAGTGGAAGATAGAAAATGGTCCATTTGGGATGGATTTTACAAACACATCTGCAGTAGATATATGTTGGCCTGTTAGGAATACAAAAGGAATGTGCCTAGGGAGAGGTACTTCCTTTCTTGACTGGAATGATTGGCTGAAGTTGGTTAAGTGTAAACAAATGGCACACTGGGTAAAGTAATGTCTACATTCAATATGGGATAGGAAGAAGGCACCCCACTAACCAAAGAGGAACACCTGCAGAACATCTAGTAAGACTTCAAAATCATCTGAGTCACCTACCACTAAAAAAAATAAATACAGGTGGCCTAAAATAACCAACTAAGATTTCTGAAGGAGTATATATGAGAGCTGGGTGAAGTAGGGTATGCAGTAGGTCAGGACATTGTGGCTGGATTACTTGTTGGCAGTATGGCAGAAGGGGCCAAACACAACACACTTGTTTTGTGAAAAAGAGGATAAAGACAAGGATGATGGCATTAAGGAATATTCAATCAACTGGGCTCAATGGACATATAGAAATATCTGGGGAAGGATATGAATGAATTAAGTGTTAGGAATGCAAAGTCACGGGTCAATTTAGTGGAAACTGGATGATGAAAGTAACATGCTAAGGAGGTTAAACAAATGAGTGGCAACAAACTAAGGCAGAGAAAGATGATGTCATGATTACCTAGCAGTGAAATTATGAAGACAAGCAAGAAGCATGGTGTCCTTTACTAAAGGCCAAGTCATAGTGAAACTCTCACTCAGAACTACTCCAGTGAACAAATGCAAACCAAAACTAAAAATCTTTGCTTATATTATATAAAAAGGTTGAAAAGAATTTAATATCGTTGGAGATATGTAAATGGAAAATTGATAAAAAATTTAATGAAATTGTTTACATGTTTAAAAAGAATCTTATGCAAATAAGTTTTTGTCCTTATTTAACAAAAAGAACAGAAATAAGAATTTTGGAAATGGTTTTATTTCATACTTATAAAAATAAGGAGTGGCTCAATATCCATAATTACAGAAATTAACTGATAAATAAATACCAAAAAATAAATTTTGGTCAAATGTTTATAGCTGAATATGTTAGGCATGTTAGGAATGACAAAGTGGAAAAATTCTTTTTAATATGTTTTATCCTCTAGGACTTTATCGGACTAAAGTAATATTTTTATTGATGGTATTATATATATGTAGGAAAGGAAGAGGGAGATATAAAAATGCAAATGTCAGTTACAATTGTCTACTGATAGGAAATGCCGAACTTTTAAATTTGTAAATTGTGATGAGAGAAGATCTGCCAAGTAAGGTGAAATATTCTAAGAACCTGTACACAAATTTATCACAAGTGATAAAATAAAATCATAAGGTAACTCAATGTGACTGGCAAGACTGCACGTCCAAAAAAAAAAAAAAATGATTTGAAATTTCACCATTCCCATATCTTCAGTGCTTCCTCTTGGTACATAATTATAACCAACACATACATAATTTCATAAATAAAAAAAATTACATTAGTCGGATTAAGTCTTTCTAGGAGTTAAAACATGTTACCCAGAAGTTTTTCACTTTGTCATTCAGTTGGACAATCTTGTAAATGTTATTGCATTCATGTATAAAAAAAAATACATCCCAAAATTATAAATACAATTCCATATATTAATTATTCCTATTTGACATGCTTGAAATTAACATACATTATATCAGTAGTTCTCATCCTTTGTCTGTTCATGGGCCTGCTTTTGATTGATGATTTTTATAACCCCCTAGCCATTTACATTAAGAAAAGCTCATTTTACAATTTCTGGAACAAATAAAGTGATATTTCTCTATATAATTGCTTGTTTTAAAAACCAAACTTTTATTTTGGCAAAAATAGTTTTGCACATATATGTACAGACAAATTTTAAAAGTTTTGCGAAATAAAAAGTTCTGCATATAAATGCACATTACTAACACAAAAGACACCTGAAAATTATTTTATTGCATAATTTATGTTTATTAGAACTAAAATATACAGGGAAACAGGGTTGTAATACTGGCTCTTTTCATTGAACTTGTGCCCCCACCCAAATCCAAAAGTTTTTCTGTGGCCTCCATAAGATTTTCCAGGATACCTTGTGGCAAGTTGGCATGCAGTTAAGAATCACTGCATTAAATTTTCTCATCTAGCTGTCTTAGATATAGTTTCAATGCATATTTCCATGAAAATGCAGATTCTTACATTCCAGTTGTGATTTAACAGATGTTTTTTTACTTATCTTCATTGAAAATGTTGATAGAAAAACTTGACAATGTGATTTGTTTCTTCATATGTTTATATTTCAATGAGATATTTGTAAATAATATTAATTCATGTGATTCAGGTTTATAAGCAGAGTGAACATGCATATGAAATTCCAGCTTAGAATTCTTTGAAAATTCAGATCTACATATTTCACAAGAATATAGTTTATCTCCAATGTGCATTCATGCACATCTATTCAGACTTGAGGCACTGCATAAGAAAAAGAATATGGTTTCTCTCCTGTATGAATTCACATATAGGACACTAGACTTACATGAAACTGCATATGCAAAAAACATTCACAAGAATATGGTACATCTTTAGTGTATATTTTCATTTGTCTTATCAATGTTGGATTATATGAAAATGCAGATAAACAAACTTCACAAGATTATGGTTCTCTCCAGCATATGTTCATATATAATGCTAAGCCATAAGCTTTCGCAAAATAGGATTTTTCTCCAGTGTGTAGGGTGCATGAAATATGACTTCAGTGAATATGCAGATCTACAAACTTAAGAATATGGTTAATCTCAAGTGTGAATTCGCATATGACATATTAACTTAAGTGAAAACTCTGGAAGAAAATGGTCTCTTGATAGTTTTTGTTAAAAAATAATGCACTAAACATGATTCTTCTAGAAATTCACAAACTTTACAAGAATATGGTTTTCTCCAGTATGTGATCCCATATGACACACTAAACGTGACTTTTATAAAAATGCAGACCCATAAATTTCACAACATTATGGTTTCTCTCCAGTGTGTATTCGCATGTGGCGTCTCAGACTCGACTTGATTGAAAATGCAGATCCACATACTTCACAAGAATATGGTTTCTCTCCAGTGTGTGATCGTATATGGCGTTCCAAATGAGATTTAACTGAAAATGCAGATCCACAAACTTCACAAGAATATGGTTTCTCTCCAGTGTGGGTTCGCATATGGCGCAACAAACGTGACTTCACAGAAAATCCAGATCCACATACTTCACAAGAATATGGTTTATCACCGGTGTGTGTATGCATATGGTACACCAAACCTAACTTCTGAGAAAATGCAGATCCACAAACTTCACAAGAATATGGTTTCTCTCCAGTGTGTATCTGCATATGGCGCACCAAATTGGACTTAACTGAAAATGAAGATTCACAAAATTCACAAGAATATGGTTTTTCTCCTGTGTGTTTTCGCCTATGGCACACCAAATGTGACTTGATTGAAAATGCAGATCCACAAATTTCACAAGAATATGGTTTCTCTCCAGTGTGTGTTCGAATATGACACACCAAATGGGACCTAACTGAAAATGCAGATCCACATACTTCACAAGAAAATGGTTTTTCTCCAGTGTGTGTTCGCATATGGTTCACTAAATCTGATTTGTTTGAAAATGCTGATCCACAAACTTCACAAGAATATGGTTTCTCTGTAGTGCATGTTTCCATATGGTGCACTGGATATGACTTAACTGAAAATGCAGATCCACAACTTTTATGAGAATATGGTTTTTCTACAGTATATGTTTCCATATGGCTCACTGAATTTCAATTCACATTTACTAATCTATAGTACTGTTTTATACAACAGACAAAGCACACATAATTTCTTGCAAGTTAATGTTCAGATATTTTTTGATGATGTCGTTGCTGGGGTTTTACATGAAGATTGTAGTATGTATTTCTCTGTTCTTGATGGAAAGTTAAGTGTCTTGATATCTTTCATTGAATATCCAATAAATGGCAAATTTTATGTATATCAAAATTTTTGCCAAGTCACAACATCTGTGAACAAAAAACAATGAAAGTTATGTTAAACAGAGACAGTGAACAAGATATGAAAACAGTGTATATTGTGAAAGGTACATGTAGTTATATATTAACGTTAATTTAGTCCTGCACAAGGACACAATACAGCAGCCAATGAAGCTCAAAACACATTCCTGTAGCCAACAGTCTTTGAAATAAGATTGCTTAACTACTGACCTTTGTCCCATATATAAAGTGTTCTATCTGCACAAAGATATACGAGAATAAATGTACAAGTTTTTGTATGTATAAACAATTTATTTATGTTGGATATCAAACAATATTCCTTGTGCACATTAAAAGTTGAAACATTTCTTTCTGCAAGGATATAGTTACTGGGAATAAATGAATCAAATATTTTTGGTAGCATGAAGTGAAAAGTTCTACATGTCAACACAAAGCCCATTTTCCACAAAGGTCTACTTTTAGAAGACAAGCTGTCTGCATAGAAAATAACATTTCTTCATTTTTCATAAAATGCAATGTGATTCAGAGCAGACAACTTAGAGAATCCAATGGTATAATTTATAAAACAAAATCAATTTTCATATTTTTTAATTTCATATATGCTTCATAATTTTCAATGAATATGTATCTGGTTTCTGTTTGATAGTCACACTGAAATGAGAGAAATGGGAAAAAGGAAACATAAAATACAGAGTAACATATAGTTTTTGTAGAATACTTGACCAAGGGATAATTGATATTTCAATTTTGTGAAGCATTTTGTAATGGAAAGTTAATGAATGTGTAACTATTTCTATATATAAATAGTAACAGTGGAACGAGAGAAAAGTAATCTGAAATGAAAATAAAGGAAATGAATAAAGTACAGATTAAAGTATTAGTTTTTGTACAATGCTTGATCAAGTGAAGATTTGATATTTACATTAAAGAAGAGGGAATGATGAATGAATCCATTGGTATATCATTGGTTATAAAACATAAAATCAATTTTTGTAAATTTCATATAGGCAGATAATTCTATAATGGGAAGTCAATGAATGTGTAACTGCTTTTTGTTTGATAGCAACAACAGAATGAGAACAAATATTAATATTAAGTGAAAATAAGGTAAATGAATAAAGTACTGTGTAACATCTTGCTTCTAAATAATTTTCTATTCTATAAAAGTCTTTTTAAAAAATATGTAAAACAGAACAGGAAGATCAATAAGATTATTTTAAATAATTTCCATTTGAGATCAAAAGAATAATACACAGTATATGAGTAGGTATCTGTAGTCAGTTTCATTGTGCTTGAACTGAAATTCCTGTTCAGAAAATGATGTCATAGATTACTACCACAACGAAGAAAACAAATTGCATGTCTAAACTTGACTATCAGGGGCAGAAAGAAATGTAGAAATCTCGATTTGCAGGTTCAATGCCTCAAATCCCAATGCATGTAAACAGTCAGAAAAATACCATACTAGACTATGAATGTGGTAGCAAAATAGACATTCCCCTCAATTCAAGAAGACCAACTGCTTTTATTGACAGAACAATTTTTTCATTTGTCGACAAGTGGGAGAGGACACACAATATTAGCATATCCAAGATACATTTATGGCAACACCTGCGACTGACTTGTTTCTATTTTGGATAGTCTGGCATATCATACAGAATGCATGCCCTTTTTCTTGGTAAGTAGCTTCCTTAGATTTTCCATCGTAGAATGCATGTAACATGCTGTCGTTTGGTTTGACAAGGTAATTTGCCGTTTTCTTTGCTACACTCCCTCTGATCTCATTATCACAAATTGGATAGCTTGGAGCGGCTCTCTTTACCCTGGTACTTTGTTGTAATGGAACCATCTCCCTTACGTGTGTTGGGGAGTCATTCATTGAGGAGGCATCAGACATATCAAGAGTTTCTGAAGCCTTCACATCTGTGAAAGCATCGGATTCACAGATCTCAATTATCCAATCACTTTCAAATGATGAATAATCTGAATTGCAGGTTGATGTACCAGAGTCAATGAAAAGGCAAAGATCTTTTATACGCCGAGGCATCCCGTCAACTATTATTGTTTGTGGACTTAGAATGTCCATCACGTGACCCACTTGATACTTGTATGTACACCAGCCATGGGGAGCTTTCAGCCACACTCTGTTCCCAACTTTGTACACAAAGTGATTTTTACAATGATCAGGTAGTAATGTTGTACTAATTCCCTTCACTCTAAGTTGGTAAATCATATTTGCAAGCGCATTAGTGGATGACATGTCATTCTCCTTTATCAAACACTGCTTTCTTGCTGCAATTCTCTTTATGCTCTGATGATATCTTTCCACTATATCATTTCTTGCAGGAACATATGCACAATGAAAATGAAGTTGGGCTCCTCAGTCATCCAAGAAATTGTTAAAGGACTTACTGCAAAATGCAGTGTCATTGTCGGTTAGGATTTTTGATGGTGGGCCTTGTTAAAAAAAAATAGTTTCCAACTGTCCGATGATGCTTCACGAGTCTTGCTGAGGCAGGCATCGCCTATCGCAAATTGACTTGGGCTGCAGTCAATCAATGTAATGTAGTGTTGTCTACAGTCAATGCTGACATGTGTGCACAGAAAATGAGGGAGTGGTGTAAAAAAAGCACCTGATGTTGCTATCTTTGACCTATCTACAAGTGCATATCCACAAGTCACTTTGGTCCTTTCAAACTGTTATCTTCAAGGGGCAAAGATATTGCTTGACTCCACAGACTCTAAATACTCCCAAAAATGTATTTTAAATAATTTAAAAGTCTTCCTGGAGATGTTGGTTCTATTTAAAATTTCCATATATAAATAACCTTTATAGGCATTTTTAAAACACAAGCATGTTTTTCATCACACATTGAACTGCTATTCTATGCTAAAAACGACAAATTGCAAAGTCTATTAAAAATCTAATATTTGTCTAAGTAACGTGTTTCAAAGTCTTAATAAATTTAAGACTTACTTCTAAATTAATTTCCAGAGGCAATGCTTATCTTTTACTTAAAACTCAACATGTCCAAAGATTCGCTAAAAGACGAGCATACATAATAAAAAAATGTCCCGACCTTTTGACGATAAAGTTTTGTTTTTATTAACAAAATTTTATCATCAAAATCATTGTTTTAATGAAGAGAATAGCCTAAAGGATTTTTTGATTATTAAATTATATTTTTTTTTAATCCTTTTTAAAACCTTCAAGTTTTTTTTTCTTGCATCAAGGGGTGATTATAAATTAGTATGGGCAATTTTAGCATCTTTCTATTGCAAAAAAAAAAAAAAAAAAAAGTACTGATTTGGAAATTCTTGCAAAAAATCTGATAATTATCAGATTTTAATGAACCTTTCTAGACTTATTCACTTGTGAATTATTTTATGAAAAATTTTGTTTTTAGAAAATCATGGTAAAAAAAAAATATATTTCTAATCTGTTAGTGTTACATCACTTATTTATTGCAGATCTCATTGTTCATTAATTTATTTTAGTTATATAAACTCACGTCCTTGGTGAATTAAATCATTTTTATCAAACTGTAGCTTCAGTTTCAGAAAATCCGAACTGAAAGGTAAAATAAAAGAATGCAATAAAACTAAGGCATTATTTAATCAGGAAAGCTTATAATTGCCTTTTTATGAATAAGATATGGACATTATCGTCTGAAGAAAAACTATTTTTTTCTATTTTCTTTGTAATACAAACCTTAAGCGGTGCAAAAATGAATATCAAAATTTCATGAAATTAATTAGGTGTTTCTGTTTGCCAAAAATAAATTGGTAATTTAAAATTCTCCAAGGAGTCCTGCCTTTAACTAATAAATAAACTTTTGTTCAGAGAATTATTGAAATCCGACATTTAATATTTTTGCATGGAGGAGGGAATCTGAAAATTTAACATGGCACAAATGCGAACGAAAAACGAAATCTTCAACAGATTATAATTATTATCTTTACTTCGTAATCTTTCCTCTTCATTCTAACTTTTTTAAAGAGTAAATTAAAACGTTTTTAATTTTGAAACAAAAAAAAAAAATCACATTTTTTACGTGGTCGAATGTTTTTGAGTTTGAACAGTTATTTTTTTAACAAATCCAAAAAAATTAATTTTAAAAATAAAATTAAATGAAAAATAAAATAAATATATGGAAAAAATGAAAAATAGATATATGGAAAAATCTTAAAAGCGAAATAAATAAAAAAATAAAAATGGAATCTCGTTTTCTTCAATGCAATTTATTTCAATATTTAACGCGATAAAAATCACAGAATAATTTATTCTTGTTTTTATGATGATTTTAGCAGAAAAAGAAAACAAAAATGATTGGAGAGAGAAGTCAGTAAATAAGTTTTTTTTTGTTATTGTTTTAGTTTTTCTGTTCAATCGGAGATAAAATAACGTATTTCATTGAATTACGCAAGGCGGCAAGCACCAATTCTCTAAAAAAAAAAAGGTTTTGAGTTTTATTGAATTGTTTCTTTTTGCTAATAATGCAGGTTGATTTCCGTATGTTCGCACTCGATACATCTTCTTCACTCTCTTTAGGGATTTCTTTTCTGTTTTAGTAACCCCATCAAAAATGTATATACTACACGAGATAACGAAACGGCGGGGGTGAAAAATCCCTCGCCTCAAATATTCTTTTTATAAGCAATTTATTAAAATATTAATTCATTAATGAATAAGTCCGAAAAATTTCTTGATTTTCGGCAAATATTTTAAAATAGTGGGTAGCGATTTTTTGCTTTCATTAAGGAAAAAAACGTCTATTTTGTTTGTTGGTAGCTATTTGTTGAATTTTGAATATAAATAAATAATTCTTTACATTTGTAATATTTACAATGTTTAACAAGATAAAAGCACAAAATTCTTTTTTTTATGATGCTAAAGGCAAAAAATATACAACAAAAATATCCGAAATTAATGAAGAGAAAAGTCAGTGAATAAATGAGGACTTATTTATTTTTAATCGAAATTGTTTGTATTCTTCCACACTTACCTTTCAGAAGAGAAAATGCAACGAGAAAAACAAACGTGGCGATTTCTTTGTGTTCAAATAATTTTGTTGGGATCTGTTTAAAAACTCAAGCAATTGTTCGTTGAGTTCATATAAATGTTAAAGTTGAAACGAATGACATAAAAAAGGAAAAACGCGATATAAATATGAAATTACTTTTAAAAAAGAAATTCATCTGACAATGTAAGTTGAAAAAAATTATACGGTGTTATACAAAATGGGGTTCCTTGTGTTTAAAATCCTCAGATTCCTTAAAGAGCAAATTTACTCACTTTCAAAAGTATGACGTTTCTTCACGACCAGCATTTTGTTGACAAACTATGTATAAAATAAATACTGCCACCTAGATCGCTTACTGTGCGCCATGTCTTTACACGATGTAGCTTCTTTTTGTCTCTGGTGTAAGGGACACTATCCCTAATTTAACAGAATAAATAGTTAACTGAATAGAATACAGTACACATGACTCACACTATTTTCTTTTTGACCATCATCATACTGACAAGCAGTAGCAGCTCATAGAAACAAGCAGACAGACAACAATCGCCAAACAAGTAAAAAACAGACCACTTACACTCAGCAATCATCTATGCACAAAAGTTCTAGCCTGTCTAGACAGCCAAACATATATATAAAAAAAACACACGTTGTCTGGTCAATAGCAATCAAGTCAACCGTCATCATAAGAGAGATACTCATAGTAGTTTCAAATCAGCTGATATGAATATTCTAAACACATAGTGAACAAACTTTTAACTTACGCAGTTGAGCTAGTTATATAATTAAAGGATCATCAAAGAAAAATGATAGCTAAGGTTTAAAATGAATTTTTAAAAATGAAAAATCTTTCTTGAGGCTTTTATTTTAGTTTTAATTTCAAGCTAATTAGATTAAATTTCATATTTCCAATAAGCAAAATAATTTGCTGTATTTTGAAATAAATTTAAATTGATTGGAAGGAGTTTTTTAAATTGTTAAAAATGTCTACAATCATCCATATTTACAAATCTGTCAGCACAACACAGTTTAAAAAAATAAACGACACAAAGAAAGAATTAAGAAATGGGAAAACATGATCCTGTATTTTCTATGATAATGTAAGCTGGAAGAAATTAACTGGTGTTAGACAAGATTTTGTTCCTTGGATTTCTTGGCATGTACAGAATAAATTTACTCAAAAACAGTTACTCCTATAGGAAATAAACCCTATTTCTAACACAATTATGTACACACACACATACAATATTAAAATATGCCCAAACTTTATTTTCTGCCCAGTAAAAGACAATATTTATAAACATACCAAAAAGATTCCACAATACAATACACACCATTTAAATGAAAATGTATATTGGTTAGAGATTATCATTATAATGTGAAATATTTGACCAATCAGAGAAAATAAAAAAAACCCTGTTTTTCTCAAGCAAATTGCCAGGAAAAATTTCTGAAAAAATCCAGATTTGGACTTTCAGTAGCAAAGATGTGACTGCCTACAATCCATTCAAACGCAGAGGGTGTGGCTACATAGCCTTAAACTTTTCAATTCCCCCAGCACATGTAGAAAGAAATGTGTTGGTGACTTCAAACAAATTATCTCCAACAACAACAGCAGGAATAGTGAGTGTATTTTCACTGACAATCATTATTTTTTCTCAACTACAGGTTTTACTGTAGTGTAAACCAAACACAAAAAACAGAGATCTTCTGTCAACTAACAATGCTGTCATATAGGAAGAAAATTCTGACACCAAGGTTTGAGTGTGACATTCTGGACTTATGAATATATGTTTTCTGCCATGTGTATAAATAGCAGTGTCAGGCTACTGACTGCAGTGATTATTGAGTGATTATTGAGTCAAATTAGTGTGAATTATTGTATGTTGATGATTTGGGTTTTGAGTTAGGATTTACGAGACTTTAAGCCAAGAAGGTATTCACTGAAATGGTTAATTATCTTTGGTTGATTTTTACTTCTTTGTTGTTGTTAAGTATTTATTTGCAGTTGTAATTAAATACGGTTTTATCTTAACATTGAAGTCTTGAGTTATACTTAATTATTAACGGCCACCGTATGTCACAAAATATGTGAAAACTAACTCAACTAAAGACTTTTTACTCCTTTTTGACTCTTTTGAATTCATGTACATATGTTTATGAATACGAATGATTTATTTAACAGGCAGACCCGTGTTTTCTTTATTTTTATTTTATTACAGTTTGGACATTCAGATTTTTAATATAAAATCCTTGATGACTGAATTTTCTACACTCACAAAAATCTGATAAAAAAAAGGATACATAAGGAAAAATACTCAAAAGTTAATGAAATCATAATTTTAATGACAAAATATTTGTATTATTATTAAGAGGAAAGGTAAAATGATGTTTTGACATAAAATTTATGTTTTTTAATCTTTATGAAAGCATTCAATATTTTGGTTAAAAATCTTTGTTTTTTAGTGTCAATATGGGACCATAAATTAGTATGGGAAATTTGAGCAATTTTTGCAGTGAAATATATGATTAGAAATCCTTGCAAAATCATATAATTGTTGGATTTTAATGAAACATTCAGAACTTATTCACAAATGAATTAAATTATTTTTTAAATGTTCATTTTATTTGAAATTGTAATTTTTTTACATGTTTCCCACCACTCGTTAAATTTTAAGGAAATTTGAGAATTCCTTTTTGTATTGCTTTATCTTTATATTAGTTATAAGGATAAATCCACAGAGAATTTAAATCATCAATTTTTTTTTGGTAAAACAAAAAAGATGTTCATAAGAATAACTTCTGAACTTTTAAAAGTCTGTATTAATTTGTAGCAGTCAAGTGATAGTGTTATTAAATTTAAACTATATTTACTAATCATAACTGAAAAAGCATCTGACAATCCAACATCTGTATTTTAAAAAGAATTTTGAATTTATGGAGGTATAAATAGGTTAAACTTTGTAAATTTTGATGGCCATACACAAATTTATTTGGAAATAAAAGTGGTAATTATTTTAAATTTATTGAGAATTTTCTAACAATTCCTCAACAAATGTAAGAATATAAAGGTAAAGTACCTAAAATCCAATAAAATATTAGAATGCTTAAGATTTTTAAAAAATTTAAAGATTATTGAGTAGTTAAAAAGGGCATTTAAGTTGTAGTTGTATAATATTATTTAATCTTCTGCTGATTACTTAAAATTGCCAAACATCAGGCTGTCAATAGATCTGACAGCATCACATAAATCACCAATTTTCATGTTAAAAAATGCTTTTCTGCAATATTTTAAACTTAAATTTAGTATGTTTCGGTTCAAATTAATTCAACTTTAAATCAGAAAATTTTTCTCAATATTTCAGAAAAGTACATTTTATATTGGAAAGATTTTTTAATAAAATGAATATTGTTGTGTTGATAGATTTGTCAATATGTCTGATTTTATAGATTTTACCAATGATTCCTGTCAATTTATATTCAGTTTGAAATACAACCAATTAATTTATTTATTGGAAATATAATATTCAATGTATTAGCTTAGAATTAAAATGGAAGTAAAAGCTTCAAGAAATATTTTTCCATTTTTAAAATGCCTTTTAAAATTTAGGTCTCACATTTTTTGGAGGCACCTATGCAAAGGCAATTGCATGTTTCTTCATGGCCACTGAAATTTTTATCAGCCACCATTTTGTTGACAAGCTGCTATCATGATATAAATACTGCCACCTTTGATGTGTCCTGTGTGTGTTAAATTCTCTCCAGCCATTCATTGCTCATTATGTTTTCCCAAAGTTTCAACTGTTTTTTATTGACTGTATGAAAGTTACATTATAAGCACTTATTACATTTGATTTTTAGTTCTTTTCCCTTGATTACATAAAGTCCTCCGTCAAGACAGCATCATCTGCATATACCTTTGTTGTTAATGTAATATCTGTTGATAACAAACCCCAATTGGTTCTCTAATTGTTACTCTTTTTTGTGCCTTTAACAACTCCCCTGTCTAAAATCTGCCAAGCATAGAATGCAATACAGGTAGACAAACTGAAGCAATCATCTATAGATTTCCTGGAGAAATGTCTACAGGTAGAAAGAGGGTTAAGTAAGTATTTGTAATCACCAGATCTTATTTTTAATTACATCACATTACAATATGTTGCCTGAATAGAAAAATTTGGTCAACTGAAGAAATTTTCATCAGTGCAAGAAGCATCCACAGGTAGGCAGAAAGTGAAGTAGGTAGTAGGCATCATCAGTTTTTATTCCTGCCTACTCCAACACCTCTGCCTGCAAGAAAGTGCCAGAATAGAAGAATTTGGTCAACTGAAACAATTTTCCCTCACCTCAAGAATCACATGTTGGCAGAGAGTCACATAAGTAATTGGTATTACAAGTTCTTATTTATACCTACTCCCCTTGCAAAATGTTTTCTGAATAGAAGAATTTGGTCAACTGAAGAAATAGTCTCAGCCTAAGAATCATCTACAGGTAGGCAAAGGGACAAGTAGTTGGCCTCACCAGTTCTTATTTCTACCTACTCAACCACCCTTTGCAAGATGGTACCTCACAGAAGAATTTGGTCAGCTGAAGAATTCTTCCCTCAGCCCAAGAATTCTGGTGCAGCTTAACAATCGACTGAATGATGTCCAACTTTGCATACCTGAGATCTAATTTCCTTGACTGAGAAGTTGAACTGTCTGCTAGTTAGTTCTTTTTGAATATTTTATCAATAAGGCTAACTACATAAGTAACTCACAAAATAGCCACAGCTAAGTAGGCCACTGAATTGTGAATGGTTAAACTGGTAACAGTAACCCTCAACAAATAAAGTGTAAACTGACTTGTTAACCGACACTTGAAAGAAACATATTCCCTATAGATACAAAGACCCACCTACCGTCGTGGGTAGTCATCCACAGTGACATAAGCAGATGGAATAATATAATCACCAACAGGTGTAACACTGAGGCAGATATCTACAAATATGGAGAGTCAAGTAGGGCATTAGTAGTCTGCTGCCATCCAAAGATATGCAGAATGCCATTAGTTAGTCTCACCACCTCTTGCAAGATATTGCTTGAGAAGAAATATTTGGTCAACTAAAGAGCTTTTACTCAGCCAAAGAAATCTTTTATGGAATAATGACTGAGTGGATTAACTGAATACCAGGTTTTCAAGAATAACTGTGTAAGTCTGAGACAAAAATTCTCTAACTCACTTTTTGAACTGATGACCAACAATGACAATGCTGCTATTTTGGCAATATGTTACAAATAAGGCTACTACCTATCAACTCACAAAATGGTCACAGGTTGGTAAACTGAGGTACTGTTGAATTGTGAAAGGTTAAACTGATAATGGTAACCCTAAAACAAGGACAAGTGAAATAAATGAGCAGGCATCAGATATAATTTTGTTCTGAGAGGGATTACTGAACTGATAACAATAAAGAAAACATGGGTCTGCTTGTTAAATAAATCATTTGTATTCATAAATGTATGTACATGAATTCAAAAGTAGGTTGTATCTGAGCAAAATTCATATTATTGAAAGAAGCTAACCCACTAACCAAAGAAGAGGGACACCTACAGAACATCTAGTAAGGCTTCAAACATATCTGATTCACCCCAACACCACAAAATAAAAATTTAGGTCATCTAAACTAATCAACTGAAATATCTGAAGGAGTATATGAGAAGTGGGTGAAGTAAAGAAGTAAGTCTGGAAGATATCTTTGAGTTTTTGAACCTGTGGTGGGTCAGGTTACTAGGGTGGAAATTAAAATTGAATTGCTTGTTGGAATTATGGCAAAAAGAGACACAAATATCACAATTGTTTTGCAAAAAGGGGGATAATGACAAGCATGATAGCATTAATGAATAGTAAATCAACAGGGCTCAGTTGACACCTGGAAATTCCCAGGGAAGGATATGAATGAACTAAGCATTAGGCATGCCAGGTTAATGGTAATTTTAGAGAAAATTGCTTCCATTAGGCTTCAATGAGGAAAGTAATTCGTGAAGCAAATGAGTGGTAACACGCTAAGGCAGAAGAAGAAAGTTATCATGAATACTAGCAGTGACAGAAAGCAAGAAGCATGGCTTTCTTTACTAAAGGCCAAGTCATATTGCAACTCTCGCCCTGGAGTACACAAGTGAACTACTGCAAACCAAATCTAAAAATCCTTGTTGATATTATAATAAAAGATTGAAAGAATTTAATATCTTTGAATAATCTTAAATTTATAGGTAAATGGAAGCTGATAAAAAAGGTTAATAAAATTGCTTACATGTTTAAAAAGAAGTTTATACAAATAAGGTTTTGTCCTTATTTACCATAATACAAAAAGAACAGTGCAAGAATTTTGCAAATCATTTTATTTCATATTCATAAAAATAAGGGGTGACTCAATATCTATAGTTACAGAAATTAACTGATGAATGACAAATGCCAAAAATAATTATTTTGACTAATAATGTAAGGCAAATGAATGACAGTAAAAAAAATTCTGTATAATGTGTTTTGTCCTCTAGAAGGACTTAATTGGACTAAAGTGATGTTTTTGTTGATGGTATTATATATATGTAGGAAGAAGAAGGGGGACATAAAAAATCTAAGCAAATGCTGTACTTTAAATTTGTAAATTGTGATAACAGATCTCCTCAGAAAAGTTCAGAAATCTCTCTCAGAACATAATTATATCTGATGCATGTGTTTTTATATCTCCCATTCCCCTTCTTATGAGAATATCATCAACTAAGCATTACTTCACTGCAATGAAGTCCTTCTAGAGATCAGAACGTATTACATGAATTTTTCATTTTGGTATCCAATTGTACATTCTTGAAAATATTGATTTGATTTCATTCATGTATGAAAAAAAAAAACAGAACAAAAAAATCCCAGTTTCCATATATCAATTAGTCCTATCTGAATTTGTATGCAGACATTTTGACTGACCCCTTACAATTAACATACATTATATTTTTTATTTGCCTTTATAGTTTCAAAATATATTTCAATGAAAATGCAGATTCTTACATTTCAGTTGTGATTTAACAAAAGATTTTTTTACTTATATTCATTGAAAGTGTTGATAGAAAAGCTTTGTATGTTCACATGTTTATTTTTAAATATTGATTCACAGGATTAAGGTTGATAAGGAGAATATGCTTGCATGTGCATTTTCAGATCTTTGAAAATTCAGATCCACATATTTCATAATGATATGATTTGTCTTGATTCTGCAGTTGTACATATCTATTCAAACTTGAAATATATGAAAAAAGTGTATTACAGAATGGGGATTCTCACCTGTGTTAATTCATATCTCGGACACTGAATCTAAATTCCATAAAAATGCATATGCACAAAATTTCCAAGAATATGGTTTATCTTTAGTGTATGTTTTCATGTGTCTCATCAATGCTGACTTATAAAATTCAGATTCACAAACTTCACAAGATTACGGTTCCACACCAGCGTGTTCACATATAACACATCAAATGTGACTTGACTGAAAATGCTGAGATACAATCTTCCTCAAAAGGTGTTTTCTCCAGTGTGCATAGTCCACAAAATATGACACCTGTGAAAATGCAGATTCACAAACTTATCGACAAACTTCACAGAAGTGTTGGTTTGAAAATGATACACTCATTTTTGATTTTTGTACAAATGCAGATCCACAAACTTCACAAAGAATATATATTTTCTCAAGTTTTTGTATGCATGTGGCTCAAGAAACACAGCATCCATGAAAATGCAAATCCACAAGATTCACACGAATATAACTGTTATCCAGTATGTGAGTGCATATGGCGCAACAAATGTGCATTTTTTGAAAATGCTGATCCACATATTTCACAAGAATATGGTTTCTCTCCAGTGTGTGTTCGCATATGGCATACCAAATTGGACTTTACCGAAAATGCAGATCCACAAACTTCACAAGAATATGGTTTCTCTCCAGTGTGAGTTCGCATATGGCGCACCAAACTTGATTTCATTGAAAATGCAGCTCCACAAGTTTCACAAGAATATGGTTTTTCTCCAGTATGTGTTCGCATATGGCACAATAAAAATGACTTCATTGAAAATGCATATCCACATACTTCACAAGGATATGGTTTTTCTCCAGTGTGCTTATGCATATGGATCACCAAACTTGACTTTTGTGAAAATGCTGATCCACAAACTTCACAAGAATATGGCTTTTCCCCAGTGTGTATTCGCATATGGCGCACCAAATATGACTTGAGTGAAAATGCAGATTCACATACTTCACAAGAATGTAGTTTTTCTGCAGTGTGTATCTGCATATGGCGCACCAAATAAGACTTGACTGAAAATGCTGATCCACATACTTCACAAGTATATGGTTTTTCTCCAGAGTGTTTACGCACATGGTTCATCAAATCTGACTTCAGTGAATATGCTGATCTAGCTACTTCACCAGAATATGTTTTCTTTTCAGTGTGTGTCTTCATATGGCGCATCATACTGGACTTGAGTGAAAATGAACATCCACAAATCTCACAAGAATATGGTTTCTCTCCAGTATGTGTCTGCATATGACGCACCAAATTCGACTTAATTGAAAATGCAGATCCACAAACTTCACAAGAGTATGGTTTTTCTCCAGTATGTGTTTTCATATGGCACATTAAATAGGACTTGATTGAAAATGCAGATCCACAAACTTCACAAGAATATGGTTTTTCTCTCGTGTGTGTCTGCATATGGCACAGCAAGTTGGACTTGATTGAAAATGCTGATCCACAAACTTCACAAGAATAAGGTTTTTCTCTGGTGTGTGTCTGCATATGACGCACCAAGTTGGACTTGATTGAAAATGCAGATCCACAATCCTGACAAGAATATGGTTTTTCTCCAGTGTGTGTTCGTATATGGCACACCAGCTGAGATTTAACTGAAAATGCAGATCCACATACTTCACAAGAATAAGGTTTTTCTCTAGTGTGTGTTCGCATATGGTACACCAAATGGCACTTAACGGAAAATGCAGATCCACATACTTCACAAGAATATGGTCTTTCTCCAGTGTGTGTTCGCATGTGATTCAGCAAACGTGACTTCTGTAAAAATGCAGATCTACAAACTTCACAAGAATATGGTTTTTTTCCAGTGTCTTTTTGCAGATGGGTCACAAAATTAGACATGTCTGAAAATTCTGATTCCCAAACTTCACAAGAATATGGTTTCTCTGCAGTGTGTTTTCCCATATGATCCACCAAATATGACCTGACTGAAAATGCAGGTCCACAAACTCCATGAGAATGTTTTTTCTCTAGTGTGCGAATTTATATTACAAACAAAACATGATATCCTGTTAATTTATATTACAAACGATGTTAATTATATAATTTTATAAACAATGTTAATTTTATATTACAAATGGAACATGATATCCTGTTAATAAGAACTGTTATGTTGTGAAGATGTAGCTGCTGGGGTTTTACATGAATATTGTAGTATGTATTTCCTTGTTCTTGATGGAAAATTCTTGATTTCTTTCATTGAAATTGCCAGTAATGACAATTTTTATGTATATCAAAATTTTTGAAGTGTCATAACATCTGTGAAGAAAAAAATAAATGTATATTAACAGAGATATTAAATAAGATATGAAATTAGTTTATATACCAAAGCCAATGAAGATCAAAACACATTGCTGTAGCCAACAGTCTTTGAAAGAAGATTGCTTAACCATTGACTTTTGTTCAGTATATAAATGATTCTATCTGCACAAAGACATATGAGAATAAATGCAAAAGTTTTTGTATTCATTAATAATTTATTTATGTTGGATATTGTTATATATGAATGAAAAGTGTCACTGCTGACCAGAGTTTGAACGTGAATCTCTAGACAATGAAAATGTAGACTGCCATTCAATATAAACAGAGATATAATGCCACTGACTGGTGGTTACAATTACATGTTGACTATTGTGTTAACCCGGACCTTAAAGACAAATGTCCCATGTTTGAAAACAAATTAGTACTATTCTTAGCAGCTCTATGCAGTCATGTATTAACTGATAAGTAATCAATTATCTTTCCATTGACTCTTTACTTCTTTGTTGTTAATGTATTTTAGTTGTATTTGATAATACTTTATTATTTTACATTGAAGTCTTTCTGTTATTACTTGTATTATGTATGTGTAATGGATTACAAAAGATATCAAACAATGTTTTCTGTGTACACTACAAGTTGAAACATTTCTTTCATGAAGGATGCATAGTTACTGAGAATAAATGAACCAAATATTTTTGGTAGCATGAAGTGAAAAGTTCTATACATCTACACAAAGACCATTTTTCCAAAGATTTACATTTAAAAGAAAAAATTCTCTGATGGAATAAAAAAATATTTCTTCATTTTTCATAAAATTCATTGTGATTTAGAGCAGACAGCTTAGAGAATCCAGTAGTATAATTTATCATTGGTCATAAAAGATAAAATCAATTTCAATTTCTTTAAATTTCATATAAACTTATAAATTTATAATGAGAAGTCAATGAATGTGTATCTGCTTCTTCTTTGATAGTAACACTGGAATGAAAGAAAAGTAATATGAAGTGAAATAAAGGAAATCAATAAAGTACAGAGTAATGTATTGTTTTTGTAGAATGCTTGAGTAAGTGAAGATTTGACATTTACTGTAAATAAGAGAGAATGAAGAATGACTCCAGTGGTATAATTTATTGGTGATTATAAAACAGAAAATAAATTTGATAAAATTAGCATGTAAAGAAAAATGTAATCTTTCCTCTTTGTAAAAATACAATTCTTTCTTGTGTGTTAAAATGAGTTTTTATTCCATGTCTCTTTAAATTAGGTCTCTATTTCAACAATGGGAACTTCTTTTCTACATTTCTAAAGGTGAAAATATAACAGTGTTTTTAAAAATTTTGCACTCAGAGTTTTGTGTCCCTATACTAGGTATCAATACAGACTTTTTAACCCCACCTCCCAAAAAATGCATTTTAAATAATTTAAATGCCTTCTTTGAAATTAAATTTCAGGTTATTTGAATGAATAAAATTAAGAATCTGATATCAAAAAATAAAAAATTTCCGTATATAAAACAACTTTTTAGGCTTTTTTTTAAAAGATGGAATGTTTTTTCATCACCTATTGAAAGTGCTCTACTGTAGAAAAAAATGTTAACAACAAATTTCAAAATCTCAGTAAAAAACACTATATGTCCTAAAGATATTTCAAGTTCTATTGGTAAATTTAAGACTTAATTCTAAATTAATTTCTAAAAGTAATGTTTACCTTTTTGCTTAAAACTAGTTACCTCCAAATATTCACTGAAAATGAGCATACATGATGAAAAATGCCTCATACATAATAAAAAGCAAGTTTTATGTTATTATTAAGAGGAAAGAGCAAAGAGCAAAGGATTCTTTGATTGTTAAAATGTATTTTTTAATTGTTTTTCAAACCTTTGAAATTTTGGTTAAGAATCGTGTTCTTTTGCATCAGTGCTGTGGCCAACTATTAGTACAGGAAATTTGAGCACTTTTTATGCAGTGAAAAATACATTGATTTGGAAATTCTGGCAAACTCAGATAATTGTCAGATTTTAATGAAACTTTCAGAACTTATTCACAGATGACAAATTATTTCACAAACATTTATTTTAGAAAATTTTGGGAAAATATATATATTTTTTTTTACATCTGTTACACCTTCACCACCAACTTATTTAATTTTATGAATTTTCAAATCTGTATCATATAACATCACTGGAAAATATGAAAACTTAAAGAATCAGTGCATCTACTAGGCCACAAAAATCTTCTAAGCTGGTCAATCATAGACATGAATACAATATGGGTACCAATCATACAGTTAGAGAAAACAACAATAAGAGAAATTGTAAGATGAGTTCTGGTAAAAAAATTGTATTACTGAGACATAAAGTTTATAAGCCCCCAAAATTCACTCAATGATGTCTTCAAGGACACATGGCACAGTTCTATAAGCTTTTATTAAAATGGCTAAAAGCATTGGTTGAGTAATCCAAAAAGTGAATTGATCCAACAAGTTGGCCACAGCAGAGGAAAAAAAACTTGGAGAGTTGTGTTACTAAAAGGGATTAACTGATACTGAAATATCCAAAAAAGCCATCGCACATGAAATTAGAACAATCTACCCCAATCTAAAGAAAGGGCGTGGTTCAAAATTCCAATGTATATCACCTGAAGAAGGTTGGAGTGTACAATGGCCGGAACATTGTAAATATAGCAATAAAGATGAAGACAACAGTTCAAACAATGTAAATAGATTTGTTAATATGTCTGATTTTGCTAAAATCTAAATTCAGAACAAAAAGAAAAAACTATTCTAATCAATTTAAATTTGGTTTGAAATACAGCAAAGTTGAAATATTAAATTTAACCTCTGAGCTTGGAATTAAAACTAAAAGAAAAGCTTTAAGAAAAATTGTTCATTTTAAAATGATTTTAAACCTCAGGTATCGCTGTTTTTTGTATCGCCTACTTAAATCAGAATGAAAATAAGATTTATACATAGTAGCCTGTGATTTCAGAGGATAAAATAAAAACTAATTTCACCCCTGTCCTAAAATGCACACAAGAAAGGAAAAATAAAGCCTAAAGAAATATGGAAGACCAGGAATGTAATAATCAAGAATGTATTTATGCTTAAAAATAAATTTTCTTAACCTTATATAACGAATAGTTTAAGAATATAATTTTTTTCTATATGCTTTTATTAAACTTAGTGTAATGAATATATTTTAAGGCATTAAGACATGTCCAAAACAAAAATCTGGTATAAATCTAATTTGTGCCAGATTAATGTGAAAAGAAAAACATTTATTCTAAGAGTAAATTTTAGAAAAATTACAGTATAAAGTTTTCTTTTATGCGAATGAAGTAGTTTCATCTTAATTCTGAAATTTTTCTTGGTGGTGAGGGGAACAAATTATGCAGGAAAAAATAAGACTAAAGATTTGTTTTTAAAATAATAAAAACTATGCACCTCTACTGATTTGTGAAAAACTAAGTATACCATGATGAAAAAAATGCCCCAAACATACTAAAGAAAGTTTTATTAAAATCTTTGTTATCATTAAGAAGAAAGAGCAGAGGATTTTTTGATTTTTTCATCCTTTTTAGAATGTTTGAAATTTTGGTTAAAAATCTTGATTTGGGCCAAAGATTAGTATTGGAAATTTTAATTTTTTTTTTTTTTGCAGTGAAAAAGACATTGTTTTAGAACTTGCAAAAATTGTTGGATTTTAATGAAATTATTTTAGAAAATCTTGGTAAAAATCTCTTTTTTTTTTTTTTTACATCTGTTACCACCCCCAACAATTAATTTTATGAAACTTTAAGTAAATTTTCAGCCACTTAATGTTTGTATTAGTTAAAAGCAGAGTTCTTAGGAGAATTTAAATCAATAAATTTTTTACTGAAAAATATCTTCAGGAATTTCTTTTTATATAACTGTAAAAAATTTGGATGAACAACCCCTAAATTAAGAAGTACACATGATATCGAAACAGGATGGTAAAACTTTTTTGGTAGTACCTTGTACACACAAGATATCAAAAGAGTGTGTGATGGGGTGGGGGTGCTGATTGAAACATACCTACCCCCCCCCCAAAAAAAACAAACAAAAAACCATTAATAAGTGAAATCGTCATAAATTGGACAGGATATTTTCTTTACATTTGATAATTTTAAAAAAGAATAAATGAAAGTATTTTAATTTTAAAACATACAATTCATATTTTACAAGGTCAAATATTATTGCATTATTTTTTAACACAAACTCACTAAATCAGGTAAAATATTTTGTTACTATTTTACTAGGTACTTCCACTAATTCGGTATGTATACATAAGGTTTAAAATGAATTTTTGAAAATGAAGAAGCTTGAAGCTTTCATTTTAGCTTCAATTGAAAGCTAGAGGATTTAAAATTTACTATTTCAAGTAAGCAAAATACTCTTTCAAACAGAAATTATACTGACCCAATCGATTTTTTTTCACGAAAAAATTTGTAAACAAGTTAATTCTCGGTTTTAAAAATCTTGCAAAAATAAAATATTTCTGAAACGTTATTTGAGGAAAATTTAAAATTTAAAAGTCTGATTTGAAACAAATATTAGTTACTTATAGCATAAAATGTTGTATACAAAAATTTCTTAAGTACGGAGTCTTGTTTTTCTGACGTGTTAATCGATTTATTTTACACACAATTGACAGCTGAACGTGTTCATATGCGAGATTTATTGGTTTGTATATCAATGCTTCAAAAATTCTGCACAATCACACATACAAAAACAAATCGAAATTAAAAATATTTGTGGTCGTCAGATTGTAATAAGTTTTTACAGTTCAATATAGTAGTAAAATAGTTTTCTTGATAATATTTCCTAAGAATTATCTCATTGAAAATTAATTTTATTTTTAAAATATTTAAAAAACTTATATTCAATTTAAAGATTGTAAAATGTAAACAAATGAAAATAAATCTTGTAAAAATTCATTTTTTGTCGAATTATTTTTTTAAAATTATTTTTCTTCAAACAATTATTCATAAAAACAATTAAAATCTTCTCTAATTAAATAATATATTAGTTTTATTTAATGTGTTTTTTATTTTTCGATTCAGAACAGATTTTCGATAAGAGGGGGCAGATTTAAAAAAGAAATTCGGTGATTTATGATAAAGAATTCTGCTTTTAGTCACTAAAAAAATGATTTCGTTGAATTTCTCAAGTTTTCATAAAATTTAAGAGGATGAAACCGAAACACATGTAAAAAAAATATTTTTCCAAGATTTTATAATAAAAATAATTTCATTTTGTAAAGAAGTCCTGAAAATTTCATTAAATCATTAAAATTAAAATCCAACAATTTGATTTTTGCAAGAATTTCTAAATTAATGAGTTTGTCACCGCAAAAAAGAGGCTATAATAATTTGCTATATAGTACAAACGCTGACGAAAAAAAAACCCGACTTTTTTTTTTTAAATCAAAATTTAAAATGTAACGTCAGTTTAAAAATAATTTAAAAAAAATGTAGGATGACCATAAAACAGTGCTGAAAAAATGGGAGAGGCCACAACGACACCCCCACCTCACCCCTCGGTTGGGGGGAATCGGGGGTAAGATGCGCTGGCCTCGGATTTTGATTTGACGATAAAAAACCGTTTTGATTACGTTTTGGTTTTGGAGCATGTTTTCATCACGGTATGAGATAGCTATAATTTTACTACTATTACACGACACCAGTCTCTAATTTTTACTATTAATTAATTAATTACAACCCTGAATATAAAAAATAGTAGAGTAATCGTAATTCAAATTAATTGTGTATATAGTAAAAAAAATACACAAAAATAAAAGTAAAAAATCTTACAGAGGAAAAATAAACAATTATCTTAAAAAATGTGAAATAGTAAGTAAAATAATGCGATCTAGTTTTCTTTTATGTAATTTATTTATATTTCAATAACTATTTCTTTACATTTAGATTTAATTAACAATTTTTAACAGTTAACTTAACAATATTGTAAGAAAATATGGAAACTAAGGGAAAGTCACAAAAAAGAATCTCTTCTCTTTTTTACGATATTTGATGAAAAAATATACACGAAATATATCGAAAATTAAAGGAGAGAGAAGTCAGTAAATAAGAATTTATTTTTTTATCAAATTTATTTTTATTCTTCTACTTACCTTTCAAACCAGAAAATGCAACGATAAAAAAAAACAAAACAAAACAGGATTTTTTGTGTTCAAATGATTTTGTTGGGATTTCTTTGTCAACCTACCCAATATTGTTATTGTTATACCCAGTATTGTTTGTTCAGTTCATATTATAATGTCAAAGTTTAAACGAACGAAACAAAGAAAATGATACAAACGCAAAATTACTTTTGAAAAATATTTCGTCTGATAATGTATTCGTAATAATTTTTTATGTAAAAAAAAAATTATGCGGTGTTAGTCAAGATTTGGTTCCTTGTGTTTAAAATTCTAGGACTTGTTGACATGTACAGAGCAAATTTACACAACAGTAAATTTATGACGTTTCCTCGCAGCCACTGAGATTTTCATTAGCCAGTATTTTATTAAAAAGTTCCTGTCTGGGTATATTACCACCTAGTCAATTTCTCGCTATCTATTCCGGAGGTGGCTTTTTGTCTCTGACTCCTCCTAGCAACATTTTTCCTTTTTAAACCTATAATGGTCCTATTTTTAAAAAGTCGGATACTTACTGTTTTTCACTATTCCAAACCTTCCTTCCTCATTGCATCTTGACAAAATTTCAACTGTATTTTGTTGGTTGTAAGCAACAGTTCCAATGTAATTTCTTCTTGATGTTTAGTTTGTTTTCTAGAATCTGACCCAAAGTCATTGTCATATCACAATGTATTGTACATCAATTGAGCAGCCTAAATTTGCATTTAAAAAATTGACCTTTCTTTGCAAAATTCTGGATTATGTTAAAATTTTATTCAGCATCAGTAATTCATACAGTTTATTTCTAAAAATGAACAAAAACTTGAAATCCCGAGTGTTAAAGTAATTGTCAGCAAGTCTCTGACAATGTTGTCATCACAGACATTTATTTAAGAAGAGCATATTTTATTGCAGCGCATCAATTTTTTATTTATTTGGCACTACTTACAGAGACTGTTCCGCTCAGGGTCAGTGTCTACTACACCCACATGGGGAGTACAAGCTGAGTACTGATTGTGGGCCCCAGGCAGTGCTTTGTGGCCCTATCTTATCAATATTTACTTTTTTTTTCCTACCTATTTATATACGTTACAAATTAAATTAAGCACAACTATTAAAGAATGAAAAACTTTTTTTGTAGATTTTGACGTCATTCTGGGCCTTTATTATTTGTCCAAATTCGTGAATTTCTTCTTCCCGTGCTAAGGTTCGAGAAAAAAAAACACACTGAAATTCACTATTTTCATTTACAATGTTGAAATTCAACTTTTTTACAAGAAAAATTTCAAGTCGATGTTAAAAATTGACGCAATAAACATTGTTGATTTTAAAAAAATGTCTAAAATTTGTAATTAGATACATTTATTTGTATTGCATTTTTATTTAACATTTTTCTAGTTGAATTGTTTACCCATATTACATATGATTCATTATTGTATATAATTATGATAAAACTTGTATTTTATATGAATACTGCCTGATGAAAATTGAGATATAGTGGGGGTAGGGGAGGAATATCATAGTTTGGCGGTGAAAACTCGTCCACTCATAAAAAAAGTATTGACTTTTTTATTAGAAAATAATTTTTATAGATTAGCTCATTTTTGAGTTCTAACCTAAATCATGGCGCTTATCAGAATGAAAAAATATTGATTTTTTTATTGATTAAAAAAAAGGGGGATCCTGAATATATCAATACAGTGACAAACATCGATTCCCAAATTTTTACAGAGTTATTGGACTTAGTTTGCTTTCATATGCAAAACAGCTATTTTTGAGGGACAGTTATAAAAGATGAATAAATAGATTTTTAATTAAAGAATATTTTTAATTAAACAAAAATTTACATATAGACAATTTATTCTGCTTATGCATCAGCTTAATTTATAGAAATGAATACTATTTAAAAAAAAAAAAAAAAAAAAAATTACACTTAAAAAAATTGACAAAAATTAGGGAATAATCTGATTCAAACAAAATTTTCAGTACTTATTTATTAATGTATGAATTGTATACTGATTTTATTAGAAAACCTTTAAAAAAATATTTGTTGGAGTCTGTTTCACCCCCCCACACACACACACACTTATGTACTTTTAATTTAAGGGGTGTTGGTAAATATTTTTACAAATTACATAAAGAAAAACCCCTTAAGATGTTATTTCAATAAAATATTTATGCAATATCAATTGTGAACAGACTGAAAATTTGTCACAAAACTTACCAAAAATAATTCAGTAAGACACAAATAATAATTTTTTTTTTTGGTGCTTGCATAATTTAATAAAACATGTTATTTTCTTTCCGATATAGCAAAAAAAAATAAATAAATACACTTTTTTAAAAAATTACTTGTAATTTTTCAGTGTGATTTTGAAATTCATAATGTTGATATTTCAGTAACATTTTTTTCTTCCAAACAATTTTCCTGTTTCTTAATACTTTGCTTAGCCTTTGGAAGGCATTTATCACTATACCAATGTGCCTTTTAAAATATTCAATTACCTTTAGTACAGTTTACATTTTAAAATACTACTTAACCTTTTAGCATTCAACCAACCCAAACATGTCCTGTAAATATTGTCTCTCAATGTTCAACCTTCCTCATGTATACTCTGCCATAATATATGACAACATCGTTGCAAATAATGCAGGAAGTCATACACACAGTGAGACTTTGAGAACAAACAGGGAGACTTTGAAAACTGATAGCTAATTTTAATATGAACATTTTCTTGAAGATTTCATTTTAGCTTCAATTTCAATCTAAAGGATTAAATTTATTATTTCCAGCAATCAAAATTCTTTGGTGTATTTCAAACTGAATTTAAATTGATTGGAATCTCCCCCACCCACCACCACCAGTAAAATCCCTAAATGTGTCCATATTTACACATCCATGACACGTGTTTGGGCAATCATGTCTCTTGATTCATGACTGACTAGGCAGAGATTTTCCTGCAGTAGGTTGCCATTTCTTTCTGTGGTAGATTGGTTATCAACGAAAGTTATAGGACCCAGTCTGTCCTGCTATTCAACCCATAGTTGGGAAGATAAGAGATGGATTAAACAGATTACTTAGACTTTGTTTAACACTTTAGCATTCACATTCTCACCATAAACATCAGCTCTCAATGTTCAGCCCATGCCATATATACTTTGCCATAATATATGACGACATCACTGCAAATAACACTGGAAGTCACATAGACAGCGATATTGTCCACAAACAAGGAGTCAATGAGTCAATATTTATGGGGTGGGTTTGGGTGTGTCAAATGCTAAAGAGTTAAACTATCTGAGAAATAAAATCACAGCCAATTTTATTTTCATTCATGATGTGAACTGAAAAAAAAATTTAAATAAAAAATTGGGAGACAGTTGGCAGAATTTTTTTGAAAAATCAATTATTAAGATTTTTATGCATACCTTTCCAACCAGAAAATTCCATCAGAAAAACAAAACAACAGGATATATTTGTGCTCAAATGATTTTTGTATTGTATGTTCAGCTCAGATAATGTCAAAGTTGAAACAAACACCACAAAAAAACTTAATTTGGATCATTTTGTTTAAAGTTCATAGATTTCCTGGCATTTACAGAGCAAAGTTGTTTGTTAGTAGATACGTGATATTGACAGCCACTGAGATTTTCATCTGCCTGGATTTTGTTGACAAGTTGCTACCTAAGCATAAATACTGCCACCCAGTAACTGTGCATACTACTTGCAAATGCACCAACTGGGAGGGGCCCAAGTCTGATTGGGGGCTGTTTTGTGATCCTCACTATCTTATCAACATTTGCTTCTTCCTGTCTATATTTATATATGTTACAAATTAAACTAAGCACAACTATTAAAGGATGAAAGAGTTTCATAAATTTTGATGTCATTCTGGGGTCTTTTTGTTTCATCCAAATCCATGAATTTGTTTTACTCACACTAAGTCTTGAATAAAAATCACATATAAAATTCACAATTTTTATCCATAATGTTGAATGTGCTAAATTATTTAACTTTTTAACAATAAAAAATCTCACAGACCCTTGTACCAGCATTGCTGCCACCTTGCCATTCTATTGCTATATACCATAACTCTTCTGGACATGGTTGATCATAGATGTTTCTTTTCTAGCCTCTATTCTTATGCTCTTTGTATTCTTGTCTTTCACACTTTCTCTGACTACACTACACACAATGTTGAATATATGCACCTGATTAATTCTGATGTCCTTGATGTCATATCTTGGGCGGCCCTTTTTGTTCAGTATCATACATTGTCTTTTACAGTTGATGCTGAGTCATGAGATCTTGCTTTCATTGGCTATCTTGTCTAGAAGTACAATGGGGATTTTCTCATATACAAAAAAAAATTATCAATTAACAAATCTAGGCACATAATAAAAATGGCACTTCCCTCAGTCTGAATTTGAAACAGAGAGATTGTTTATTTACAAAAAAGTATTTTAGGGAAAAAAAGATAAATTGGTATAGGGGTTGCATGCAATATTCTTTTAAGCACTTGAAGAAATTAAAATTTCTGCATTAAAATCTGTTATGATACTTGTATATCTGTCTACTTCATAGTACAAGCTGCTGAAAAAAATACAAACAGTAATTGAGAAGGCATATCCTTTAAAATAGTTACAGTAATTGAAATCTTCACATGATAATGAAACGTGTAGCTGTAGTTTGATGACAATATTTACAATATTAAACTAGGAAGGATAAATGCCAAAATGAAAATTTATTGTATAGGGTAGTTTGAAAGCCTCGTCACTCTAATCCTCTCTTCCAAAATGTAGGAGCCCATGTCAGCCATCTGAAATAGAAAATTATAGCACAGTCACTGGCATCTGTAGTTAACGTCAATTCTTTCACTGGGTCAAAGATTTTAACAGCTGGTTTGTTTGAGTGTTTTTTTTTTTAATTTCTCAAAGCAATCTCCTGTCTTTTTGTCTATTGAGACTAGGTATTCTTCTTATTTTGTTACATGGCTCTACAAGGTCACTATATCATGGTAGATATCTGTTATAGAAATTGGTTAGCCAGAAAGGGACTTCCTTTTTTTTTAATTTATGGGTGCAGTTATCTCTGTTATCTTATTAATGAGTTTATCATCCAACGGTATACTGTCTTTGAATATTTGATATCTTAGGTACAAAATTTTATCACAAACTTGTATTTTATCACAATTGTTATACCCACAATATTTAATTTTCTCAAAACTTGCACCATTTTACTTGAGCTCTTCTTTACTACACTCCTCCAATTCGAACACCATCCTGATATACAATTATATTTTTAAACCCCTATAAAACTCTTGATTTTTTGGAAAATGTGACTTGCTATTTTTACTCCAAATAGCAGATGAGTCTATCTTAGTGATCCAATAGGGTGTTCATTGTAGTGACCCTTGAAACTTGCTATCAATTTCTATCTGATTACATGCTGATTTAACGTCAATTTTAGCAAAGTATTTCATACCAGCAAACTCATGGCACACTGTTTCAATGTTTGGCAATGGGAATGAATCTGAACAGATCTGTTGATTCACACCTACCTTATAATCACAACAAATTCTTAAATCTCTATTGGACTTGCATATCACCACAATGGGTGAAACCCAATTGCTCCAACCCTGGCTGAACCACCAAGTGTAGTATGTGAATGTGAACAGGAACTTTTCAGGCTTAAAAATACACGAGTTGACTGCTTTCTTTGGGCTGAATACTCACCTCATATCCCCTTAATAATCCAATAACTGGTTCTACAGACTTCATGGAATTTACCAGCTTCGATGTATCCACTCTTAACTGTGGCTTTTGATGTTTTCCACCACCAAGATGGGTATTATCTTGAATCTATTTTTTGTCTCAAATGTCTTCAAAGCATCCTAAAATTTTGATGATTGACCCATCAAACTGTTTTAACTGGAGATTACTTTTCTTTAGGTTTGGTCTACCTATTCTTGGTCTATCCCCAAAATTCCTTGGTATCAATCCCATCACTTCCAGTATTCACCTGCATGAGTAAAGTTACTTCGTTCAACTTCACCATTTCCCTACTTTTATCCTGTACTTTTATCTCAAATGCTTCCGTACTTTCAATCAGAGGATCCATATTTTCCACTTGCTTTTTAAATGTGCATACTGTCTGGAAATGATTCCTTTTTTTTACACTTAAAATACCATTTCCCAAAGGCCGGGCACATATTTTTGCTCTTTTCTTATTTCAATATCTACATATACGTAAGCTTTTAGTATTTAATCTCCATGTTGTCTTCAAAGGCATTAAATTTTTAAATCAATCCCAGTTGTTGTAAGAACTTCACATATGCTTCCAGATTCATATTATGAGCTTGAAGCCGCTCTTGAATTTTATGCTTTTATGAGATGCCAACCATTCCTTTAATCAGTTTTAGCACAATTAACTTGTCTTCCATAGATATTTGTCCCAAATCCATTCTTTCAAACTCACAATATCTCAACACTTCTTTCAATCATTGTACATATTGCATAATAGTTTCATCTGGTCTTTCCGCTATCATTTTCTTTTTTTATTTGCTCGTACATTTGCTTTTATGGTGGCAGCAATTTCTTCTTGTGCTAAATCTTCCAACACTGTGGAATAAACCATAGTGGAGAATTTTTTACACCCCATTGAAGCCAAAAACAAATCTGTAACTTCATTTTCTCCTCCACTAGCTTTGGTGTCCTTCAACTTTTTAACGCTTGCTGATGCTGCGAAAAATCTAAGCACAGTTTCCGCATATTCAGGATCCTCCATTGTGGCTAAGTAACCGATTGGTGATATCATATTGTTATCATCGGTATTCTCTCTGACAAATGTAGCCTCTTCAAGAGAAGATAACTCTCTCATAGGTATAGTAATACTGCCTTTTATACAGTACCTAATTTACATATCACTACAAAAAGGAATGCCAAAAGGACAGTTTTTTCCCTTGACACTGCTATTACATTAACTACTTTCACTCTCTCAACTCTATGTCTATTGTTTTAAAAAGTGTCAATTAACATTACAATAAAATCTAAAAATATGAAAGTGAATTCATACATTTTCTTTGTTCTTGAGAACTGACAACATAAATAATAAACACTATAGATTGTTTATTTGAATGGTTGGCAAAACATAAGCTAATTGCTAATCGGTTCAAACTTAATAACATGGTAAATAAGAATTTCATTATAGTTGGTTCACATAATTTAAGAAATGTTTATAAATCTATGAATAAAAAATTGGGTAAATATGGACCTTTAGGCCTGTTAAAAAAAAGTATCAAAAAGGTTTTTCCATTGACACCATTATTTCAACTACCTTCACTCTTTAGCAAGGTTTGTTTTAAAAAGTAATGACTAAAATTGTAATAAAACCTAAACATATGAAAATGAATTTAGACATTTTCTTTGTTCGTTAGAATTGAAAACAAAAAATAATAAAACACTATAATAAATTATATTGTTTATTGGAATGGTTAGCAAAACATCTGTTAATTGCCAACTTAATATGGTAAATAAAGATTTCATTGTAGTTGGTTTAAATATTTTAATAATTTAGTCCTAATTGTATTGGCTTTTAGAATGTTGTAAATATAAAATTATTCTTGCAAATGAAAATCTAATAAATAAACAGTGTTTAATATTTTTGTTGTAAATTTTCAAAAAAAAGGTTATATATATAAATTCACTTTCATCATATGTTTAAGTTTTATTACAATTCTAATCATTGCTTTTTAAAACAAATAACATTGCTGAGGAATGAAGGTAGTTAAAATAATAGTGGTGTCAATGGAAAAAAGTACTTTTGATACTTCATTTTTTTTTTTTTGCAGGCATGAAGGTCCAAGCTTCCCTTCTATTCTATAGATCAGTGGTTCTCAACCATTTATTTTTTTACCCATGGACCCCTTTTCCCATTTTTTTTCTTGGTGGACCCCTTAATAACTATTTGACATAAGACAACAATATTCTATTTTTCACTAATAAAAATTTTGAGTTTTTAATAATCAAAGAAATATTATATAATTAAGCTTTGTTTTTAAATGAAAAGCTAATTTAATGCAAATAAGTTATTCTACAATTATAATGATAATAGTAATAATAATAATTATAGTAATAATAATTTTTATTGACCAATATTTTGTATTACAATATTACAATGTTTCTTCCATGGTCAAGCCCATGGGGAGCAGAGCTCTTAAGGCAATTGAATTCAATGCAGCATTTATTTATGCACACTGGATAAAAATTTTAATAACCCAATTTAAGTTAAGTGAAAATGAAATCTTCAAGAATGATTTTTCATTTTTTTAAATTAATTTTAAACCTTCAGAATCAAAAATTCACTGGAGATACCTATATAAAAGAAAGAATCATTCATACATATATTTCAATATCATGTAAATTACAGTAAAAATTTAATTTTTAATAATAAAAACCATTCTGAGTTGGCTTTCTTCATAGACCACCAAAATATCATTGTGGACCCTCAATGTTATATTTTTCCTGTGGCCCCCCAGAAATATTACATGGATGCCTAGGGCTCATATTGACACTGGTTGAGAACCTCTGCTATAGATAAACAAAAGAGTAGAGAGTACAGTCATATACAATATTTAGTCCTCAACTTTGAAAAATAAACTGAAGTTGTCAAATTGAAGGCATTTTTCAAAAATATTTCACATTTCTTAGCACATTAAGAACTTGAAATGGAATGTTACTGAGATTTGTTTTTAGGAGAAAAAATCAAAATGCAGATTTACCTGATCCTTGAAAGGAGAAATTATTTCATTACTGTATTAAAAATTACCACCCAAAATTTTCATACATTCACTTGTCTTATTTGCATTTGTATGCAAAAATATTTGACAGACCAGCCTGAAATGAATATGCATTATATTTTCTCTTGCAATAAGTTTCTGGGTTTGTGCTTTGAAAGATGTCTTTTAGACTTATACTTGGTAAAACTGTTGATTCTCTCTAGTATGTAATTGTATGTTTTTTTCAAAGCTGAAGCATGTGAAAATGATGCATTACAGAATTTACACGATTATGGTTTCTTTTCAGTGTGTGTTCACATATGCAATGCTTAATTTGTCTTCCACGAAAATGCCATCACCAGTGTGTTGCCATGTGGCTTACCAATACTGATCTGTCTGAAAATGTAGACCCACAAATTTCACAAGAATATTGTCTTGCCTGTATATGTTCACATATGATATATTAAACTTGATTCTGTGAAAATGCAGATGAGCACACTTCACAAAATATGGTTTCTCTCGAGTGTTCATTCTTACATGACTTTTCTACAAATGCAGATCTACAAAATTCACAATGGTATTGTTTCTCTACAGTGTGTATTCAAATATGACGGATCCAATTTGACTTTAATGAAAATGTAAATCCACAAACTTCACAAGAACACAGTTTCTCTCCAGTGTGCATTTGCATGTTGTACCAAATGTGATTTCCATGAAAATGCAGATTCACAAACTCCAGAAGAATAAAGCTTCTCTCCAGTGAGTGTATACATACAGCTCACCATGTGATTTGTCTTAAAGTTCTGGTGCACAAGGTTTAAAAAAATGTGTTTTTTTTCTAATGTCTAATTAAAAGTGACATTCATATAAAGGAAGACTAACTTATTCTGCACTACAGTTTCTTTCCAGTGTATATTTTCATATGACAATCTACATCTGACTTCACACCATAGATTTGCAAACGTCAGAATAAAATGATTTCTCTCTAATGTTTACACACTGTGTTCACTGTTTTGTTAGAAAAGACAAACCACACATTTCACAAGTACATTATATTTTTCATGTCAATGTTAATGCTGTGGCTTCTCAATATTACATACATATCCTTTTCTGTTATTGATGGAAAATGAAGAGTCTCTTTTTCTTTAATTTAAATTCCTGATGATATTTTGTATAGCTGAAACACCTGTGAAGAAAAAGTAACAAAAGACATTAACAGAGACAGTGAATAATTTATGAAATTAGTTTATATTGTAGTAGATACATATAAGTATAATCTGGAACAAGGACACAATAACATAGACATCAGTGAAGGTCAAACTCATTACAGTAACCAAGTCTATGAAATATGATTGTTTAACCTTTAATTTGTGTCCAATTTAGAAATGTTTCTATCTGCACTGAAACGTCTAAGAATAAATGTAATATTTTTCATATCTATAAACAAATTTTTTCTATCTTTTGATCACAATATAGTTGAAGATGTGTTAACTTTATGCTGCAATAATGAACTGCCCACTATTATTAACATTCAAACTTGAAACGTTTTTCTTCAAAGATACAGTTATTGAAAATAGATTAACCAAATACTTTTTGGCAGTATGACGTGAAAAGTTGTACACATCTACACAAATGAACCAAAAATGAATCCCAATCATAGCAGACATGTAACCATGGATACAATGCAAGTCAACCTAGAAAACCATTCTTCCAAAAGTCTACATTAATAAGATGACCTTCATTTTTCATTAAATGCATTGTGATTCAGAGAATTTAAAATTACAACTTCAAAAATCTAATGACAATTTACTATTAGAAATAAAAGCATAAAATAAATTTCTACTTGATAATTTTGTCATAATAAACCTATGTTTGATATTAACACTGGAATGAGCCAGAAGTATTTTAGTATATAGTGAAAACAAAGGAAATGAATAAAGTACAGACTAACATGTTTCTATAAAATATATTGTCATTTGACAAAAATCTTTCGAAATCTATCAATAAATATCAAAAGCAGAATAGAAAATTCACTCAGTTTATGTCAAATAATTTCCATAGTTGAAAAGAATATATAATATTACAGATTAGTGTTTATCTGAAAAATGTTTAAATCTCTGAAATGAGATTATTCTTTCCACGTATAAACTCAGTCTGGACAAAATATATGCTACAAACAGCACAGGAATTACAAGTAAGTCCATTTACAATGATAAGATTCATTTTTTGGTAACTCATGATTTAACAAATTTAATGGGACACATTTTAAAAAAATAATGAACACATAAAAATATAAGCAAACATCACTAGCTTGTGTTTTTGTTTTACAGTAATATAAGTTTGTGCTTCCAAAATAATCTCCTAGAAAAAAAAATGTTAAAAGAAGTTTAAAAAAATTAGCCAAATTTTAAAAATACGCAGATTTCAATGATATTGGCATATCTTCAAACCTGACATAATAGTGAGTCGATGAGTGAGCCAAAGTTTCTAAAATGCCTAAAAACTTAACATGGCACAGAACACAATGGTGTTAAGACTTTTTCAGTTCATCTATTTAGCATTCCGCTTCTCTTCCAATTTTGATATCTCTATGGACTTCTCTTTTGCAGATCTTTGCATGGCATTGAACTTTGTGATAAGTGTGAATTTCTGAGTCTGCTCAGCTTTCTCTGCATAACTGTCAGATGAGCAAATCTTGTGTGCCACTTTCAAGCTTGTGTTTTTGGTCTTCAGTTCTTCAATTTCCATAAAAGCATGGATTTCCGTTTTTGTCCAGCTTCTTTATCCTGCCTTTTTTCATCTCAGCCTAAAGGATTTAGTTGTATGCTGTTCTAGCATTGGTAACACTACAGAGAAGAGCCTTAGTCATGGGAACATTCTCAGCACCTCCAACTGTAGCCAAATAGCCTGTGATAATGCACTCTATGACCAGAGTTTGCAGTTACATTTTGTCAGTGGATTTTTCTTTATTGACTGAGAAACCTCTCACCGCTGAGACCTGTTCATGCGAGAGTACGAGCAATCTGCTAACAACTTTCTACAGTTTTTGATATTCTTTGTTCCTAGACAAAGAAGAGTAGAACAAAGTGTCCAGATGGTCTTCATGCTTGCTGAAAGTTTTGATATACAGCAGCCTCATCCTCAAACTCTTTGTACTGACTGATGATGTCATTACAATCAGATTTGCTGACTTGTTTTCTGCCCATCATGTGGGAAAGACACCTTTTTAGACTGTCTTCTGTGGAAGATTTTTTTTTCACAAATGGATCCAGGGTTCAGTCATGCAAGAGGGTATCTAAGGTGTTATATATGTAAAATGTAGTGGCCCTAATAGGCAAGTTACACTGTGTACACTGCCTATTGCATTGTGGGTAATAATGCAGTTTGGAAGATGCCATCTTTGTTTTGAGTTCTATATGTAAATATCCCCTTGTATTTAACCTGTTAAAAAAAACACTACTCTTGTTATGACTTAAACATAATAATGGTGACAAGCATAAAACAAATATATTTGCTATGGCTATGCATGGAAAAATTGAAGAGTTCTCTGGCAATGAGGAGTGGACACAATACATAGAAAAACTGGAATTCTTCTTCACTGCGAATGCCATCACAGACAGTGAGGAAAATGCAGATAGACAGAAAGCCATTTTACTTAGTATAATCAGCAGTAAAACATATAGTCTATTAAGAGACTTAATAACAACAGTCAAGTCAGCGGACAATACTTACAAAGAGATTGTCAATGTGTTAAAAACACATTTTCAACCAAGAACTTCTGTGATGCACTATAAATTCGATACATGTACTTGAAACAGCAACAAGACAGTAGCTGATTATGCGGCAAATTGAAAGCATTTATCAGAGAAGTCCAACTACAGACCCAGCCTGGAGGACATGCTACAAGATTGTTTAGTTGTGGGGATAAACGACGAAAACATACAGCAAAAGTTGCTGTTGGAACCAAGCTTGTCTTTTAAAAGGCCTTTGAAATAACACAAGCAATGGAGACTGTGAGAAAACACGTGTCGGACATAATGAAGAGTGAGCACTACATATGCACATACTGAGGTATGTGAAGAGGTGATTATGAAAAACAGTTTTTTTTCATGCTAATACTAGATGTTACTGTTATGATGGTACCCATAAACCAGAGACTAGCATATATAAAAACAGCAAATGTCACTACTGTGATAAAATAGGCCACATTGTGAAGTGCTGCAGAAGTAAACTGGCAGCACAACAAGGTAACAGGTTTCCTATAAAGGTGGATTCAAGTCATAAACAGTTGCAGTACAATTCAACACATCACATGACTGCAGGCGAACTGTATCAGGAACAGACAGACACATACTCCATGTTCAGAGTGGGGGATAAGAAAGAAACCATAAAACCATATAAAGTTAGCCTAATGGTTAACAGGGACATAGTGCCAATGGAAATTGACACAGGCACCACTATATCAGTTATCAGTGAGGAAATTTATATAAAACATCACAAACTGGCCAACACTAAATCCATCTTGGACTGAACTGTACACATACACCAGAGATAGGTCAAATGTCTGTGGTTCCATTGATGTAAAGGTGGACTATGTGGGTAAACTACATAAGTTACCACTAGTGGTTGTGAAGGGAGATGGTCCTAGTTTGTTGGGAAGGAATTGACTATCAGAGATCAGGTTTGATTGGAATGAGATATTCCAGATATGCCAGGATCAGTCACCTGCATGTCATGTGTTGGAGAAGTATAGTGACATATTCAGAGATGAGCTAGGGACTATGGTAGGCATGAAAGCCATTATATAAATGTGCCAGAAAATAGTGTGCCAAAGACCAGAAAATTCTGTTTTTTTTCTTTCTCCAAACAAAATGGTACAGAATTTTTATGGATAGCTTACTTTGGAATTTAAAAAAAGATAAGGTTAAATAGTTTATAAATATTAAAACTATAAAATAAATGCATTATATCGGCAATGTTTTTATGCAAAGAAAGCTTCACTGGTTCAGAACAATTAGTGAAGTCCAATATGTAGCAATTTAAATAAGTAGGTAAAAATATTTAATAATTTATGCATCAATATGAATTCTTTCAGAAAAAGTGAACGAATTATATTGTGAAGAACGATGCACATAATTTTGTCCTTATTCTACAAATTATAAATAAAATATTTTCCCAAGAACATCTTATAAAAGCTTGGAAAAATTTACATTAAGTAATAAGTCATGTCAAGTGTGACTAAGCCTTGTCTGAAGCTTAGGGCCTTAAAACTTAAGAACATCTCTAGCCAAGGTGTATAATATTTTTGACACTGTCACAAGTCTTGAAAGAGGCCCCAGAAGTGGAATGGCCTACATCTTAACTTTATCTAAATCCAACACATCATAGCATAATGTTATTGGTGCAGAAAGTGGAATCGTCATACAGGGTCCAAATTCTGATCAAGTGTTTTGTTTACTTTGTACTAATGCCCTTGAAATAGGGTATAAATCCATCTTTTTATGTAATGGTTCATGGGAGAGGCCAAACAAATTGAATGGTCTCACAGCCACACGTATTCTAAATCCAACCCTGGCAGATAGCGTAATGTTATGGATGCAGAAAGTGGATCTGGTATGCAGAGTTAAAATTTTGACCAAGTTTCTTATGTTCACTTTGGAAAAGGCACGAATCTGTCATTTTTCAGCTACAGTTAAATAGCTAGGCAGACTTTCTCGTTTTGGTTGGCACCCAGTGTGTACTCCAAAACATGACATATCTTGACTGGAAAAGAAAAGCTTAAATCAATGGAAGAAACATTTTTTAGGAACCAATCTAAAGAATTAACTTTAACTTTGAGTAATTTTAGAATATCTTTTATTATTCTACTGATAAGGTTGGAAAAAGATGGTAATAAACAAAGGTACTGATGACAGTGACTATGTGCCAGTTTGGCTAGAAACAACAAGAAACAGTGAAACTTGTAATACCAACAACTAATCACATGTCATAGAGGAGCACATTATTTTTCTCTCATTATAGCTAGCATACAGTTAAATTTTGATTGTTTACATACCATTGAAAAAAATGTGTAAATTGTGTTTAGTAGGGACCACCACAGACTTCCTAAAGAACTTGAAAAATGCATTTTAAATAATTTAAATGTCTTTGAAGTTAATTTTGGGTTTCATTTGAAAGATAATAGCCTAAAACTAATCTGTATTAAAAGAAAAAAAATAATTCCTGTATATAATAAAAGTTTAGTAATTTTTGTTACTCATCAAACTGCCATTAAATACGAAAGATGTAAACATCAAATTTTAAAACCTCTTAATAATCCAATATTTGTCCTAGAGCTATATTTTGAAGTCATTTAGTAAGTTTAGGGATTAATTAACAGGATTTTGTAAAAGTAATGTTTACTTTTATTATAAAAATTAGTGAAAATAACATTTATTCATACATGGTAGCCTGTTTAAAAATAGAAACTGTATGATTACACCCAGAACTCAAAATAGCACACAAATAATTAAAAATTAAAATTAATGAAATACGGAATACCAGCAGTGTAACAATCAAGAAATCGGTATGTATGTCTAAAAAAATCTTTAATCTTATATAACCAAAAGTTTATAATTTTTTTATTCTATACACTTTTATTAGACTTAGTAGAATGAATAAGTTTATTTTTTATGCATTGAAATAGTTTTTTTGTTAACTGATACTTTTGAGTTTAATTTATTGCTTTTATTTTTTCATTTCTTTATATATTTTATGCCATAATTTATAACTACACCACATGTGATTTTGTTAATTATTCGGAATTTAAGAAAATATATTAAAATAACAGTGTTGCCACTAACAAAAAAGGGGCCAAATTGATAATGTTAATTGATTGTATTCACTCTGGGTCCTTAATTATTCATTGGCATCCAAGTGATGCCTTTGCTTTTATTTTGTTCATAAATTATAGTTTTATATCACCAATAGTTTAAGAATACAGTATACTTTTAAGTAGGTAACTGTATTTAAAGTGAATTTATATTGATTGGAATGAGTTTCATTATTTGTAAAATTGATGAAATTATCTATTGACAAATCAACACTGCATAATTTTTATTTTTTAAAAAATCTCTCAAAAACAAAATACTTTTCTGAAACTTTGCTTGAAGATTAACTGATTTAAAGTTTAATATGAATTAAAACAAATATTACTTTTAGTTAAAAATATTGCAGTAAAACATTTTTTAACATGTAGGGAAACAAATTTTCTGCAATTCCATGATTGTGGAATCATTAATCTTAAACAGAATCTGACTTTTTAATGTGATTTTCAATAAATAACAAATTATTTGATATTTTCAAATTTAAAAAAAAAATCTTTCAAAACTTAATAACTGTCTCTCAAATTTGTTTTTAAACATTTTAATAAATATATCAATAACATAAGTTATTTCCTTAAGATTTGTTTATACAAATATTTGTAGTTATTTTTCCTTTATAAACTTGAAAAATAATTAACAAAAATGTTTACATAAAAAACAAAAAAATGAGTCATCAATTTTCTGAGAATATGTTGGCTAGTTTATTTTTAAATAATTTAAAACTTTTCTAAGAAACTGTATGTAGCAAATGAGATGAAAATCAGAAGGTCACGGTTCAGCTGTGGCCACCGAAATCCATAGCTAAAGTGGAAATGGGGAAGATAGACAAAGGGTTGATGTCAAAATTGGAGGGAAGAGAGAGAGAGAGACGAAGATCAAACCAATAAGTTTAACAAATTCATTTTCTTTAAGGTCTCACACAATTTACAAGTAAAAGATTCTAAACAACTTGTAACCTTGTTTTATCAATATGAAAGAAAAGTAAATGCTATCAAGTGCCTACCGTACAATTTAGAAATAAAGAAAAAATTCTACATAAACACCATTCTATGAAACAACTGGCTTGTCTACTCCAAAGTTTACAGACACACAGTAATTCTTCCGGATTAATAATTGCACCATCTTCAGTGCTTCACCATTGTAAATCTAAATTGAACAAAAAAAAAATCCTTTGTTAACATTTAACTATCAATGATTATTTTTTTAAATATTTTATTTTTATTTTGTAATCTAAACCAGTTATATGAATAATCAAGATGACTGAATAAAGTCAATATAGTGAATCAACTTCAAACGTTGGGCCTGCCTTTCTAAAAAAAAAAAAAAAAAAAAAAAACAGAAAATGACCCCAGTATCTAAAAGGTTGATACAATCAAAGATTACATCAAATGAAAAACTCAAAAAAAAAGTCTTCAAAAAAGTCAGCTCGACTGAAACAGAAGACAATCACAACTTTGTTGAAGAGTAAAGAGGTACAAGATGATTTTTCCCTTGATTTTTTGAAAGTGTTCACTTTCACATTCCCCTACACAAAATTAACAAAATGAAGCCATTCATATAAAAACATTGTCAAGAAGGTGGATCCATTTCAAGTGTCAATTGTGTTATGCAACTTCACCTGCCAGAATTGTTTGCTTGTCACTTTGCTGAACTGAAAGCCAAGCTTGTTAATAAATCTGTCAGCATCATAACAAATGAGACAACTGTTGAGACAACAGCGTTTTGAATGTAATTGCAAGCATTCGTGGGGAGTCATTTCTCATTGATGTTGTAACCTTGGGAGAATGCAATCATCAAACTGTAAGTCAGGCATGCATCCAAGCTGTAACTCATGTGGATATTGCATTTAAAGATATTATTGCCTTCATAACAGATTCTGCAGTCTATTGCAAAAAAGCTGATAAGGAAGTGTTGTCAAATGTCTTTGTTAACAATTGCCATGTGTTGTGCTTAGCACATATTTTAAATCTTGTTGGTGAAGTATTTTCACACTGGTCAGCATTTGATAATGTTGCCCAGCTCACTACTTTCATCAACTCAGCCTTTTTTAAAAAGCCTAGTCGGAAAAAGCGATACTTAAAATGGCTTGAAGGTTCCTTGCCTAAGGAACAAGTGAAACTACCCCTGTACCAGTAGCAACCAGATGGAGGATGTAAAACAGTATTTGCATACTGGTACATCAAAATCAACATTTGGCCTAGAAATTGATAGTCTTCTGTCTGAACTAGAAAAACACAGAGAGGGAGAGTGTTATTGCAAATTTCCAAAATTTTTTCAGCACATTTTTTCGAAACTGAATAAATACCTGAATACCCACTCTGTGTATAACTTTTACAAGGCAGCTCGCCTGTTTGATCCTAGACAGCTGCCATGTATAGGCCATGATTTAGACAGTTTTTCAGCCATCAAAGACTTGCAATGTCCTTCGACTGGACTTCTTGAAGAATTACAAATGTATGTGAATTACCAAGATGACTAACCAAAGCCTTTTAATATCCCATCATTTTGAAATGCAAATAAGAGCAGATTTCCTCTTCTGGAACAGATTGCCAATAAGGTCATATGAATGCCTGTTACAAGCATAGATGCTGAACATTCATTTTCTCAGTATAAACATTTACTCAATAAACAACGTGAAAGTCTTACCTCTGAGAACAAGCAACTCACAATGTGGTATTACAATGGAGATTTAGAGAAGAGATTTGAAGATTAGATATTTCCCAAATTAAGAAATTAGCGATTTTAAATTTGAGCAGTATTTCAACTTGGAAATAGTTGTTTTATTTAAATTTTGAATTAATGTGTCTAATTTGTTTTTTGATATTTTGTTAAAAAGATTCAGTTATTATGGTTTAATAATTGTAACATTTTAGTCAAAATATGACTTTATTCAGATATTTATTGAGATTCAAGTTATTTGCTGTTGATGCTTTAAATGTGATTTTTGGTTGATTTTTTATATTATGATTCAATAATCATGAATCAATCTAAATCCTTTTACAAAAACTATCTGAATTGTGTTCTTAAAGAAGCTTTGACCTCATGATAATTATGCACTGTAACATTCCATTGTTTTATTGTCTAGTCATGTTACTTTTATTTTTACATATGTAAAAATAAAAAATATAACATGCAATGTAAATAGCATATATCTACAAATCCTTTTTTTTTTAATGTTTAAATCCAAGTCCAAAATTTAAAAAAATATTTGTAGATATGTGCTATTTCTTTATAAGAAATAAGACTTTGAATTATGTTTTTGTTTTCAGTTTTAATAATAATTATAGCATATTGTATTACAATTTTCTCATAAAATACTATAAAAATGGAAAAAAATGAAATTTCCCAATAGTAAAAACGGAAAAAAAAAAGGAATTTACCAAAAGTGAAAATGGAATCAAGGAAAATTTGAAATGGAAAATCAGGGGCCCTGAACACGGAGGTGGGTGTTTTTATGAGGGTTGATATCTATTGATAACCTGATGGTTGTGAGTTATGTAAGTGTATGTGTGTGGGGGGATAATTGTAGTAAAAGTACATGAGTAATACAATGTAAACACCTTTTTTAGATAATTTTTTAGTTATCCTGTAATCTTTAAAATTTTAAGCATTATAATATTTTATTGAATTTTTGGTACTTTGCCTTCATAGTCTTACAAAGATGCTTACTGAGCAAATGTTAGAAAAATACCAATAAATTTTAGATTTACTATAATTAATGCTCTTCTTTTCTAAGAATGTTGTCTGGACATCCATATTTACAAAAATTAGCATGTTTATACACATAAAAATATTTAAAATTATTTTAAAAATATTAGTAGTCACAAAATTGCAATAAGATTTTGCATTTATGACTAGTAAATATAGTTTTATTTAATAACAATATCACTTAACCGATAGAAATACAAAATTTTAAAAGATGTAAAACTTTATAAATTATTCTAATTAAAATTTTAAAAAAGGAAAACAGTTTTTGTAAAAATTAATTATTCATCCAAAGTTCTTTTTTGTAAGACATTAGTGTCCATCATATATTTTATTCATAAAAGCAATTAAAACCATTTCTAATTAAACAATGTCTTAGTTTTGGTGCATTTATTATTTTACAAATCAGAAAAGATTTTCTGTAACTGGGGGTTTAGTCTGATCAAAATAATTTGATGATTTAAATTGTTGTGGGAATAGAAAGTATTATCATTTTATACCTCATAGTATATTTGTTCTGCAAACAATATTTGGCAGAGTCATGCGAGTCCAGTTACAGAAGAGACACAAAACATGGAATTCAAACAAGGATATGGGTTTGTTTTATCCATTAATATTTTATTGTAAGATGGTACCAACAGCATTTGTTGAAGCATCTGTTGTTAAAGTTAGTACTGCATTCTCATCACTGTGATAATTTAGTTGTATACAAAGTTTACCAAGGTTTTCTTTGCTTCATGAAAAGTATCTAAAGCAGGACTTTGAATAAAACTTTTGCATTTGTTTTCCAAGTGCTTTTTAGTATGTCTGATAAACAATGTAGTAAAAATCTTTGACATTAAATTATCATGCCAATAACTCTTTGAAGTTGTTAATTTGATTCTGGTTAACAGGGAATTAGTTGTATCCCTTGATTAAATCAAGTCTGGTGAAAATGTGCATACCCTGTCATTCCACAGCAAAATTACGTATACAGTGGGGGACAAGGTAGCAATCTTGGAGTGTTGTAGTATTTAGTCATTAAAAATTGCTCCATTGGCTCCAAGTGGAAGAATTTGACCACTGGCCCTTGGAAAGTTAATTTATTCCTGTGCTGAAATTCTTCCTTTGCAATTTTGTGTTTTGCTGGGTCCAGAGTCCCTGCTGGATAGAAAAAGTCAATTGACCTGTTGTTGTTTGAATGTGACATTTAGCATGGTGTAATACTAGGCCTGTATGCTTGAATGTGGTTGTAATCCCTGGGAATTTATGAAGAGTTTTGAAAGAGTTTTGCCATCCAGTAGTGCTGAAATGATACCTGTTGAAAGATACTGAGAAGAGAATTTGCCAGATTTTTAGTTAAGTTTAGTTGCCTATTATTGTCTTGATAGGTGAAAATGTGTGAAAGATTTCTAGTAGGGGTGCCTTCATGCCTGCTTGTATGAAAATCCACAAAGTCTGTTGGGTTCCAAGATTTAACATGAGTGATTTTCCACGATATATGTCAATTTGAATACCATTCACTCCAGATTTGGAGTTCAAATTTTTCTGGTGTCAGAGGAACAATGATAATTTTGGCCCAGTGTCAGCTAAAAATTCCTATCCATGACACAAGTCAAGAATGTAAAATAGACAACATTTCTCTGATTATGTCTGAATGCAGTGATCCTTATCAAATAATTGAGGTGGTGATAAATATCGATAACCTGATGTTTGCGAGATTTATGTAAAGTGGAGGATATAATTTCTGTTTGAAATAAAACCACAGAGTATTTTGCTTACTGGAAATAGTAAATTTTAAATCCTTTAGCCTTCAATTAAAGCTAAAATGAAAACTTCAAGAAAGCTTTTTTCATTTTTAAAAAAGCATTTTAAACCAGGAATGGGCAAATTACAGCCTGCCAAGGCTTTTAATGTGACCCTCTATTACTTTTATAATATTTACAAATTTAATAAAAACTTTCCTAGTATTTAAAAATTGTATAAAAACTTCTTGGAAGAAACATTTGTAATAATTCAATTTTGATTCAAATTTTTGTTTAAGTATCATTTTGCAGGATATTTGGAAATGAGATTTAGTGAGAGAGTCGACATTTTGTAGTGTTTTTAAAATTTGCTTCTATTTTTTAGTAAGTTAGATTCTAAAACAATGAAAAAGTAATCACCCATAATGACTTCTAAAAGAAGTAAAGTTGACTTTGAATGCTGTATTTTTAAGAAAAAAATGGACTGGAAAGTATTTCTTCATCGAAAATAGTACAAAAGGTATGTTCCTGATTTGCTACGATACTTGTGTATCAAGGAATATAATTTGAAAAGACATTTTCAGTTGAAACATGGCAACTTCAACCAAAACTTTTCCACACAAGAACTGCAAAACAAAGCAACAGACATTGTTAAAAAACTGAAATGCCAACAAGGCATACTTTTTAAATGTACCTCTACATAAGAGCTTGCAACAAAGACAAGTTTTATATTGGCAAATATGATCGCAAAACATAACAAGACATTTTCTGACACAGAATTTATGAAAGAATGTATTATTGATGCAATTGATAATGTGTGCGCAGAAGTCTAAAGTAGAAGCAATTTCATTGTCACGGAGAACTATTGTTCGTAGAATAGATGCCATTATTGAAAACTTGCATGGAAAACTTTTGGATACTGCAGATAAATTCAAGTGGCTCTCAATCGCTTTAGATGAGAGCACAGACATGGTGGATACTGCACAGTTGCTGATTTTCATTCACGGTATTGATGAAAATTTCAACATCACAGAAGAACTGTTGTCAATGGAGAGTCTCAAAGACACTACTACCAGGAATGACTTGTATGAAAGTCTTATGTATTGTTTGGAAAATTCACAGTTATGCCTTGATAAATTTGTAAGCATAACAACTAATGGGGCACCTGCACTAACTGAGACACATTGTGGACTTGTCAAATGGCTAAATGACAAGATTCAGTCAAACATCCCACTTCACAAACAGCTTTCATTTCAATGCATAATTCACCAAAAAAGTCTTTGCAAAGCAAAATTGGATTTTAAACATGTGATTGATCCAGTGGTATGTGCAGTAAATGTGATAAGATCAAGGGGGACTAAACCACAGTTTCAAAATTTGTTGCAAGAAATGGAGTGTGATTTTTCTGATGTTGTTGTATCACACCAGTATAAGGTGGCCAAGTCTTCGAAAAGTTTTAAAAAGAGTATGGGACCTCAAAGAAGAGATTTTCATGTTTTTTTAAATAAAGGATGCAGAATGGGTGTGTGATTTTACATTTGCTACAGATAACCATGCAAAAAATGAATGAGTTCAACACAAAACTTCAAGGTAAAGATGTCTTTGCTCATGATTTATTTGTGGAGGTAAAATCCTTTCAGACAAAGCTTACACTTTTTGCTAAACAACTGTCTGATCAAAACTTTGCTCACTTTCCCCTTCTGAAAGATCAGCCTGTCAGATATACATCTGCACAAAAATACAGTGGACAAATCACAGCCTTGAAAGAAGAATTTGCTAAGAGATTTGCAGATTTCAAAGCAATGGAGCCACAGTTCAATATACTGAGGTCTCCATTCACTTCTGACATTGAAACTGCAACTAATGAACTACAAATAGAACTCATAGACCTCCAAACTGACAATGCTTTGAGGTAGAGCTTTGAAAACAAATCTGTAATTGAATTTTATGCATCTCTTCACCCAGAGCATTTCAAAAATTTGAAAGACTTTTCAAGAAAATTGATTGTTCTGTTTGCATCCACTTACATATCTTCAAGTATGAAGATTATCAAAAGCAAAAATAGATCTCTTTTGACAAATTCAAATCTCCAAGCAGTATTAAGAATTAGCATAAGCAGCTTGGAGCCAGACATAAGCAAACTAGTCAATGACTGCAGTAGACTACATCAATCTCATTAATTACATACACCTATTATTGTTCTTGCAATACATTTTTCTTGCATTGTCAATTATTTATGCTATAATACAATTTTTACATTATAGTGAATTGTAATTAAACAACTCGCAAGATGTTTTAATAATTAACAGATCATGAAAATTTTTCACTATTTCATGCCATTACATTTTTCAATATAGTCTTCAAAATCATCTAGCCCAGTAGCCATGTCCATAGTAACAATAAGGCCCACTAAGAAAAAGAAAAGAAAAGTAATTGCCCACCCCTGTTTCAAACCTTATGTACAGCGAATTAGTGGAGGTACCTATTTTTATTCAATAACCCAACCTTTTCAATTTTTTAATATGCATTTCAATGTTTTATTATTTTAAAAATTCACATTAATCACATTTTACAATTAAAGTTTTTATTCCATTATGACTGCAAGTGCACCATTGAAAATTGTAGAATGTAGATCAAAATAAAATAGATTTCATTTTTTTAACTAATGTAAATATAAATTTACAATTTACGACAATTACATAAGCTAAGGCAGGCTAACGTTTGCTTTCAATTAAGATGATTAGCATCGTTTGTAAAATAAACTGTTGAAAAATAATCCAAATTGCAACATTGAAATGGGTTTTCAAAAATGTTGTGGTTTGAATTTCGTTTTTGTAGTTGGCTTTTAGTCATACAAACGATGTAGACGTCAGCAAATATTCGAAAATAAAGTGAGAAAATACAAGATCGCCGTTTTTTACCCACTTAAATTAATCAACAAATCCTACTTAATTAGACAAAAAAAAACAAAAAAACTTCCAAGTGAAATAACATTCATTAAATAATAACATCCAAATTTATTTCTTTTTGTATATATTCAAAATACAAAAATATTTCTGACAAGATAAAAATAACATGAATTTCTTTCACTTACCTTTCCGAGAAAATGGAACGAGAAAAACAAAACTTGTTTTTTTTTCACTTCTTTTCTTTGCGTTCAAATTATTTTCATGGGATTTCTCTGTCAAGCTACACAATGTTCGTTAATGTCGAAGTTGAAACAAATGGCATAGACAATTAAAAATTGGAAAAACAGAACACAAATGCGAAAATGTTTCGCTTGATAATGTAAGACAAAAAGAAATTAAATTGGTGTCGTATTGTTCGTGAGAGGCAGACGAAAAAAATAAATAAATAAACAGCAGAAAAGTTTCTCGTCCACTACACAGAAGAAACTGGGGGTGCTGAAAACAGCTGATTCGTAATTGCCGCGTTTCGTGCCTGCACTCTCTTAATTAAAAAGGAACTTCCGTTTCCGGGAAGCAATGATGTCGCTACATCACGCCTCTCCTCTTTTTGATAAAAGAAATAAATAGATAGATATAGGTACCTCGCCTCTTGTGGCGATTGAGTAAAAAAGTATAATGAATGGTCGTGATTCGGATTAACTAGGAGGACTGGGATAGCTAATGATGGCCAGCCTCTCCCTTTCCCCCCGCCTTTTCGGCTATGTGCCAAAATTTTGGTTTCATCAGAAATAAATATTGTAATGAATGTAATGAATGGATGGGTCGGGAATCGGATTAGCTAAGTTTAGGTCGATTGATAGACGATCAACCTAACCTCACTTCTCCCTGTCGGCCATGTGCCAAAAAATTGTTATTTTATGCAATACACTACACTTTTTTTTACAATTATTTTAAGCGAAAGAAGAAAATGAATGTTTCTTCAGCCAGTTTCTCTCTCACTTTTTTTTTTTTTTTTTTGAAGCAGACATTTCTTTTTTTGGAGTGGCTCTTATGTCTGCCGTTGAAAATAAAATAGATAAATGTGGATATGAATGAAGTGATGAAATCATTGATAAGTACCAACAAAGTAACCAAACGAAATGGATGCTTTTTTCCGTAATGAAAACAAAAAAAATAAATGTCCAATTTTAAAATATTTGACAAAAATCAAGAAATTATTCGATTCAAATGAAATGTTCAGTTTTTCTTTATTATTGAATTAATTTTTTATTGAATAGATTATTTAATTAAAACTTGGGTGGGGGCGGTATGCCCCCCAACTCAATATCTTGTATGTATTTGTGGTGAGTCCCAATAAAAAAAAAACAAAAAAACAAATGAAATAAAATATATAAATAAAAAGAATTCAAATTAAAATAAATCATTTGCACTTTCCTTTAAAACCCTTATCTCTTTCTTTCTCTCTCAACTGACAAGAAGGCAACACTCAAATAAAAAGAGGGAAAAAGAAGAAAAGGCTGAACCAGGCTGAAAAACGCTGGAAGTTTGCAGGAGCAGAGCCAACTTATTTGTGACTGAAACATACCCAAAATGAGGGAGGCTCCACACATAACTTCCATTATAAAAAAAAAAATGAAAAAGTCAAGAATGCTGAAAAATAAAATAATTTTGGCCAGTCAAAAAATTTGACACAGAGACTTTCAATGTTAGCTGAAACCAATGTTCCTCCTAGAAACTCAGTGTCTGGTAAAAAGTATATAACCTGACATCCCTGGTCTAGAACCAGAGTTGGGAGCAGAGAAGAAGACAGTGAGAGGAAGGAACAAAAGACACTATCTTGGAGAAAACATCCATGTGTAATGCATGAAGAAGCAGTTGTCAACTGCTATTGATATTTCTGCCCTGCTTAGGGCTGAGATATACACAGTAGATTGACACTGACCTATTTCTAAGATGACTATGGCTAATATCAAGTGCTGACTTCCCAAATTCTTGAATACCAAGCTAAAACAGACTTTTCCCAAGACACTACCAATATCTGCTTTATTAAATATTTTGCTACATTGAATATCCAAGGACTCACTCATAACTCTAAAGAAAATAAATAAAAATATATTATTTATTTTAAACCTTTGAGTTTGTTTTATTTCTGAAGTTCTGATAAAAGAATATCCTACCAATACTACAGCCATATTGGTGACCCTGACTGATATGAACACGCAGCCTTCTGATGTGAACATACCATATACTTTTTAATTTGGAGGATGTCCGTCCAATTCAAAGGCGTCTGACACCAGTATTGTTCAACAGTGTTACTATAGTTGTATCTGCAATTACAAAGTCTCTACTACAACAAGCATTAGGAAAATGACAACAAGAGTTCGTTGACGTCACAAAATATGTTTACAAACCTTTTTTGCCTTTTTCTTTGTTGTGTGTTGATTCAACTGTTGCAGCAGCTTTTTTTTGTTCCATCATGAATGTTTTCATGTTCAGACTTTATACCTCATTGATAAAAAAAACATGTTTTCTTTCCTGTGATTTCAGTGATACGTTTATTCATACCAGTGTTGTTTGTGTTTATCAAATTCAGCAAAATTTCAGTTTTGCTATTTGTCACATTTTAAAATTGATTTCTGTTAATTTTGTTAAGTCTTGAATAAAAATTGCCATTTCTTTGGATAAATGTCTTGTCTCTCTTACATTAAACTAAGAATATCACATCCACTTGTCTGTCATTCTTTAGAGTGATTCTTTTGTTTCTGTCAGCAAAACTTTCCTTCATGTCTTCCATTTTGAATCCTTGATATGTTTTCATTCTTCATACTTTTTTTTATGCATGTTATTGATGCCTGTGTTTTTTCAATCACAGCAAAATTTCAATTTAACCATTATTCTTTTGTTTGTTAGCATTTATCTCTGATGGATTTGTTTAATCTTATTTTTTTAAAAACAGTGTCATTTCATGAGATTATCTCTTGTCTCTCCTGCATTAGATTTAGAATTTCACTCCTCATCCACTTGTCTTTCTTTCTTTGAAATGATTCTTTTACTGCTGTCATTTCCACTTTCCTTCGTGTGTTCCACTTTGAATCTCAGATATGTCCCAAAGCTTCATTCTTCTTCATTGGGACTGTGTATGATTGCTTGTAAATGGAATCACTGGGTTAACATTTGTTTCTCATGTATTTGTTTACTATTAAATAAACAGTGCCATTTCTTTGGATAAATGTGTTGTCTCTCCTACTGTTGTTGCCTTGTTAGGGCCAGAAATAAAGACACAAAGAAAGGAACCGAGTTAAATATATTAACAGAGACAGTAATACAAACATATACAAACGAGAGCGTTACAGCAAGAATGTTTGATCCAACTGTCAGAGCTGATTGCTGGAAACTTCCCTCTCCAAAAGGCAGTACCTGCTCCTATTTATAGCTGGGAGAGTCCATGTGTGCGTGGGTAAATTACCATAACACCTACATTAGACCAAGAATTTCATTTGTCTTTCATTCCTCATAGTGATTCTTTTGCAGCTGTCATTTGTACTTGCCTTCATTTTGAATCACTGATATGTTCCAAAACTACATACTGCATCATTGCGATTCCTTGCAAGTTGAATCATTGGGTTGGGAGAGGGGGTTGTTAAGGAAATTTCTCATGAGTTATTTCATCAGCTGCTGATGTGTTCTCATCTCCTTTATTTTCAAAGGGCAAAACAGAAAATATTTGAGAAACATTTTCATATAGGCAAAAATTAATTGAGTAATTTATAAATAAGAAAAAGAAAAAAATTGAGAATATTTATTCAAATTTCAAAACGTTTTTAACAAGTTTACCTAGCATAGTGATAAAAAATAAAAGTGAATAACAGTTAAAATATGATCACTGTAAAAAGATAATGTGAGCATCAAGCATTTGCAATCTTATATTTCTGAAACTTACAAGTGATAACTGGTAACTGAAAAGCACAATTTTCCTTTTGAAATATATGCTGTAAAAACTTTGTTGGCATTTATTGCTGATGATTTTGTTTAGTTTTCTATAAACAGTGCCAATTCTTTAGGTTATTTGTTGTTTCTCCAACATTAGACTAAGAACGTTACGTGTCATTTATTTCTCAGGATGAGTTTTCAGCTGCTGTAGGTTATATTTCTTTCATGTACTCCATTTTGAATCACTGATATATTCCCAAACTACATACTGCTTAATTGTGATTGCTTGCAAATTGAATTATTGGGTATGTGGGGTTCATATAACACTTGACATGTTGTTTTGGTTTTCCTTTTTCTTACCTTACCCTTATAGCAGGTGACCAGTCAGTGCCTACACATGCTTTCAAGTGTAAAATCAAGATTTCTAGATGGCTTATTAATATACATATATATACATGTACATTTCATTAAAAACGACTGACAAGGTGCTTTTATTTAGTTTTTTATATAATTTCTCGTGCGATCTAATAAAGTTTTTCTTTTCAGAGGATAAATTATATAAAAATTGTCCGAAAGTTCTTTTTTTCCGAGCGCTTTCAGCTATACATTTAGTCATTATCAAGGATTATATTTCAACTGTTAGAATTAGAAATAGTTTGTTATGTGTATGTTTTATAAAGTGATTCATTTTTTTGTTTCAAAACACGGTCAAGATATTATGTCCATGTTCAAAGTTAATATTATTAAGTGTTGGTTTGTTTATTTTTATAAGTAAGGCTTCCATTATTTTTAGCCTTTTTTTGCAAGTGGATGATGCTATTATATTAGTGTTGTCGACAAGTATATTCCGAATAGTGTCCGGTAGGTCTCCATGAATATTTAAATGAGATCTAATTGAGCTATTGTCAGAAAGGTGTAGGGTTAATCTGTGTGTTATATATATACACAAATATATATACATATATATATATATATATACATATATATATATATATATATATATATATAAATATGCTACTATTTTCAGTACAGCATAAGTAATTGCAAGAATCATCCAGATGTCATGTCATATTGGCAACTATCTTGTCAGTCATTTTGGATCAAGGACATCAAGTTATTTCATCAGTTGCTTACATATTCTCAGCTCCTTCATTTTTAACAGGCAATAAAGCATATGTGAAAAATATATACCAATTCTATGAAAATTGATCTACTTATACTGCATTGTTGTTGTACATTTTGTTTTTCACTTCAGTGACCTATTGATCCCCAAAATGGGATCAAAATCTCAATCACAATCTAGACTGCTCCCGCTGCTTTGTTCCTCCTCTTCTTGGTTAATTCTCATCAGATTTTAATGCCTTCCTTTTTTTTCTGTATGTTAGGTTTCTCTTTGTTGGTGTGGAGGTGTCTTCCAATGTTTTAATTCCACTGTTGCAGTACATTTTATCTTTTTACATTATGACCTTTTTTCATTTTATATTTGATACATCCTGGCAAAGACCAGGTTTTCTTTTCTGCACTTTCTTTGATCTTTTCACATCATTGATGTCTGTGTTTTCCAATCTCAAAAACAAAATTTTAATTTAGCTATTTTTATTTTGTTCATCATTTCTTCCTTTAATCTTATAAAAACAGTTCCATTTCTTTGGATTATCTCTTGTCGCACCAACATTAGAGTGAGAATTTCCCTTGTTCTCCACTCATCTTTTATTCCTCAGTAATTCTTTCGCTGCTGTCATTTCTATGCTCCTTCATGACTTCCATTTTGTTGAACTCCTCTTTTTTATTTCAAACTGAAAAAAAAAAAGCTTTCTCATTATTATTTATGATTGCTTGCAAATGGTATCATTGAGTGATTTTACACATTGCAGCTGATTTATTGCTTTAGTTTTCTTTAATATTTGTAATCATACCATTGGTTTGGATATTATTGGGAGATGATCACCCTTGCAGTCATTTCTTAGGTATAGTTTTGGGCATAAAATTGAGATTCTACATGGTGTATTAATGAATATATATATATATATATATATATATATATATATATATGTATGATATGACACAACAATATATAATTTTATATATCAAGAAACAGTATTGAGAAAATTGTATGGCAAATTGGGAACGAGTTTTGGGACTTGTTTTATCAATTAGGACTTCATTGTCAACATGTTCAGTCTGATGAAGTCCTAACAAATGAAACGCGTCACAAACTTTTTTCCAATTTCTCATACTATTTATATATATGTGTGTGTGTGTGTGTGTGCAAATATATAGAAAAATAGGAAAGAACTGTTAGGTTAATAATCCAAAGGTCTTTAGTATTTTTGTTTTTATTTTTAAAAAACAGTGCTCAATACATAAGTAGAGCCTAAATTATAATTATTTTTTAAACAGACCAGATGATATGCTTCAAACTGATGTCATCATTCACTTGAAATTAGACACCCTGACCCTACCTTAACTTAACCTCTTTCCAAAAGTAACTAATATGTTGATACAATATGTTCACCCTTTCGCCCCTTATTACAATAATTGGTTTCACCGTTTTCATGTAATTAATATTACGAATGTATATCCTTATAAAGCTCCGTAAATTTCAAGATTAGTTATTCCAAAATTCGCTTGAGGATGAAATAGAGTTGTTTTTTTAGCTTCTATTTTTGAAACATGAGAACTCTTATGTAGCGATGAAATCATATTTTTTTAAAATATTATATATATATATATATATATATATATATATATATATAGGCAGCATATTTTCATTTAAATATGTTTCATTGAATAATATAGACATATTGTGTCTACTTATTTTCATACTGATCCTTTCCAGTTGTCTAATCAGTTTCTTGATGTTAAGATGAAATTCATCAATGGAATGCAGATTTTATTGCAGTTACAATAAGTTTGTCTTTGTAATTGAAGAGGATCTTGGAAAAGATCAAAAGTACTTGGCTTAACAAAAACTACGGAGCCTTCATCTTAACACCAAGAAACTGATTAGACAACTGGAAAGGATCAGTATAAAAATAAGTAGACATAATATGCCTATATTATTCAATGAAATATGTACACACACACACACACACACACACTCATATTTATATAAATAATAATTGAGTTTATTACCAAAACAAAAAAATTTAAGTTACAAAAATTATTTTATGGTATCAATAGATATGTTTTACTTCTTCAGATTAAAAGAGGAATTTATTCCATAAAATGTACTTTGAATATAAAGTTAATAATTAACTAGCCAAATCCGTGTTACGAACATTTCTCTTAATAATATTAAAGATATAATTCAGCAGATAATGTTATTTTATTTATGGCAATTGAATTTCAAGTAATTACCTTACTCAGTTTCTGTCAATCAATATTGTGCATCTGAAAAATGGCATTTTATCATGGTTGCCATTGCTTCTTGGCTTCATTGCTTCTAGTATCTGCCCCCAGGCAGATAAGCTACATTTCATCTCTCAGTTGTGTCTCCATCTTCAGACAAAGCACAACTCAGTTATATGTCTGTCTGTGGACAGACCACAACTGAAAATATTATTGAGAGGTACCCGGTCCTGGGAAACAGCTGCCCATGGCAGTACTTCCCTTATTGCACTAAAGAGGAGGGGGATCAGTAGTAATACTGATGTCAGTGCAACCAATGGTTTCAGGGGCTGGGCTATTTTTAGACCTGGCCTAAGTGCATGTGCTTGGGCTTGCCACATTAAACTGACCTTGTGTCACATCATGTCAGCATTGCATGGTAAGAAAATACAATTGTTTCTTGACCTTTTGGCTGAAATCAAAGTGTAGTATCTGTTCTGATCAGCTTAATCTAATTCTCTCTCTCTACTTTTATTTTCCCTTTTTCATTTTCTCACTGAAACCAAGTAGCATCTTTTCCCCGCTATCCACATGATCAAAACAGAAGCGTCCATTATTTATGAGGTATTAGCCGGGTTTAATGTTCATACGAACTAACACAATTATAATAGGATACTAAAGATGGTAAAAGAAGGTTTATTGTTTCACTGAGTTTTATAATTAATGTTTTCTGTGAAAATTTAGAGTAATAGCTTAAAAGAGGTGTCTTCTTTCTCAAAATGAACTTATTTTTTATTATACATACTTATTTCTTCTTCGCATTTATTTCAAAATATGTAACGGCAGCAAATCATCATGCAACTTTTTATTTATTTACAATCAAGTCATGCAACACATATAGCCTCTGTATCTTTTAAGTAGTTGTTTCTAAAAAAAAATTTCTAGTGTAGTGTAGTATAGTGAATTGTATGAATATGTTGTGTTATGTATATTTAAATTTATTTAATCATGTTGTTATAATGTCTTATGTTTTATTTTTCATACACATAATAATTGAAATAAAATATGCAAGTGTTTGTTTATATATGTGGATTGATATAAAAATATTTATAGAAAACAAATACTGAATTTCCTCTTAAAAATGCTGTAAAAAAAACAAAAAAGAATTGCCCTAGCTAAACAATCCCTGGTTTAATTTTAATGAAATTTGGCACTGCACTTAGCAGGGGTTCAAGGTTCAATATGTTGCTAAGGTGGTTGGGGGTATTATGTATTGTTTAAACTGTATCTCAGGAACATATATACAAGGAGTTTTAAATATATATTGAGGTTCGAATAAGGAGTAGAGGGAGAGGATATCAATTTTCAAAATTAGAATAAGCATACTTTCCAGTATTTATTCAAGTGGTAAGAGTAGTTAAATGACAGTAGGTTGATCAATTGATTTGTTTTTCATGGCTTATCAACCTTTTGTAGGTTATTTAAAGCCAAAACGTACTTTGGAATTGTTTGAATAATAATTTTTGTTTGTGAGTGAATATTGTATTAATAATTTCTTAAAGATAATAATGATTTTCAGATACAAGTCTTACTATATAGATGGTGGAGAAAAGAGAAGGATTCATATCTTTCCCAAGGATATTTGCATGTAAATGTAATGAACCTGACTGGGATTTGAATACAGCTTTCCAACGTCTCATTCCAAGCCATTATCCATTACACCGTTCACACATCCAAGCTTACAGCACCTGGTATTCCCAAGTGGTCACCCATCTAGGTTCTGACCAGGCTCAACATTGCTTAATATCAGTGATTGGATGTGAACCAGTATTTGAACGTGACAAATCAAATGAGAGTATGAAAGGCAGGGAAAGTTGGCTGACTGTGATCATAGTCAATGATATGACATGAGCAGAATGTTCTATTTCTGACCTTCTCATCATAAAAAAATTCAATATGACCAGCAATAAACAATCCTAAAGTAGGCAGAGCAAGAACAAATAAACATATTTCCATTAACATTTGCCATAAATGAACATAAAGGGTGTTCCGATAACTTGGACCAATTTTAAATGTGAATTAAGTTCAAGCGTCTGATGATTTTTTTTTTCTTTTTCTTTCCTATTTAACAACTTAAGTCTTTGATAATTTCAACCATGGAAAGATTAACAATCAAACATCGTGTTAAAGGTATTGAAGCCTATTACACAAATGGATGTTCAAACAGAAATGCATCATCTCTCAAAACAGCCAAGTCAATTGGCCACAATGATCATGCGACTTGATGCTTTCCTTTGGGGTTATCTCAAAAGTAAGGTCAATGGCAACAAGCCAACAACAATTCAACAGATGAAGGATGAGATAATAAGGCATATTGGTGTGATCGAGGAGCAACTATGCAGAGACGACATCAAAAATTTTGATCATCGAATGGAGGTGTGTCACCAAAGACTTGGCAGACATTTGGGCGATATTATTTTTCATACATAATTGCCATGAATTAAATAACATGATCCAATAGAGAAATAAATAAATTTTCACCAATAACATTCATTTATTTGTTGCTGTCTTTGATCCATCTTAATGAAACACCCTTTACTTACACATGATAACATGTAGGTTACAGCATGTCTGGTACAGAATTTAAGTTCATTTTTAAAACACTCTTTAGGTTAATGTCTCTACTAATGTCACAAAATGTAGTACATTTTTTTTATTAATACACTAAGTAGGCAATTAATGTTTTTACCAATTGATCTGTTAAGCTTAAAAGAAAATATATTTTCCCTATGCCTGATAATCTTATTGAAAATTTCATGATCAAATTTTAGATCCTGGGGTTCAAATAAAGTACAGGGGCTGGGGTCCTTAATATTCAATATTTTAATAAGCACACCTACAATAGAAAGACATGTACATACACATGATGACACTTTAGATATTGTCTGATACAGAATTTTAATTCATTTTTAAAATACACTCTTTAGGTTAATGTCTCTAATAATGTCACAAAACAAAGTTCATTCTTTTTTTTCTAAGTAATTTCTACATTTTTACCAAATGACCTATGAAAATTAAAGAAAAATAATTTGGCATGGAAATTTTAAAATTACTTCAAAATCAAAGTTTTTCACATGAAGTAAACTACTTGAAAAAATTATATTACATACATGAAAAAGAAAAAAAAACACAATTATAATTTTAGCTTTCAAATAATATCTTTATTAGAGAAAAATACAATATTAATGTTAAGATTAAAAGAACCCATTTGATGACAGCCAGTTCTTTTCTAATACAAATTTCGGAGCAAGAGTAAATAAAGTATTTAAAAGAATTTTTTAGGCTTCTACAGATTACCTTCCCACCAATTTTTGATTTGTTTCAAATACATCTTGCATATTTAATGGTTGTAAAAGACATCACTATCGCAACAATGAGATTAAAAAGGAAATGAAAAATCAAAGTCAAAAATTGATAATGACAGTGCTTGTTTCACATAAGAAATTCAGACGAATAAAAACTGTTTTGTCTCCCACTACACAAGAGGATGCCAAAAATTCTTGCAAATTGTTTTATTTCATACTTATATACATAAAAATGAAAAAGTTTAATATATTTATTAATGCAGCTGATAATTTATTTCCTGTAATATTTAAAGTTTGCAACTGTACACAACATAAAAATCACTGTAGAAAAAAAAGAATTACATTTAAAAATATGTTACACCTGTGGTGAAACTGAAAATGTCCAAAATGTATAAAACTTGTGAAAATAAGATATAAAAAGAGACAAAAGTCTGATTAATTCAGACTAAAATTAGCAGTTGCACAGCATTCAATACACCAAATATATGAAGGCTTCATGACCTAATAGTAAACAATATGGAAAACTGTATTTAACAAGCAGAGTTCAATATGGAAAACTGAATCAGTGAAGAGAGTTCAAATTCTGGCTGAAATAGTTTGTATCCACTTCGCTTAAATGTGTTAACACATATCATTAAAAACCTAAAAAAAAATGTAATATGTTCTTGCTTTGTTTTTGCAAATTCTTACATTTTTTCTTGTGAATGAAGATTATATTTCATTCATGTATAAAAAGATATGTTGACTTGTCCTGTTTGCATTTGTATGCATAAATTTTTAACTAACAAGCATGAAATTAATATACATTTTTTCTTGTGATATCTTTTTTTCTTGGAAAATCTGATACTCACAGGACAGACTGAAGGCCAGAGAGACAGCGAAAAACAATGTATAACATACTTAGTGAGTTTGAGTAAATGGATAGCAGAACAGAGTTTAGGAGAAATAACAGAAAGACAAGATTTATTAAGAGCTACAAAAGACAGGAAGTTGTGGGGAGCCATGACCACCTATGTCCTGAATTGACACTGTACATAAAAAAGAAATTTGCAATGTGAATTTCAATGAAAATGCAGATTTTAAGATTTCAATTAGGTTGTCACAGATGTTTTATACTGACATTCTGTGAAAATGTCATACAAACCTGATTAGGATATGGTTTGTATGTTAGATATTTTTAATATTTCTTATTGATATTTAACTGATTTTGGAAAATATAGAAGATTTTATTTCATTTGTTAATAAAAAGAAACAAAAAATCTGCATTACAAAATTTTGGACACACCTGCATCAAGTTAAAATAATTTCTCTTGCAATATGAGAGAGAGGAAAATTTCCGGAATTCTTGACATTTTGTCCTTTGTGTTTGCAGATTCTCACATTTTACTTAAGATTTCTTAGATGTTTTAATACTTATATTCTGTAAAAATATAAATCTGCAACTATATGTTAGAAAATATTTTGTTCATATGAAATAAATCAGAATTCATATTTACTTGATTTTATTCATGCACGCAAAATAGATCTCGTAATTTTGAAACATTGTTTTGTCCTTTTTTGCAAATGTATGCATAAAATTTGACTGACATGCATGAAATTAATGTAGATTTTCTTTTTTTTCTGATTTTGGGCTTTCAATATAAATGCAGATTTCACAGATGTTTTTTATACTTATATTCATTGAAAATGTTGATGCATAATCTTGACAACAATGTTAGCATGTATATTTTTTCCAGGAATTTATAAAAAAATATTGATTCCCCCCCAAAAAAAGGAGTATTTGCATGTGTCCTTCCAGCTGTGAATTCCTTGAAAATTCAGATTCATACATGTCACAAACCAAGGTTTCTCTCAAGCATGTAGTCATACATTCAAATTTGAAAACATTGCATTACAGATTTTACAGATTTTTTTTTTTTTGAGACTGGCATCCCATATGAGAGACTAAATATGATTTCAGCAATCTCGGATCTTCATGCCCAGTGTTGAAAGGATGTTTTTTTCCTTGACGCTGCTATTATTTTAACTACTTTCACTCCTCAGCAATGTTTGCTTTAAAAAGTGATGATGAGAATTTTAATAAAACCTAAACATATGAAAGTGAATTTATATATTTTCTTTGTTTTTGAGAAAACAAAAATATTAAACACTGTTTTAGATTGTTTATTGGAATGGTTAGCAAAACATTGGCTAATTGTCAATGAATTCAAACTTTATAATATGCTTAAATAATAAGGATTTCATTATAGTTGGTTTACATATTTTTATAATTAGTAAATGTTTATAAATTTATGAATAAAAAATTGGTTTCATATGTATTTCTTTATAAATTAGTAAATGATAAATATTACATTGCATTAGTTTTAATACAACTGTATTAGTTTTTAGAATCCTGTAAATGCAAAATTACTCTTGAAAATAAACAGTCTAATAAATAGTGTTTAATATTTTTGTTGTAAATTTTCAAGAACAAAAAAATGTATAAATTCACTCTCAACATATATTTAGGTTTTATTACAACTCTAATCATTGTTTTTTAAAACGATAAACCTTGATGAGGAGGGAAGGTAGTTAAAATAATAAATTTATGTGTCAAGGGAAAAATTGTCCTTTTGACACTCATTGTTTTTTAAGGACAGAAAAGTCTAAGATTGCCATGAGTTTTTTGAAAATTGATATCAATGTAACCCGAATTGTCCTGAATGGATTTGTAAGCACAAGCATTTGACTGACCTGCATGAAATTAATATTCATTTTCTCTTCTTTCTGCCTTTGCATTTTCAATGTAAATTTTGATTAAGTGCAGATTCTGACATTCTTTTCTAATTTCACAGATATCTTTTATATTTATATTAAGTGTTCATCCACAGATTTGCAAATAATATGATTTCTATATTAGCTTGTTCATTTTTAAAAGAGAAATTTGTAAAAAATATTGATTCACATGATTAAGGTTTATAACCAGGGTGTGTTTTCATGTGTCTTTTCAGCTGTGAATTCCTTGAAAATTCAGATCCACATATGTCGCAAGAATATGGTTTCTCACCAGTATGTAGTCGTACATGTCTATTCAAATTTGAAGCATATGAAAAAGAAGCCTTACAGATTTGACAAATGTATGGTTTCTCTCCTGTGTGTGTTCTCATATGGGATACGAGATCTGACATCCGTGAAAATGTATACTGACAAGTATCACAAGAAAATGGTTTATCACCAGTGTGTGTTTGCATGTGATACTCCAATGTTGACTTCTCTGAAAAGGATGACCCGCAAACTTCACATGAATATGGCTTTTCTCTAGTGTGGGTTCGCACATGACGCACTAAATTTGACTTTTCTACAAATGCAGATCCACAAATTTCACAAGGATATGGTCGCTCTCCTGTGTGTATTCGCATATGGCGTACTAAGCTTGACTTTTCTGAAAATGCAGATTCACAAACTTCACAAGAATATGGTTTCTCTCCAGTGTGTGTTCGCATATGGCGCACAAAATGTGACTTGTCTGAAAATGCAAAACCACAAACTTCACAACAATATGGTTTCTCGCCAGTGTGTGATCGTATATGGCGTACCAAATTTGACTTAACTGAAAACGATGATCCACAAACTTCACAGGAGTATGGTTTTTCTCCAGTGTGGGTACGCATATGTTTCATCAAAACAGACATGTCTACGAAAGAACAGCCACATGCTCCACAAGTATATGGTTTTTCTTCAGTGCTTGTCTCCATATCGTATGCTAAATCTGACTTCACAATATAAATTTGCAAACTTCTCAAGAATATGACTTCTCTCTAATGCTGTGTTTTTTGAGAAAAAACACTGAAAATTTCAAAGTACATGATTTCTCAATAGTTAATTTTCAATGTGATGATATTCTAAAAATAGATACACAACTTCTTCAGGAAGATTGTCGCATATATTTCTGTTTTCAGTGGAAAGTTGAGTGTTTCCTTTTCTTTCGTTTCAATTCACAATAACAATTTTTATGCATTGGATGATTTCTTAGATATCCAAAACATCTGTGAACAAAAAGAAATAAAATATATTAACATAGGTAGTTAATAATATACAAAATTAGTTTATAATAAGTACATGTAGTTATATACTAAGGTCAAGAGATATAATAATGCAGAAGCCTGTGAATGTCAGTTATTGCAGTTAGCTAAATGTCCGTGAAAAAGATTGTTTAACCATCAAACTTTGTCCAGTATATATAAAATGTTTTATCAGCACAAAGATGTATTAGAACAAACATAATATCTATAAATTTTTTTGTTTGTTTGGATATCAAAACCATTGATGTTTTTGCTAATTTTATTCTGCAATAATGAATTGTCCATTTAGTTTAAGAACATTAAAAGTTAAAACATTATCTTCCCCAAGGGTGCATAGTTACTGAGAAGAAATGATCCAAATGTTTTTGGCATCATGACATGAAAAGTTGCACACATCAACACAACCAAACTAAAAGAGTATACCAAACATGGCAGATCAGCACTTATGGGTATTAAGGAAGCAAATCTAATAGATGATTCTTCAAAAAGACTACTTTAATCTTGATGGCCTTCACTATAGGAATAAAAACCACATACTTGTATTGTTCATAAAATGCAATGTGATTCAGAGCAGATAATTTAGAGTCAGAATTTAGAGAATTCAATGGCATAATTCAGTGTTAGTTATAAAACTGTTATATACCATACCTATGAATGCTAATGGATATATCCCAATCCTCATAAATACGTTGGACATAATTGTAAGTGGGGGTAAAATGCTAAGCAGTCCATCATTAGCAGTGGCTTACTTACTTCATACCACTGGCAAGTATTGTATTTTGTTGATGTTATAAAGATTACCATTTAATTTTCAACCTCAGTTTTGGTTATTCCTCATTCAGTAACCCTTTCTAGGTTACAACAAAAACATAAAAACAGTTTGTTTTTTTTTATTCTAAAAGCTTGATAATTTTCTAATGGGAAGCCAATGAATATGTTACTGCTTCTTGTTTGATAATAACACTGAAATGAAACAGAAGTATTCTGAAGTGGAAATAAGGGGAGTGAATAAAGTAAACAGTAGCATATAGCTTCTGTAGAATAATTTTCTATTTAAGAAAAACCTTATTAAATCTTTCAACAAATATTCGAAGGAGAATAGGAATATCAATAAGTTTCTCTTACATGCTGGGCTGGAACAATAAATGGTATTTGAACAAGTAACTAGTTTCTCACTTAACTGACATTTATGATGTTCATATTCTGAAAAGTGACATTTCAGTGAATCTTTCTATATTGTTCATGTGTGGAATGTGAATTTTAAATGTTTGTATTTGAAATGTAAAAATAGAGGAAAATGAGATTCATTTTCATCATTTGACACTTTTTTTTAATGAAATAAAAATCAGTGCTGTGCAAATAGGAAAAAAAGAGTCGTGTTCAGTTTCTCAATTTGTTTTTATTTCATAATGCTTAATAAAGCAGAATAGAAAAATTATTAAACTATCTTTAGAAGTGTCAGATCTGATCAAGAATGGAATATTTTTGTCATATCTGGACAGGTGCTGCCCAGCTTTGGCAGAATTCAAAAGTGATGACATGGTATTGTGGATGATAAACTATTCTCAACTCTACAATCCTTATCCCATCAACAAAACATTGCTCACCTCTCACTACTTTACTGCTATTACAATGGCAAATGTTTTAACAAGTTACCTTCTTTAGTCCCACCAGCTCAGACCTTCACGTCTAGGACCCAACATGCCATGTTCACAATGGAGAATCATCCCCATTCTCTTAGTGTTCCTTTGGTAAAGAGTAAGTTTCACTCCAGAAAACTTTTCCAAAACTGTTATTTTATGGAACAGACTCTGAAGAGGATGCTTCCCTAACCACTACAATCTTCTTCAAGTCCAAAGTCAACTCTTACCTATCCTACATATCCCCACTTCCTACTTCAATACTCCCCGCTCATTTAAAACAACCTAAATTCATTAACTCTCTACCTTGAGTGATTCTTGGGCCTTTTTAGTGGATGAACAAAAGTAAAAAAAAAAAAAAATTATCTTATTTTCTATTTATGTTGAAAAAATACAAAATAAAAAAGGACTAAGTTATTTTTCAAAAAATGTTCAAATGTCTGAAATTATGTTATTTTTGTAGAGATAATTCTTTCTACTTATAAATAAAATCAATTTTAACAAAATACACACATTTAAAAGTTTGACTGGAAATCAACACAAGAAATGTAAGGTCAACATTTTGGAAAAGATACCCAGGATATGTAGATAAACCAAAGGAAATGAGAACATACAGAGCTGAATAAAATCTCAGGAGAAATAGTGAGAGAATAAGTAAGGACTGTACTGTATAGATAAAAAACCCAACAATGAAGACATGGGCAGTCTGTTGCAGACATTGGAGATGGAAATGTAAAGCCCACATTTTGGAAGATAGATTACACATACAAACCGAAGGAAATGAGAAAGTCTAGAGTTGAATAAAAGGTCAGGAGAAATATGAGAGATTATATCTCGCCTTATCATTCATCATGTGAACACATTCATTACAGTTGCCTTATTTTGAAATCTTATGATATTGGAAGATAAGCTGAAATATTTGATAAATATTAACAAGGCTGCAGAGAATATACATTATTTTGCAATTATTATTTCTAAACCAAGCTTCACTGATACAGTAAATTCCTTATACTGCTATCCAACTAGTACCAAGATTGCTGGGTTAGTGAAGTTTGACTTTTCTTAATTTAAAAATTTTAAACTGTAGAATACTTTGACAAAAATCATGCTAAATCTTTCAATACATATCAAGTATAGAAAAATAATTAAGTTTATCTTAAATAATTTGGTTTTCTGTTGAAAAGAATAAGGTGCAGTATAAAAAGACTAAGGTATTTTTCAAAAAATGTTCACTAATCTGAAATTATATTATTCTTGTAGAGATAATTCTTTTTGCATATAAATGAACGCAATTTTAACAAAAGGCACCCACTTAACAGAATATCAATTCTAAGTTTGGCTGGAAATCAATATAAGAAAGAAAACAAAATTTGCAACAAGAGACCTGAAAGTACAGAGTAACATATTGCTTTTGTAGAATACTTTTTCATTTGATAAAAATCTTGCTAAATCTTTCAAATATCAAAAGTAGAATAGAAAAATATAAATGGACAATAGTATTTTTCTGAAAAAATGTCTCAATGATGTTATCCTTTTAAAGATTATTCTTTCCACTGATGATAAACCTCAGCTTTGACAAAATACACACATACAACAGAATAGCAATTATGATATAATTAAAGCCTTTAAAAGTAATATAAATAATGTTTGTTTAAGCATGAATCTAGAAATTAGACAAGAGACTATGTCAATATAGAAGAACATTAAGTTTAAAACAGAATATCGAAGTCAAACTTTGCTTTTTATTTTAAACAGGAGATAATGTAGAATCAATTTTAAATATAAAGTATTGTTGTATTTTATATCAAATATAAAGTATGGTTTATTTTATACCACAATGATGTATGTTTATATATTTTGGGGAAATTTTCTGACTGACCCAACCAAGATTATTCAAATCAACCTATTTATTAACATTGCAGTTTTCCCCACCAAAGTTTAAAGTAGAGACAGTAATTATTATAGTTGGCTCACATTTTTAGTTGCCTATTTTTTATTGCACATTGAGAAAAATCCCAACATATCCAATTAAAGATCTCTATCCTTGTATGTCAGTTATGCGCCATGCGTGATACACACTTAGGCAATCATGTATCTTTCCCCCCACAGTAGGTTGCCATTTCTTTCTGCAGTAGACCAGTTGCCATCCAAGGCTATAGAACTTGGTCTGTCCTGCTATTAACCCCTAGCTGGGGGGAGAAGAAGAGGATTCATACCTTTCCCAAGGGTATTAGCACATAAGTAAATGTAATGAAATCATCTGGAATTTGAACTTGGCTTTCAGATTCTTCAAGGGGAGGAGGCATGGTGGAGTAATGGATAGTGGCTCGGATTGAGGAAAGGTATGAATCCTCTTCTTCCCCCCCTGGCTATGGGTTAATAGCAGGTCAGCCTTGGATAGCAACTTGTCTACCGCAGAAAGAAATGGCAGCATACTGTGGAAAAAATCTGCCTTGTCAGTCATGTATTGAAAGATACATGATCGTCTAAGTGTGTATATCACCCATAGCACATAACTGACTGATCCTTGTAGGAGGCATCTAAGAATGAGAAGTGATTTTTAATCAAACTATTTGGGCCATTACTAAGAAAAAATTTTGTAGAAACTTCTGACATAAAAAACACATAAAAAAATCAATCACTTCTTTAGAATTGTGGTGTTGTTTATGTTAGGATATGTAATTGAGCAGATTTGTGTTTATAAGGTACTATTCAACCTTGCTTGATCAGCAACGAACCACTTGGCTGAGTCAGTCTAAAGCATGTTGGATCTAACAATAGTTTCTCCTACCAAGGAGGACACAGATTCAAATACTACTGGAAAGCAGATATTTTTTTAATAAGATTTCTTGAATATTCAGGCCAATAGACAAAATTAAATAAATATACTGTTTAATAAATAAACAGAGCATCTACTCAAATATGGATATACACTAAAAATAACATTTATGTAATAAAATATGTACATTCTATAGAATCATAGATGTTTTTGAAAATTGCTAATATGTAAAGAGATTGACTTGTAAATACTTATCATAATATGCACTATAGATTTTTTCAGCAAAAAAAAAAAAAAAAAAAAATCTCCCAGTTTTTAAAAATTTGCTAAAAGTCAATGAAGTCATGGCTGTTCATAAAACAATTTACTACTTATTTAATAAAGGATGACATTTATTTTCAAAAAGTTTCCATGCAATTATCCAAACCACTTAAAAAATCCAACCTCACTGACTTTTACACATTGTGCTACACAAACCTATGTGACTTCATGTGAAGTTTTTCACATTATTTGTGAACATATTACAAATTTCCAGTATTCCCTCTCAGTCCTTGGTCCATTCTGCCTGCAGCTCATAATCATTCCTTAATGTTGTTATCACCAGAGTCAGAAAGTGTTACAAAACCAAAAACATATCAAACCATTGTTCAATCATAGGTTTGAAAAAAAAAAAAAACAAGTAACAAGCCCTCCTTACCAATGTTTCCCCTCTTTTTTTCACTCTTTGCTCTTATCATGTAAGTGGTGGGATTTATTACAAGGTGATGACAGCTTGTTATTGCTGGCTGGCTGGCCTTTGACCCAGCCATGTCAAAGTCAATTTTGGCTTAATCTGAACACTATTTTCCTTGTCACTGATATTTTTTGAAAAAAAAAAAAAAAATTTTTTGAGTCATTTATACCAGCCAGTTTTACTTTTAAATGAAAGAACATTGTTTGCTTTCAGAAAATACTTAGTTTCATTGGGTTCAAATCAAAAGTTTTCCTTGATATTTTGTTCAGATGATAAAACAGTCATTTTTCAATATTTTACCCCTATAAAATATGAAAATCCATTTTTTTTCCAGAGAAAGTAGGTTGTGACAAAATGACTTTTGATATGTCTGTAATGATTTTTATGTGACAGAAATTTTTTATCATAGCAGATCTAAACTGACTTCATTTAAGTTTAGAGGGCACTATAGGGACCCTTAAACAGCTGTGCAGCACTTGTATTTTAATTTTTTTATAGTATTTATAATTTCTCCAGAGAGTATCAACAAACTTATGGTGAAAGCTACAGTACTAATAAAACAAAATAAAAAAAAATTGGAATGCTAAAAGTCTTTTTTTACTTTAATAATTATGAGGTAATACATAAGTTGGTTCACTTAAAAAAAAAAGATTAGGTCAATTCTGTCCTTCCATATGATAACTCGAATATCACATTAGCTGTCAATACATGATGAATGTCATCAATCGACAACGATGTTAAGATTGGCTACCTCTTACTTTAAACAACATTTCTCTGTGAAGAAAGTATGTAAAAGTTTCTTTCAAAATATATTAAATAAACTTTAGATTTTCTAATTTTCTTCAAATAAATTTTGAAAAACATATAATTGATTTTTGGACAATTTTTAAACGAGGAATTTAGTTTACAAGATTTTTAAAAAATGGCTGATATAGAGTTTTTTTTTTAGTAATTTTGGTGACAAAAAAAACAAGATTTTTAACTAAAATTTCGGACATGCTAAGAATGAGTAAAAAATTTCAAAAGATAATCAAAAAATACTTTGGTATTTCTTTTTTTTTAATAATGAAATATGCATTTAAGTAAGATGATAAACTTTTTTTCATCAAGTTCCAGGCCGTTCTCGTCATCTCTTTTTTATCGATTTTCATGGAGGTACCTACATAAAATGTTATCTACAAACATTTCTTAAATATGGGATCTTGTTTTTCTGATGTGTTAATCGATTTATTTACATTTGATTGATAGCCAAATGTGTTCATAGTTAAGTATGGTGTAGCAGACAATAAAGTTTTTTTTTTTTTCCCAGTAAGTGTGGGGGGCAATCCTTAAGAAACATGACCTTTAAATGCTAGATTTATTGGTTTGTACATCCATACTTCAGAAATTCTGCACGTAATCACAGATACAAAAACAAATCAAAATTCTTTTACAAATATTCAGGGTCGTCAGAGTGTAATAAGCTTTACAATATGATAAGTAAATATAGTTTTACATAATAACAATATTTCCTAAGAATTATCTCATTGAAAGTGAATTTTAAGATTTAAAAATTTTCAATTTAAAACTGTAAAAAAATGAAAACTAATCTTGTAAAAATTCATCTTTCGTCGAAATTTTTTTTGCATTGTATTTTTTTATTCATAAAAAAAAAAGCAATTGAATGCTTCTCTAATGTCTTAGTTTTATTGCGTTTTTTTTTTTTTTTTTAAATTTTCGATTCAGAACCAGATTTCCGGTAAGACCAGATCCGATTTTGCAAAAGAAATTCGGTGATTTAAATTCTTCAAAGAATTCTGCTTTTTTTTAACTATTTAGACTAATATAGTCACTAAAAAAAAAAATGATCTCGATGAATTTCTCAAGTTTTCATAAAATAAGTAAGAGGCTGAAACATATGTAAAAAAAAAAAATATATATATATATTTTTACCAAAATTCTCTAATAAAAACAATTTCATCCATTTCTGAATAAGTCCTGAAAATTTCATTAAAATCCGACAATTATTTGATTTTTGTAAGAATTTCCAAATTAATGTGTCTGTCACCGAAAAAAAAAAGAAAAAAAAGAGGTGAAAATTTGCTATACATACATACATCCGTTGACATTAGAAAAAAAATTTTAATCAAAATTTCGAACGTTCTAAAAAGGAGTAAAAAATTAAATTAAAAATCACAAAATATTTGATCCTTCCTCTTTAGTGTTAAATAATAATAATAACGATTAAAACTATGTTTTCGTTACGTTTGATCGAAACATGTTTTCATTTATGGTATGCTGATTTTTTTAGCGTTTTCGTAAAGGTAACTACAAAAATTGTCCAAGGAGTTCTGTGTAACATAAAAAAAAAACATTTAAGCTGAAGCGTACAAAAATTAATTTCTCGAAATCTCATCATAAAATTAAGTGGGTGGTGGAGAACATTTCTAAAATAATTTCAAACATTTATGAATCAGTTTTGAAAGTTTCATTAAAATCCGACTTTTATTTGATTTTTGCAAAAATTTCAAATCAATGTATTTTTCACCGTAAAAAAAGACGCTAAAATTTCCTATACTAATTTATGCTTCTCGCCCCACTAACGCAAAATGAAAGAAGAGAAGATATTCAAACAAAATTTCGAACGTTCTAAAAGGGATTAAAAAAATACAATTTAATAAACAAAACATCTTCTGGTCTTTCCTCTTAATAATAACAAAGATTTTGACGACAAAACTTTGTTTTTATTAAATTTGGGGCATTTTTTCTCCCTTCATGCATGCTCATTTTTAGCGAATAAGTACCTACTTTAAAATGTTTGACAAGATGAAATCACACATGAATTTATTTCCATTTTATTTTATTACATTAACACGAACGGTAATAAAGAAATAAAACAGGTAATAAACAAATAATTTTTTAAAAAAATGGGAAGACATAGCGTTTTGTGAAAATTATTTGTATTCTTCCACTTACCTTTCAGACCAGAAAATTGTAATGAGAAAAACAAAATAGGATGATTTCTTTGTGCTCAAATGATTTTGTTCTGATTTCTCTGTTAAAACCTACTCAATTTTTGTATTGTTCGTTAATGTCGAAGTAAAAACAACTGATACAAAGAAATAATTTTTAAAAATGGCGAAAAACAGGATACAAACGTAAAATTGCTTTTGAAACAATTATTTGCTATTTGCATGATAATTAAGGCCGAAAGATATTAAGCGGTGTTAGATACGACTTGGTTCCTTGTGTGTAAAAAATACTCGTGGCTACAGATTTTCATCAACCTGGATTTTTTGTTGATCGTGGCTGATTCTTTCGCTGTTTCTAGCAATATTTTCCTTTAGGAGTCCTGTTTGTCTTCATAGTACTTGCTCTCTCATACATTTAGTTAAAACTTTTTAAGTCAGAAACTTCCTGCCTTCCTCTGCTTCTCCGAGTGTTAAATTCTTCAACGGTTTTACTGTCACACCCCATTGTCACATTGTCTTTCCCCATGTTTTATCCCAAAAATGTTTCTTCCAAATTTTAAGAAATAATTTCATTGTTTTCCCAATTTTTCTTAAAAGCTCCGCATTTATCACATATTCCATCCATGGTATTCTCAGCATTTACTAGTAGAACCACACACCAATCATTTCAAATTGTCCAGTACTGTTTACTAAGATGTATTAAATTATCACAGGGTTCTACAACTTAAGTATGATCGACCAGAACAATGCCTCACTATAGTATGTAATCTATGACTTGAGAAAATTCTCTACATAAAAATATACATTAAAATAGATACATATATGGAATAAGACTAGAAAAAGAAGTAGTAGTCTTTATTTAAAATACTAAACAAATAATACTATATGATAAAAAAAAACTAAAGGAAATTATTATTTTAACTAATTCTATCAGGGATGGGAATAATAATTTTTAAAAATAGGTCTGGTTTATATACAAAATCCTCTGGAAGCCTTCATTCACTGTGTGTTACGTAAGTAAAATTGCACATGTAGATAATATTTAAGGTGGTTCACATAATTAAGAATCATGCATGTAAATAACATACTTAAGTAGTACCAATAAAATTATATTCTTTCCCTTATTTCTTCTGTTATTCTTTGTTAATTTAATACTTTGTTTTGTTTCTGAAAAACATTTGGGTCATTTAAAAAGTATGTAACAATGAATGTGTGGGTGAATTAATCTCATTTTCATACAGGGTTTTACAGAAATTTATGGGGATGGGTTGAAGCAGAATATTGTTATAACGAGTGGATGTTTGCAAAGGAAAGAACAAGCAAGGTTTAAAATTTCAACAACAGTGTGAAGAAGAGATATATAGTTGTGTGAAAGGTGGTAAAAATTGTTAATATGAAGTTCTTTAGTTGACGTTAGTAAGAAAAGTAATTAAGTTTAAGATTAGGCAATAAGGTTTCAGTAGGGCTAGGAGTTGAGCAATTTGTTGGGTTGGTTGGCCAAGATCACAGTGTCAGGAAAGAGGCGCAGATCAGATTAGTGAAGCCAAGTAGGGATGTCATTGACAGGACTGATGTATGCTTTTCTTTATGGTTGAAATCAACACCAGTGAAGTGCTTGATGGGTTGGCAGTAGTGCAATGAGACTGAGGTGTTAAAGCCAAACTACCTGTTTTCAGTGAGGTTGATTCAACATAAGGCCTAGTAATGTGTATTGGAGGGTTGGTAGCTGTATGTCTCTGTTGGATTCTGGTGAAATAGGAGATCAAACAAAACAGTTGCAATATTGATGACAAGAGAGGCCTGTAGTTCACGGTGGTGAGGATGAGAGAGGTGGTCATGGTGGTCATGATGATAGAGAGCTTTCAACAGCTGACCTCTCAGCCTGCTACTGTCTCTGTTGTTTACAAGGGGCTTTTTTTAAAGCAAATCTGGTAACATAGACTAAACATGTGAGCAACAACAAAGTTTTAGAGAAAATAGAAACAAAAAGAAAACTTATACTTAACATCAGGAAGAAACAATTGATGTTTCTAGGGCACATAGTAAGGAAAGAGGACCTGCAAAATCTGATACTCACAGGACAGACTGAAACCAAGAGAGACAGAGGAAAACAACACATAACATACTTAGTGAGCTTGAGTAAGTATATGACAGAACAGGGTTTAGGAGGGATAACAGACAGACAAAATTTATTAAGAGCTGCATTGACAGGAAGTTTTAAAGAGCCATGATCATCTACATCATGAGGGGACATGGCACATAAAGAAGAATGTGGCTCACAGGGTCATCATTTTTTTTTTATGGAAATGTTCTTGATTGGCTAATGTATTTTAGATTTTTGCAAGGATTTGTTTTGTGGACTGGATGTGATGCTGGGAAACCCTGTGAAAAAGAAGATTTTTATTTTGTATTTTAGCACTCACATCCGGCCAGAATGTAGTGTGACACTATTTAGCACTGGTAAATAATAAGAAGGCTCATGAGCAGAATGATGGATATATTGAGAGAATGCTGTTAAATAAAGAAAAGGGTTAATGAATAGAATGATGAATATACTGTGAGAAAGGTTGAAGATTTTCTCAAAAAGCCTAATTCTCAAGAAACCAAAAAAGTTACTTAAATCAATATTTTTACAAAAGGGCCATGTAATGATATCCTGACAATTGATTGATGATTGTCTCTAAAAGTACTGATTACCTAAAACATAAGTATGAAAAATGGGTGAGATTTGATTTAAACCAAAATTCAAAGATAAAGTTTTGGCAAGATGGTCCTGACAAGCTGAGGGCAACAAGCCATGTGGTCAGTATCTAAACCTAAACAAGGACGAAAAAACCAGTGTATAGGAATTCTGTGTAGGCGACAAGATTGAAATGATAATTCTTTTGATTAACGATCTTATGATTAAGCCACAGCAAGCAGCTAAGAGCCACTGGTCGAGGAGTAGCTAAAGTAGCAGGCACAGATGAGACACTGAGGGAGGTGGAGGAGCTACCCACACCCATTGGGAAGTGTTAGCAGGAGATGCTAAGAGAAGGAAGAAGTTGGGGGGGAGGGGCAGATCGATGCTGTGACCGCTACCCATGGAAAAGGTGAATCTCCTAAAGTGGGAAGTAATTAATTTTCAGACCCCCAGATAGCAAAATGTATCTTTGTTGGAATATGAAGAAACTATGGAATTCTCCAACCACGTCATGCCCCCACACCAGTTTTAGGTGAATCTCAATAAATACGAAGGAGTTGAAGCGACAGACAGAGATTGTTCCAGACACTGGACAAGAAACACCTCACATGACTGTCTGCCTGAAGAGAACCGCCGACATCAGCTTCGTGCCAAACTTCGCCAAGCCAGTGTCACGTCTAACTTAAGAACTGGGTTGGGTTGATGAACATCCGCATGCCAACTGTTAGATTTTGACAACGAACTAACCAACTATTGTACAAAAGAACATATATAAATGTATTATCTTTTTTATCCAAGTTATTTTCATTTCTTGCATCTTCATTCCACTTGAACCAACCCATTACAAAAATATCTGATGACAATTTGATCCTGGCCGACCTTATGATCAAAACTAATCACAATGTGGGATAAGGCAAGGCCTGGATCGAAGTGATCATCTTATTGATCAGCCGTGGGTAGTGGACATTTGGACAACTGGGAAGGACTTGAAGGCGACAGTGAGAATGATTCAGAAAGAGATCTAATCACAGCAGAGTATAACAATACCATTAAGAATCACTTTTTAAAATTTGAAATTTTTAGCATCTTTGCCACAAACTCCATTTACTAAAGTTTATCAACTCATTAGCTATTTTGTTCACTAGTTTTATAAATTATTTTTTATTAGAGTTTTCTACACTTCTCAAAAAGTTGAATTTATGAGTCTGCTAATATCTCGATAATAACTGTAATATCTCATTACAAGGTGTTATATTTGCTGATTTATTATGACGTGCCATTATGCTTTTTCACACTTCTTACGGCTTTTGTATTTCTGTCTTTTATATTTTTCTTCACTGACTATACTGCTTACAGAGTTGAACTTATGGGTTTACTCAATATGTCTATAATAACTATAATATCTCATTTCAAGAAAATGTTAAATTTGCTGATTTTACTATGATATATTACTCTTCTTTGCTATTCTGTGCACTTTTCTATTTCTGTCTGTCATATATTTTTTCTCCGACTACGCTTCTCACAGAGTTGAATTTATTGGTCTACACAATATCTCTATAATATCTATAATCTTTCCTTGCAAGGTGTTAAATTTGCTGATTTTGCTACGATGTTCTGACTGTATTAATCCTTTTCACTATTGTTATGCCCTTTGTATTTCTGTCTGCTACACTTTTCCTCTCTGGCTACAAGATCCACAGAGTTGAATTTAATTTATATAACTGTTTCATTCCAATATTCCTGATGTGTAACTTAAACCTTGAGCTGTCCTTTTTTACTCAAAACCATGTACGCTTATTTACATTACTAACATTGAAAATAATGTACTCAACTTGGTTGTTATTATCACCACAATATGGCAGCAGGGAAGCAATAAGAATATAAGTTCTAAGGTTCCAATTTCAAAATTCAGGATTATCATACAACAACCTTGTTGATTAAAGTGTTAGTTCATGAATTCAGTGGTATACTAATTGTGATCACCTGGTTAGTAGAGACATAGATTCAGTGGGAACTGTGTGAGTAATAACTGAGCAGTCCTAAAAAGAACAATATGAGCTATCACTAGACATGGACAGCAGACTGAGGAGGAACTAGACCTGTAAAGTGTTCAGTTCAAAATTACCTAAAGTTTACCCAGACTGACAGAGAGCAGAAAATAGATGGAGGGAAAAACCTTGTGATAATAACAACAAAACAACAAAGATGGGGATATTAGTCAGAATGTAAATAATGCTCACTCCTCCTCAAGGAAATTCAGAGAGAAACCATGCATTCTATCTTCTTACAGTTGATGTTTAGATTTTTTTTTTTTTCATCAACTACTCTTTCCACAGAATCTGCCACCAAGACAGTGTCATCTGCATCATGCTTGTTGTTAATGTAATGTCTGCTGATAACAAATGCTGGCAGGTCCTCTAATTCTCTTAGTCCTTTTCTCTTGCTCACATCAATTATCCTCTCTAAATTACTTTTCAGTTTTTCAGCTTAATCTGCTACCAGGACAGTGTCATCTGCATCATGCTTGTTGTTAAGGTAATGTCTGATAACAACAAATCATAAAAGTTCCTTTAATTCTCTTTAAATGATTTTGTTGTGAAAATTAAATAAACCTGCTGAGAAAACACATCTTTCCTCACACTCTTTTATTTTAGTCTACCCACTCACCCGATTGTAACTTATCAACAGATTCTGAATTAAACAGTTGTTAAACACAGTTAATGATATGTATTTTACAAGGGAGTGAATCTATACTCCATGCTGGTTGTAATGTGAATTAACATGAGAAGATCATGTGAAAAATCTAAATAACCAAGGAATGGAATTTGTTTTTTTCAAGCAAATCAGAAGTACTCTGAGTTCAAATCTTTTGGTGGGCACCGTTGAAAAAAAAAAAAATGAAAATCATTTACTTACAATAAATTGAATATAGCACCAGTAACTGACTGGGTTTGATCTCCACACTTAAGAATGTATTAAGTATGTTGCAGGTATCAACACTTCTGATATGAGGTGCGGACATATTTTAGTAAATGTTTAATGTTTTTGGTACATTTGTCCTGCAAACAATATTGGTGGACTCATGTGAGTCTGGGCAAAATTAAGTTGCATACAATAATGTCATAACATGGTGTCAGAATAACACAACCTGCCCACAAATACACAAAAAAAAGAAGATAAATGGCCTGAAACAGACCAAAATTCTGAGATGAGATTGTATATCTCATTCAATTACTTCTTAGAAGTGACTGAGTGATTGTTCTGGAATCATTGAGGAGGAAAACAGTGAATAAAATCCATGAATCCTATCAAGGAGTGGTTAAAAGCAAGCAAAGACCCAGAGATATACTATTCTACCCTGGTATGAATTCTCAAATTCAGGAGAGGGTTTAAAGCCTTCTATCTGCTCCAAATATAGAACAGACTATACCAAAAAACTCTTGCTGACATATAAAATACCAGGACACCTTTGGTCAAAGTTTGGTGTCAACCTCTTTACAACACAGAGACATGAATTGGAGACTATTATTCAAAATAAACGGAAATGATATAACTGAGAGAGCAAATCAGTTTTGCTATAATAAATAAATTAAAATCAGGGATTTCCAGATATGGAATCTCTAAATCCTGATTTCAGAAAATGCCCTGCAACTAGCATGTGCATAATTCCAAAAATTTGCTGAAACATGGGAATTTTGCCATATCACATCAAGTCTGTGGTTTCCTACAGTCAAATGGACAAGCTGAAAATGCAGTGGAAATTATTAAATATTCCTACTTGACCTTGCTAGACTTGCAAAACATGCCTCTAAGCAAGATTGATAACTCATCCGTATAACTCGTCATAAGTCAGTGATTAAAACCAACACTACCAACATGATAACAGTTTCAACATCCACATGCAAAAAACACAGAATGCTAGGTTATACAAAAAATATTATGATCAGCATGCAAGAGAAGCACTTAAATCATTATCACCTGGTGACCATATGCAATATAGATAAATGATAAAATCTGGACACTAGCAATCATCACAAAAAAAGAACATCAGTTGAGAAAGTATATCATGGAAATGCCACATACGACCGTCAAGAACCAATCCAGAACTGCACCAATGCCCTGGGAACTCAGCCAGAAAGAACCACTTGCAGCTGAGCAGAGACTGTCAAATGAGCCACAATCAGATTTTAATAGTACTGTGACCAGAAGTGGTTGTGTAATCAACAAACTAGCATGGTACAGAATCATATATGCATATGACCAGAATAACGCCAAACACAAGTGTAGTCTACCCCTATGATTATTCACAAAAATTAAATCCTATAAAGTTAATTAGTAATACTTACTTATTCAAGAGGGGTGATGTGATGTATTGAGTAAATCAAAACCTCATTATCTCCCTTAGCCCACTCTCTTATTAACCAATCAGAATTGCAATTCACTGCTGGTCAGTTATCTTCCTGTTTGTAATGGCATCAGACAGATTTAAATGTTAATTGTATGCGACTTATTTCTTTAGACAGCATCATAACAGTAGTAGTAGTTCGATTCTTACTGGTTGGTCCATAATTTCAGCCTTGTGCCACATCTAAGCTTAGAAAATCACCATAACAATAGTGGTAGTGAAGAAACATCCACAGGAATGCAGAAAGATAAGTTGGACAGCAGGTACACTAAAAAAAAAAACAAAAAAAAACAGGTATGCAGAAAGTGAAGTAGCGGACCTGATCACCACTGTCTACACCACCACCCCATTGCAAGATACTGCTCAAGAAGAATTTGGTCAACAAAAGAAATGTTTCCCAGCCTAAGAATATTTCATTAGCAGAGTGCCAATCTAATGGAAGAATTGGAAACCAGATCTTGAAGACCTATTTGTCTGAATGCTGATACCAGTTTCCAGTCACCAGTATGATCAGTCTTGCTGTTTTAGTAATATTTTGTGAATGAAGCTGACACCCACACTATCATTCAATGGTCAGTTATGTAGACTGCAGCACCAATGAATTCAGAAGGGTTGAAATGGTAACTGTAATCTTAGACCAATAAACTACATTATTATTTCTATGAGCAAAAGTCAGTTGTCTTTTCTAAAAGTAAATTCCTTCACTACTAAGAGTATTTCAATCAGCTTCATCTAAGACAGGAGTGTCAAACTCATTTTAGTTCATTGGCCACATATCAACCCAATTTGATATCAAGCAGGCTGGACCAGTAAAATTATGGTATAAAAACCTATAAATTGCAATTTCAAAATTTTCCTTTTGTTTTAATGTAAAAAAAGTACATTCTGAAAATGTTCATGTTTAAAGAATATTTTTTTTTACAAAACATTGAACAAGTCAAAGTAGGAACTGTTAAAGAAGACTGAATTATCACACTGCCTTGTAAATGTATACAATTTATAAATTAAAAAGAAAAACATTTAAAACACTTATTATTTTTTATCATTTATTTTCAATATATTCCTGAAATTTGGCATCTTTTGTCTTTACAAATATTTATTGTTATGGTGACCTATCTACATTAGAATGAACTCTTCCTCCTTCATAAATACTAACCTGCGAGACTTCCTAAGCAGGCAGTCGGGACGCAGTATAACCTAACAGTTTGGACAATTCTATCTGCTAATAACACTCTTATTTTGTATATATGTTCTGTTATTTCAATACACTTGTTCAACCTACCTACCTTCTTTCCATGTCTTTCTTTCTGGCTCCTAACAAGCCACAACATTTATATTGTGTATGCACACCAACATGGTGTAATGATTAGCAAGCTTTCCTTGCTAGAACAATTACAACTGAGTAGTGAGTTCAATCCTCACTAGGTGCTTCATACTTTTAGCCATGTGCCACATCTAGGCTACACTTAGAAAATCACCATATTTATACTATGTAGATTAAGATTTCTTAATATCCTAGTGAGTTCTTTGTGTTGTATTCTATCAAATGCTTTTGTCCAACCTTTCTTACACTGTTCAGCATTGTGCCACATCTAAGCTTAGAAAATCACCATAACAATAGTGGTAGTGAAGAAACATCCACAGGAATGCAGAAAGATAAGTTGGACAGCAGGTACATGCAAAAAAAAAAAAAAAACAGGTATGCAGTTTATTGGTCTAAGATTACAGTTACCATTTCAACCCTTTCAGCATTTCTATTGTTCTGAGATGATTCAAACTATGAAAATTGCATTTCTAATTTAAGAGCCATGAATAAAGCCACAGTGTGTAAAAATATTTCTCAGTAATAGGCATTCACTTTTCTATTTACAGCTGGGCTTTAAAAATTGAAACTTATGAAAACCTATCTCCATCCATTATTAAAAAGAGCCTGTGATGATAACCTGAGCTGTTCACAGTTGGTGGTATGGTGATGGGGGGTAGAGTTCTCGTTGTTAATTGTTGCTTGTATCAGAAGGTAGATAAATAGTAGCAGTCCTTCGGGACAGCCGCTAAGTTGGCCTAAAGGTTCAACAAGCAATCAATTTGGGGTCACCATAACATAAACAAAATAACATACGAAAGAGAAGGGTATATCAAAAACACTTTGTATTTAAATGCAACATCAATGAATAGTACAATGTTTCTTGATTTACACGCACAAAGTCCGTTACAAAATGTTCATTCATAGAAGAGAAATCCGATTATTAAAAGAATATAAGTGTCTTTTGTTAATACTTAAGTTCATGACGTGCTGGTCACAGGAGATGAAAGGTGAGGTCAATGGGTTGGTAGGAGTCCTTTGATATCTCCGTTGGTGAAGGAAGGCTGAAGGCATCGGGTTTGATGGGTGAGAAAAGCGTAGCGACATTCACTGACGGTACTTCAAAGCTTTCTCTCCTAGAAGTGAATTTATCGCTCTATTTATGTGTGCCCATCGGATCAGAGTCAGTCTGCTGAAACAAACTGTTGGGTATGGCGCGGAGCCGTTTTATTGGTGGAAATTGCTTATTATTCTTTTTATTTCTTTTTAATTTTCCCCCGGAAATTCTGCGTGGAGCCGGGTGCGCAAAGACCAGTATTGGTCATTTGCTGTCTAAACCTCTGAGGGTTAATATCTGGTCCTTCGCTTGCTCCGTGCCACCACAGTGGTAATATCTTCCAACATCAATTCTTGGTACACAATTTCAGAAAGAGAATGTTCTATCTGCTAACATACTGTTCAAACTGATAATAAATGTTACCTTGCCAAGTGCAGACTACCTGATATTCATATGGACTCAGCAATGTCAGAGTTAAGTATATATATATATATATATATATATATATATATATATATATATATATATATATGTGTATGTATGTATGTATGTATGTATGTGTGTGTGTGTGGGGGGGGGGCATTTTCATGAATACCAAGATGGAGTGATGCCACCTATGATTACATTTACATACTGCTATCCAATTATTTTCAGCACATCGCTGTACATAAGTTATCACAATCACCCAAACACAACGTGGGAAAGTTAATTTTCCTATTTTTATTCAATGTAATCTAGAGAACTTGAGTCCTAGCATCCAGAAAATACAAAGAAATTCTGAAGGAAATGAGAATTGAATAAAAAGATGAAGATTACATTAAGAGAGGAAATGAAATGACCCATTAATATCAACTTCATTACATTCTGCATAATCACCACCACCAACTTTGTTTTAATAATTCTTCTATATTAAGAAAAGATTCCGACCAATACTTTCAGTGATAGTATCCAGAAAATACTATGAAATTCCTTAGAAGATGAGAATTGAATAAAACCATGATGATTACTTTGAGAAAGAAAAAGTGACCTTGCCAATCTAATGACGAACTTTCTCAGATATAAATTTATAAAAGTGTTAAGTGGTAACAATTTTCATAATAGATTTCCCAACCACAAATACAAAATCATTTTCTATTTTCATTAAAGAAAATGTTATGGCATACAAATATATATGTGGGACATGAGGGAATAAATGCACACACACATTCATACATACATGATAGGGATGACTGTATAGAGGATGTGGAGCTTGAATGCAGATGAATCATATAGCTGTACTTTTGCATCTCATATAAATGGTGTTTATCAAAGAAGGTGGAGGTTGTTTCAATTTACAAACAAGTCAATCAGATGTGGAAAGGTATAGGTACATATCTAAGTCTGAATTACATTTGCTAATAGGCTTCCATGGCCTAATTGGGATGGAGGTGTCTATGTCTGACAGGCTCCCAAAATTTCAAGTTCATTTCCAATAGCAGACGATCAGATCTAGATAAATCAAAAGTTCAAGTGGTAGCTTTCATGATTGAAAAAATACAAAATCATTTTCTTGCATGATGAACATAACAAAATTGAATCAAAATATGAAGTTTACTTTAGGAGGGGAATAGATCCTGCTCCGGCAGACTTGATCAGATTTAGATATATAAAATGTTAAAGAGACAGCCTTTTTACTTTTCTAATATCTTTCAGAACCAAAAATGCAAAATTATTTTCCGTCACCATTATCACATTATGACATGCAAATAACATCGGGGCATAACTGAATGAACACACACACATATGTACAATGGTGATGACTGTATCAATGAGGCTTAGCCTGTAGATGCACCAAATCATATAGCTGTAAGCTTACCTCTCGTATAAACATGATTATCAAATAAGGTGGGGGTTCTTTCAATTTGCAAACAAGTCAATCAGATGAGGAAAAGTGTAGGTACATGTCTAAGCTTGAATTAAATTTGTTAATAGGTTTCCATGGCTTAATTGGAATGGAGCTGTCCATGTCAGACAGGCATCTAAAGTCCTATGAAATGCATATTGGAGGCACAGTGGGTAATGGTTAGTGACTTGGATTGAGGAATTGGAGAACTGAGTTCAAATTCTGAGTTCATTACATTCACTTACAAGCTAATCTTGGGATAAGCTCTTCTCCCCACCAGTCATAGGTAAAATAGTAGGACAGATTGGGTCTCATAGCCTTTGGTGGCAACCAGTCTAGGAGAAGAAAACTCTGAATTCAAACCACCTGGTGCCTTGTATGTCCTGCCTCCTTAGGCAAAGGCTAGAAAGTAACTTCAAAAACATCCAGTCACCTCAACATCCCAGATGCAGAAATCATTGGCAAGCCATTGAATTATTCTGCCTTGAATGTGACCATGAACTACAATTGTGAGATGGAGGGGAGTGGTAAATGTACTAAGTGAATAAAATTAATTAACAGGCTTCCATGGCCTAATTGGGATTGAGCTGTCCATGTTCGACTCCCAAGAACAAAATGTTAAAATCCTACCAGAGGCTATTATTACATGTTTAGAATTTAAAAAAAAAATATTTAAAAACAAATTTTTAAAAAGCCCAAGATTAGAAAAGATATCATGACTACAACTGGTTTCAATTTCGTTAATTATCTAGAATTTGATGTGTTTGTTCTTATTCTGGTTTAGCTGATCAATAATCACAGCCACCAAATTTAGTCTGTTCACTCACTCAGGTTCAGCTATGTCATGGTAACCAATTCAAACTGGCATTCCACTGGGCATTAAGTTATAGAATCCCTTGGCAACAATTAACAAGATTTTAAGCTTTCATAAGAATTGAATGCTTGTTGATACTGCAAATTCTAATTATTATTTCAGTGGCAAGAGAGATTGTGTATTTATGTGGCTGATTATTCTTTGGGCCAAATAAGCCAACAGTAGTGTTGTCTTTAGTAACATTTTTTCAGCATGTAACTTTGGATCTATCTCAGGTAATTTCTGTTAGCATTAAGCTTCCAGATTTGATGTAGACAATTTTTCTCAGGAACTAATTTCAGGATCTTGCTATGCGGTTTCTAAATGCTTTTTCATTAGTGACTTGACTCGGCAACCTCAACCTGCAACAGTTTTACCATTACCATGCATCTGAATACATGATTTCAAGAATTTACTCCATCCTCAAGAAAATCAAACCAATTACGTTGCCTAATCCTATGGTCCAAAAAGGAGTATTTTCCACATCTACCATTTACTACCAGTTCATTCTCATGGTTAAAACTAGTATATGACAAGAAAAGGAGATGTCTTCTCTTTCATTGTCATTGAAACCTCACCATTGTACACACAATTATTTCATGTTTTCAATCCAAAAATTACTTCTCATAAATTCAGCTGTGATGCTAGTCTAAGGCCAATTTTTGCAATGGGTTAACATGTCTAATAAAAAAAAAGTACATTTATTTGCTACAATTTCCTCAGTATCTATCTTTGTCAACTTAATTCCACTTTCATTGTTGTTTTTCCACTTGTCATTTCTCTATATGAAAAACATCTTTTTTTTTATCCGATTCCCTTTCTTTCAATATCTATGAATTAAAGTGTTTTAAAAAATCTGTTCAGTACTTTACTGAAACTTTGCCAGCTACTAAAATCCACAGGTTCCCTGAAATGATGTGACGAGCAAATACCTCTTGAAATTACCAGATGTTACACTTCATTTAATGTCAGTTTAAAACAGAATTTACTGAATATAATAATGGGATTTATCAAAGAAAGTTCTGTCAAAGATATTGAAGCAATTGGTAGTGTATGTCTCCATTGCTGCAAATTAGGAGGTTTACTTCTGTTATGAGTGTGGGGTCTTTGTTGTAGTAGTAAAAGAAAAAGTACAATAAGTTACTGTAACTACCTAACTCCAAATTATAGCAGAGGAATTGTCCAAGTTAATGGTGAAAATGAATTGTGAGGAAAAAATGTAACAGAAAAAAAACAACAGGATACAGAGTTGAGACATTATTAACTTTTATGTAATTTATGTTGGTAATAAATTTACAGACGTGTTTTGTTTGGTATGTTCTGAATTGTGATATGTGATACAATACATAATAGAAACAATCATATTAAAATCATTTATGTATTTTTTCCTGACTTGAATGCATCAGTCCTGGATTCTTTTGAGGATTAAACTGCTTAATCAGTAATGAGATTCAGAGACTGTTTTTTCTAAGTTTTGTAGTAGATAAAGTTTCAAGTTTGTTGTATTGGGAATCAAAAGTCCTACTGTCTGTCTAGTATCTAGGAGAACACTACTACTTCTAGTATCACACAGATTTTGGTGGTAATAAAAGGGAGAATTTTCTTATTTGTAGCTTTGATAAAATATCATCACTTAGAGACAATTACAATATATTAAGTTTTCTTGCAGTGAAGTACACCATCCAAATATCTTCTAATAAATAATACTATCATCATTTGAGGTATAAATTTAAAGACTGTACCCAAAATATATACACACACACACACACACTGTGGTAACAATTTCTTCATGGCAATATTTAAACTCAACTCCAACAAAAAAAAGCAAGTTGCAAGAGTTAAATTCTATTAAGTTGATGGGTTTCTGGTTATTATGTGAAAGGCAAACACTTCATTTTGTGTCAGTTTCAAACAAAATTTACTAAATAAAAAAAGCAAGTTTTCACAAAGAAATATTGTGAAATTTCCTTACAGTAAACTTCCAATAAATAAGATAGTTGATATTTGATGTATGAATGTGATCAGTGCTCATTTAAAAAAATGATAACTGATATTTTAATGCAAATATACTATTTGTATAATTATAAAAGGCATCTGATGTAGAAATTTAAAGATACTACTCAATTAGTTATTTCATAAACTTTGTTTAAATGCACAGAATAAACTAAGTGTTTTTAGACACAAGAAATGAAATATATCAATTACTTCCATAATAATAATAATGTTGAAGGAATTTAATATCTTATAATTTCTCATTCCTATGGAAATGATAGGTGATATAAAAAGATGAAAGAAAGGAGTTAAAAGGCTTCTATGCATTAAAATTAAGTGCCTTGAATTAAATGCAACAAGAGCAGGACAAGAATTTTGCAATTTTTTTTACTTCATGCTTACATCATATGTAGAAAAATGTTTGAATATATGACAAACTTGAAACTTTGTGCCCACAAAAAAAAAGTGTCAAAAGGACAGTTATTCCATTGACACTGCTATTATTTTAACTACTATCAGCAATGTTTAGTCCTAAAATGCGATGATTAGAATTGTAATTAAACCTAAACATATGACAAAAGTGAATTTATAGTTTTTATTTTGGTTCTTAAGTATTTACAACAGAAATATTTTTTTAGATTGTTTATTTACAAAAATTATTTTATATTTATATCATTCTAAAAACTAATACAATGCAATATTTATCACTGATGCACTAAACTTGACATACATAAAAACACAGAGGCACAAATATCAAAAGAATACGGCTTATCCCCAGTGGGTATATGCATATGGCACAACAAAATTGACATATCTGGAAATGCAGATCCACAAACTTCAAAGAATTCACAAAAGCTTCTATTCCAGGTGTGTTTCCATATGGCATGGCACATCAAACCGAATTTCACTCCAATGAAATACATCAAAATTCAAATTTATTGGTAATTGAAAGTAGAGATGATTTTATTTCATTCATATATAAAAAGATTAATCCCAAATTAAATGATCAAAAAATGCACCCAAAATTTAATTCACTGAATGCATCTGCATGCATAAACCTCTTTGAGTGACCTGCATAAAATTAATATACATTATATTTTCTCTTCTATGTTTCTGACTTTTTGTTTTCAATGAAAATACAGATACATATCAATTGTGATTTTAAAGATATTTTTTATATTTAAATTTAGTGAAAATGTTGATTCTCTTCAGCGTGTACTTGAACATGTCTTTTCAAACTTGGAGAATGTGAAAATGCAGCATTACAAATTTCACAAGAATATGGTTTCTCTCCAGTATGAGTTCGCATATGGCAAACTAGATGTGATTTCCGGGAAAATGCACAACCACAAACTTCACAAGAATATGGTTTCTCTTTAGTATGGGTTCGCATATGATGCACTAAATTTGATTTTGCTGAAAATGCAGATCCACAAACTTCACAAGAATATGGTTTCTCCCCTGTGTGTATTCGCATATGGCACCCTAAGTATGATTTCTGTGAAAAGGCTGATCCACAAACTTCACAAGAATATGGTTTCTCTCCAGTGTGAGTTCGCATATGGGACAGTAATTCTGATTTTGTTAAAAACGCAGATACACAAATTTCACATGAATATGGTTTCATCCCTGTGTGTATTCGCATATGGCACATCAAATATGACTTCTGTGAAAAGGCAGATCTGCAAACTTCACAAGAAAATGGTTTCTCTCCTGTGTGAGTTCGCATATGGGACACTAAATGTGATTTCAGGGAAAATGCAAATCCACAAACTTCACAAGAATATGGTTTCTCTCCAGTGTGAGTTCGCATATGGCGTACTAAATGTGACTTCCGTGAAAATGAAGATCCACAAGTTTCACAAGAATATGGCCTTTCTCCAGTATGTGTTAGCATATGGCGTACCAAATGTGACTTCCGGGAAAAGGCAGATCCACAAATTTCACAAGAATATGGTTTCTCTTTAGTGTGGGTTCGGGCATGATGCACTAAACTTGACTTGCCTGAAAATACAGATCCACAATCTTCACAAAAATATGGTTTCTCTCCAGTGTGTGTTCGCACATGACGAACTAAGTTTGCTTTTTGTACAAATGCAGATCCACAAACTTTACAAGAATGTGGTTTTTCTCCAGTGTGTGTTAGCATATGGCATACCAAATGTGACTTCCGTGAAAATGCAGACCCACAAACTTCACAAGAATATGGTTTCTCTTTAGTGTGGGTTTGCATATGGGACACAAAATTTGACTTTTATGAAAATGCAGATCCACAAAGTTTGAAAGAATATGATTTCTAATATTTGTCTACACATTTAACCAAAGCAGATATTTGTATAAAAGATTTTGCTCCTCCGTAAACTTAAATGTGTTTCTTTAGAAAAATAAACCACACATTTAACATGATTTCTTGTCAGTTAACATTTACTGTCATTCTTTTGAATATGTAAATACACAAGTTTAACATGAAGATTGTAGCATATCTCTCTCAGTTATTTATGGAAAGTCAAGAGACATGTCTTCTTTCATTTAAGTTCTCAATAATAACAGTTTTCATGTATATTATGATTGTCTGTACAGCCAAAATATCTGTGAACAAAAATAAAGGATAAATTAGCAGAGACAGTGAATAATATATGAAATCAGTTTATAATGTAATATGTACATGTAGTTATATACTAGGGTTAATTTAGTCTGGCTCAGGGGACACCATAATGCAGCAATCAGTGATGGTCAAATAAATTGTAGTTAGCTGACAGTCTGTCAAACAAGATCACTTAACCATATAATTTGTCCAATATATAAATGGTTTGATCTGCACAAAGACATATAAAAAGAAATGCATTAATTTTCATATCTTTAAAGTCTTTATTTCCTATTTCTTTTGATATAAATACAATTGAAAATTTGCTTTCAAATTTTATGCTACAGTAACCAACTACCCATTAAGCTTAACATTAATAGTTGAAACATTTCTTTCTTGAAAGAGACATAGTTACTAAGAATAAATGAACTAAATGTTTGGGGAACATCAAGTAAAAAGTTCCATACATCTACACAACTTGAAATGCTGATCAATCATGGCAGACAGCTACCCATTAATGTAAAAAAAAAACCTGCATAAAAGAGCATTCTTCCAAAAGTCTATTTTAACAAAATGAACTTCACTAAAGAAATAAAAACAATATTCCTTCATTTTTCATGAAAAGCAATGTGATAAAGAGCAGAGAATTTCGAGTCACAACTTAGAAAACCCAATTGAATAATTGTATTATTAGTTGTAAAACATGAAATCCACTAGAAAATTTTAAAAAAACTAATTTTTTAAATATCTGCAGAAAACCAACTGGCTTTTCATAAAATTTTCAAAACACATTTTGACACTACTTAAGTAGGCTGGTCTGCTTATAAAAATAAGGGAAAATTTCTTTAGAAATAATTTTTGTACATTAGCATTCAGAATAAATAAAATATTGATAGTTATCAATTTAGAAAGAGCTCTTATTCATAATAGCAATACAGTGTAAAATTAACCCCTGACTTCATGAGCACTTTTTCAGAATATTTAGTAGTTTTTATTTTTTCAACATTGGGGTATACTAATTATTTAACTGAAAGGAAAAATAAATGGATACACGTTTTCATTAATAGTTCTAAATTTTAAAATTTACTAACCCCTCCCCTCCAATATTAACTTTTCATCAGAAATAGAGAGAATGGTTTCGTTTGGTTGATTTTGTTTAGTGGCATATAAACCTGGATGGGTTACGTAATGCTCAAATCTAAATATAAAAAATTCAAATTTTATAATTAAAGAGGAATTACATTATTCCATAATTAAATCCTGATTACTTAGCTACATTTTTTTTTTACCAAATAATCTTACAAATTCAAATGAGGAGTGAAAAACTTGTTTCTTCTTACAAGATATGAGATTAATCATAGCAAATTGTTTTTTTAAGATTTTTTTTGACAATACATGCTATGTCTTCAATTTCACTATAAAATGTATGAATTGTCATTTTGCTATAAAAATATATTATTGATCATTTTACGATAAAAATGTATTACTAGACATTTTTTTTCTAAAACTGTATTGTTGATCAATTTTTCTTATAAAAATGTATTGCTGGTATATTTACTATAAAAATGTATTTTATACTTTTTTAGTGTTTTGATTTTGGTTTGAGGGGTTCACTATTTGCCCATTGCTGGGTTCCCAACAGGTGCTACTATTCCAGGTCAGGGTGAACCTTGGAACAACAGCACTCCTCAAAACCTCCAATCTCCTGATCAGAGGCCTTTCTGCTGGATGTACATGTTTATAGTTATACCAAGAACATAGAATGAGGACCTAATTCAAAATATGAAGTCACAAATTATATTTGTTATATCAAAAGTTTTGTAAATTTAGGTGGTAATTTGATTCTGGCAATCATTACCCTGTTGATTTGAATTAAACATTTTGAATGGAAATCAACACAAAAGAAAAATAACTTGCATAAAAGGACATTTTTCAACAAAATCTTTGGGAAATTACTAAGAAGAAATCTTGAAGAATCTTGATATAACAAATGTGTACATTCTATAGAATCATAGATTTTTTTGAAAGGTGCTTGTGTGAAAAGTGGTTTACCTGCAAATAGTCATGATAAAGAACAAAACTAGCCTGACACGGAATGTATCATGCTATCTTGCATTGGACACAACATGAGAGACTTGTGTATGTGCAAACACCTTTGACTCACTCCAAATATGAAAGATATCTAGGCTGAAAAAACAGAGTATGAATCAAACTTTTTTATGTGAATATATTGAAAAAATTTAAGTTCCAAGTTTTTAGTACATATTTTATTTTGTTTATTGCTGTTTCTAGCAAAAGTTGGTAGTAAGCTGACAGCTTAAGCCTATTTAGCAAGAAATGACAAGAGACTATGAAACTGATAGGATCAAGATTGATCACATGCCATATTGAGGAATGCTTTGATTTTTGGGTAATGTTTAACCTTTGTGCCTGAAAAAAAAAAAAAAAAGGGTGTATCAATTATTTTTCTCTTAAGACTGTTATTACTGTAGACACTTTAGTCTCCCCCCAGCAATGTTTACTGTTGTAAAAAGTGATGATTAAAATTTTAATAAAGTAAGAAATTGGATTTAAACATTTTCTTTATTAATGAGAATTAACAACAAAGATATTAAACACTATTTATGAAATGAATTACTTAGAAGAATAATTTTATATTTAGATTATAAAAAATATGTGAACCAACTATAATGAAATATTTATTATTTATCATTTTATAAAGAAAGAAATATGAAAATAAATTTTTGTATGTAAATTTGTAAAAATGTCTGAGAAGTAAATGTAATTATAAAGTTTGAAAAAATACATTTTCCAGGATTTTCTTTCAAATGCTCTCATCACATAAACTTACTACAACAAGTTGAGAGCATCTTTTCCTTGTACATACTTTAATTAGAAAAATTTATTAAGTTTTAAATCTTTTAAAATTCTGTATTAATTTCAGATTTTTAGCCAAAATTTCAATTGTTCTAAAAAGAATCAAAAACTATAATTTAATACTCAAAAAGTCCTTTGGTCTATCCTCTCAGTAATAATAAAGTCTAGAGTTTGACAATAAAACTTTGTTTTTATTAAGTTTGGGGGCCTGTTTTCATCACAATATGCAAACCTTTTAGCAAATTAGTAGAGGTACCACAGTAATGGTGGTGTCAAGGGAATAACTGACCCTTTGACACTTTTTTTTTCCAAGCATGAAGATTAAACATTGTCAGTTTTGTTTCTTTATGGACTACTGTACAGTTGTGATTGTTTAAATAAATACAATTGAGAAAAACTTTCCTGTGAAAATATTTTTGTACATTCATTTATGTTTGCATTACCAAAATAAATATGCATTCTAGATTATGTTGAAGATTAGGGATCTCAACAAAAAATGCAATACTCAAGGTTTAAAATGAATTTATTTTAGTTTTAATTAATAGATTAAATTTAATATTTACAATAAGCAAAGTACTTGTCTATATTTCAAAAACGAATTTAAATTGATTCGAAGGAGTTTTTTTTTTCTTGGTAATATACCTGATTAGCATCATTTCTTTTTTTTTAGTTGTCTTTCATTACAATATAATTCTCTTTATTAAAAAAATCTTCCAAAAATAAAATGTAATTTTCTAAAATTTTATTTGACGAATATTAGTTGATTTAAAGTATAATTAATCTGATTTGAAAGAAATATTATTTATTTTAAGTTTAAATATCACAGAAATGCATTTTTTAACCAGACAGTTGCTTTGTTGACATGCTGACAGCTTCATGACAGATCTAATGTTGTTCTACGGAGATTTTATCTATAAAATATAAATGAAGAAAATAACGTGAGTGCATGTTTTATATAATTTTTAATTACTCAGTAATCTTAAAAATTTAGGAAAATATTCTCTGTAATATTTTATTGAATTTTGGCTTTTAATTTACTATAGTTATAGCTCTTATTTTCTGATGTTGCCCATACTTAAAAAAATTGGCACATTCAATTATACATACAAAAAGAATTAAAAATTCTTTTAAAGATATTGGTGTTACACTTTTCCATTTATGATTAGTAAATGGGTTTCATTTAACAATATCTAAAAAAAAAAACTGAAAAAATGCTGAAATTAAGACAATTTTAAAAGATTTCAAACTTAGTAATTTTTTTCTAATTAAAATTAAAAAAAATTAATAAAAATAGGTTTTGTAGTCAGAGTTCCTAAAAAAATGTTACAAAATATCAGTGAGACAAATCAAATTTTTCAAATGGGCATCAAGCGAAATATTTTTGGCTGTAGAAACATACAAAGTTTTTAGTTTTAAAAACAATTTGTGATTTTCCTTTTACCAAAAAGTAATCATTTTTAAATAGGCTGCTATGATTCATGATCATCTTTGAAAGAAAAGGGTAAATAAAAAAATCAAACAAAACAACTGCTCTCAACCCCCTCCCCAGAACAAAAAATTTCAGATAAATTTTTAATAAATCTTTTTCTTTTTTCCCGCTACACACAAGAGTATTTGAAAACAAAACTTGATGTGGCATTAGTAGCAAGAAAGAAAAAAAATATTTTTGCCTAAAAAAATTAATTTCAGCTAAATTGTGGTAACACCATCAAGCAAAAAAAATATTTTTCTGTAATTTTTCATCTTTAAATATCTAACTTTTAAAAAATAACATGGAAATTTTTAATTTAAAAAATAATCAAATGATACCGAATAATTTTGTTTTGTATTTTATTTCATATTTTGACATGTCCAACCAAACCCATTGAATCCTCTTCTTGAAATAAATAAAAATAACACATAAATAAAAACAATGGAAAAAATTGGTAAATTTGCTTTTTAATACCCGTGTTAAATATCTCTTAAAATTTTCACAAATTGTCATAATTCCATGTAAATGTACATGCTGAACTTGAATTAACAATTAAATTATGAAGAAACCTACCGTTTTGGAGTTATCGGCAAAAAAAAAAAAAAAAAAAAAAAAAAAAAATCAGACTTCTTGTTGGTCAGTTGTCCCCCATTACTGCCATACTGTTTAGTAATACAGTGCGGGGTACTTCCGCTGGCATAATCAGAAATTGTGGCCTATTTACTTCTTTTACAGCTATATCTCTTTTTGAAATCACTATGCATTATCGTAATTTTTTTCCTTTTGATAAGTGTAGTCTTATTTATAACAAGAAACTTTAAACAAATTAAATAATACAATAAAACCTTTTTTCTATGAAGAGTAGCAATGACAAATTAAAAGAACAAATTAAATAATAAAAATAAAGCATTTTTTATTTTAAAATTGAAAATAAAACAAAAATTAATGCACACTACTTGGTAAAGTAGAAGGGTTGATTGTATTATTTAATTTTTTTTTAATTTGTCCCCTTTTCTACACAGAAACACAATCCCTAACCCTAACACCTAAAGTTAACCTGGTTTATTGTATTACATATTTTTTTTAATTTGTCCCCTTTTCTACACAGAAAGAAGCCAAACACAACACCTCCTAACCCTAAAGTTAACATGGTTATTGTATTAATTATTTAATGTTTTTTTTTGTTCTTTTAATTTGTCATTGCTATTCAACACGGAAAAAAGGTTCTATTGTATTATTTAATTTGTTTTTGTTATAAATAAAACTACACTTACCAAAAAAAAAAAAAATTACATTTCTTTACGCCTACGGTAATGCGTAGTGATTTTCTGCACTGAAAGTCTGTAAAAGAAGGAAACAGGCCACAATTTCTGATTACGCCAGCGGAAGTACTGTATTACTAAACACTAGTATGGCAGTAATGGGGGACGAATGACTAACAAGAAGTCCGATTTTTTTTTTTGACGATAACTCCAAAACGGTAGTTGTCTTCATAATTTAATTGTTAATTCGAGTTCAGCATGTAGATTTACACGAAATTATGACGATGTAGGAAAATTTTAAGAGGTATTTAGCGCGGTTGTTAAAAAGCAAATTTACCAAAATTTCAACACAATATAAGAAAATCTAATCAAATTTCCATGAGTAAAAACAAAGTTTTTAAAATATATCTGACAAGATGAAACCACAGATGAATTTTCCTTTTTTATGACGCTAAATATTGTTAAATTAACAGTACTATGAAAAATAAAAATAAAATTTAAAGACGAGTCAATCAATTACAATTCTTTTTCATTTTTAATTAAAATTATTTGTAGATTGTAATGTACACTTACCTTTCAGACCAAAAAATGCAACGAGAAAAACAAAACGGGATGATTTCTTTATCTTCAAATGATTTGGTGATTTCTCTGTCATACTACCCGAAATTCGTTCTGTTCATAATGTCAAAGATGAAACCAATGACCAAAAACAAAAAAAAATTAAGAAATGTAAAAACGCGATACAAACGTGAAATTACTTTTGAGAAAATAAATTCTCTTCGTAATAAATGTAACACCATAGAAACTGAGCGGTGTTAGACAAGATTTGGTTCCTTGTGTTTAAAATCTTATATTTCTTTGAATTTACGGAGCAAAGTTATACAAAAATATACATGACATTTCTTCAGGGACATTGAATATTTTGTTGACTTATGGCAATTATTATAGAGATATTGAGCAGACACAAATTCAACTCTATGGGCAGAGAGGAAAAGTGTAAAAGGCAAAAATAAAAGAAAGCGCATGACAATCTCTATAACTATAGCCAAATACAAGGTTAGTATATAGATAGATGGCATAAACTTCCAGTAACCAAAAACACTATTTTTTAAAAAGTGCTCAATAGTAGAGCGAGTAATATTTATTTAAAAATTATATCATAAAGTATGTTGTAACATCACTACAAAAATAGGCATTTTGTTTCAACACGTCTGGTGTCTTGTCAAGTGATGGTGTTGCAAGTAAATTTTACTTACTAAAATAAAATGAAGAGTTTTTAAAGAGTTTGTAGCGGGCCCCTAAACTATGAAGTTTCCAAATGTGTTGTGGACGTGCAATGTTGCGGGTCCCGCCACAATTATTTTATTTTTGTCTAGGAAAGGTGTGGAAAGGATCATGCAATTATGCTAGAGGTCGCTATCCAATGTGGTGGTCACAATGTAATTAATATTTGACGTAATGTAGTAGACCGTGCGGTGTGAAGTGTGAGGATGATGAAATCTCTCTGGGTTAAACTTTCCCGCTGGCCGGTCCAGCTACATAAGAATGTTGGACTATAATGGAGTCCAAAGAAGATAAAGAAACAAACAAGACCGATATACATGTATGCAAACAAATATATATTAATAACAAATTACAATGACATGAAGGGTTACAGAGTGTTGTATGGAGAAGTTATGGTGAGTGAGTTGAGTGTCCGTACGAACGCGTATATTGTTTTTAACGTGTTCCCAGAATTTGGGAAACGCTGTTTGTGTGAGAGGTCACATATTGGTGTAAGTGAGAAAGAGAAAGTTTTTTTTACCTCGCCTCACGCGCGAGGTTGCGGCCCGAGGGCCTGAGTCGAGATAGCTGGCCGCGCGTGTGCGTAAGCCGTAAAAAAGAGGAAGAGGCGAAAGGTCAGCCAGTATTTATACTCGTGGGAGAGAGACCCTTGTTGAAGGATTAAGGAAATGAGGAGGAGCTAACTGCGACAGTAAAATAGCACATGGTATAAAATACAAAACAGAACGTAGGGTTGAAAACATAACAATTGAATTTAAGTATTTGATGTACATGCACGTGAACTGAAAAGAGTTGTGTCTCTTAGACCAGGTAATATTTGTGCCTAAACTCATAACGAATAAGTTGATTATTAAAATTTAGTTTAGAAGATCGAGTATGTGTTGAGTGTTTGGAATTGTGTATTGTACAAGTTGGATAAAGTTCAGAATTATACTTGCATGAAATGTTGTAAAGTTCTTTTACGTCTGACTGCATTAGTCAAAACGGGAGTTCTTTTAGAATCACATTTTGGCAGGAGTTGAGACGCGAGAGAGAACCAAGAGGAAGCGTAACGAAAGAGAGAATATTTATTTCTGAATAAACAGAAAATGTGGCACACGGCTGAAATGGGGAAGGGGAAAAGGGTCGGTCTTCTGTTTTAGCTTTAAACTTAGCTAGCCACAACCGCTGACCCAATCACACTAACAACATTCCTTTCACCAAAACGACACATTCTTACATACCTTTCTCACCACACCCACCATAATATCTCAATGTCTCCATGAAAATATTAACTAGTCCTCATGTGTACAATATATCGTCTGGTGGGTGGGGGATAAAACAACAATTCAAAAATTTAAAAAACTGGCCCCAATGAGTATTTACAATATGAAATATAAACTATTTACAAGAAACTAAACAAAATCATGTTAATAAAAAAAACCCACAATCACTAAATGTGGCAGAAACATCAGTTAACCGGACGAAATTAATGCGATACTATAATAAATTAAGAACATTCATTCATCCCAAGCACTCACACAGACATGCACTCATTCAGACACAACAACAGATACAAAAAATCACGCACGAAGCTAAAAAAAGTCCCGCATCCACCAGAGAACTGACATCACTGACCACCTAATGAGGGAGGGGGTGGGGAATTAAATTAAAGAAAAAAATAGAGACAGAAATAAAAGAGGGCCAATGAGAATACATACCCTAGTTAAGTGTAATGAAAAAGGCAAACTAAAGAGTCAAAAACAAAACCTAGGCTAACCTAATTTTAGGGTGGGTTGCCCGTGTTCAACCCAGGTAAAGCAATATCCTGATGCCTAACCGGCATCAAAGTGCCACTCCAGGTCAGTCCCTTTCACACGACACAAGCGCGCAAGATTCACCCACCATTTGCCGAATTCTGATGAAGAGAGTCGCCGTCTTGCCGTCCTAATCTTAACCTTAAGCTGATGCTTAAAGTATAAGATCAGTTGGGAAGAGGTGAAATTCTCGCCTTTCTGATGTGTCATCCAAATCACGACTCTCATAACACCTAGTAAGCATATGAACACATAGTGTTCAACCCTCGTCAACGGCGGAGCCACATTGCTACAAACAGAAGCGGCCTCAAGGACAAAGAACTTTACAGGCAGCATGCGAACCATGAGGCCTTCAACATACTTGCACAACGGCACTAGCACCCTGCAATGAAAGAAAGCGTGACCAATGGTCTCAACCTCTCCACTATAGCGGCGACAGTTTGGATATTTCTCCAAGCCCGCTGCGCAAAGTCTCTTGGCGACCCAGTGGGCCCCACGCATCATCAGCCAGGTGAGTGATGCCTCATTGTTATTGAGACATTTCAACCCGGGCGCCCAAGGCCATATTGAGTGAGCCTCCCGCTTCGTAAGACTGAGCTCATCAATCAGTTCATCACGAACGCCCCCCCCCTAACTAAAACCTGATATAATGCCTTACGAAACAACGCCTGGACGTTGGAGAGGCCATCCATCGCTCATAAGAGATGTTTCAGGGCACGACGACATTCACGGTAGATAGAGCCCTCGACTTTGGGTAAACGGTTGACCTCCTCTTCAGACGAGTGCACACTTCTCTTACGGGCGTCTTCCTTCCAGAAGGCGCCTACCTCATCCGGTTCGCGACACATTCAATTCAGGAACCCGATGCGAAGCATATATTGACGGATCTCAATGCTAGGCATACCTAGACCGCCTTCAGAAGGATGAAGGCAACAGATCTCCCGAGAGACTCTGGCGGCCTTGCCTCCCCACAAGAAGGAGAACAAGAGCCTCACTAACGCCAGTAAAGTGTCAAACGGAAGTGGAAGCACAGAGAGTCGGTAAAGGAGAATCGGGTACATGTGTGAACCACATACTTCCGCCCTCCCCTTTAAGGAAAGATTCCTCCGAGACCACAAATTAATTGCGATCTCGGCCTTCCCTTGCACCTCCGACCAATTCATTTCCAACTGGAGATCAGGACCGAACCAGACGCCGAGAATCTTGACCGGCCCATCTGTCCAGAGGAAAGGTCCGGGAAGAGAAACACCCTTCCACGCATCCAACCGCAAGCCAGCAGACTTATTGCAGTTGATCTTGGCCCCTGTCACCATCTCATAGCCATTGATTTCTTTGCTGACTTCGTCAATCTCGGCCCTGCTCGACACAAGAACCGAGACGTCGTCAGCATAGGCTGAATACCTGGGCGAGGTGGTAGCACCAGATAGGGAAATTCCGCGTAGGACCAGATTCGTCTTTAACTTGCGAAGGAAAGGTTCCAATGCAAGAACGTAAAGCAAAGGCGAAAGCGGACAACCTTGACGAATGGAGCGAGACAATACAAAAGGCTCCGATCGTACTCCGTTCACCTCCACCAGCGCACCGGGGTCGCATACAGAAGTCGAATCTAGGTGCGAAAGTACGGCCCGAAACCGGCCGCCGAAAGGACAGCCTCGAGAAAGCGATGGTCAACCCTATCGAAGGCCTTAGACTGATCTAAATTGATCAGCGCGGCTTCACTGTCGACTTGCTCAATGATCAAGCGCACCATATGAAGGTTGTCCTGAATAGTCCTGCCCTTCACAGCACAAGTCTGTTCGGAGCCAATCAGACTAGAGAGGACAACCTGCAAACGGTTCGCTAAGACCTTAGCCAAAATCTTTAACTCTGTATTTAGCATAGTTAAAGGGCTAAAGTTATCTAACCCATCCCCACCGTTTTTGTCCTTACGTAACAACTTGATTACGCCCCTGGTGAAGCGTTGGGGTATAGACCCCTACTTCATCCAGTTGCCGAAAATCAGTGCCAGCAAGGGAACAAAAACAGGCGACTGCCTCAAGTACATTTCGTACGGAAGACCATCTAATCCCGGAGATTTGTCCAGGCCAACCTGCTTCAGCGCTTCCCAGATTTCCGACTCTGTAATGGGATCCTCGCACCTAGCCGCTTCAGCTGCCTCAAGACAGGGAAAGTCAGCTTAATAGGCATCGAACTGAGCAGGGCTCAGACCGGGCACCCTGGTGAAAAGTTCCTGAAAGTACTCACGAAAAGCCTCATATATGCCCTCGTTTGTAGTCACGGTCCGCTTATCCGGCAACGTGACGCACGCGATATGTCGCCGAGACGCGCTCCGATTCTCCTCTGCACGCAATTCAGCGGCCATATTCGTTGCCTCAGGAGACATTCTTTTAACCTAGCCCTAACTACCAGAGCTTGATCCTTCTTGATAAGCAAGGAGGACAACTCCGCCTTAGCTAAGGCTACTTTCCCACTATCACGGGATTTAACTGCCCGATCAACTTTTTCTTCTAAAGCCGTTTGCGCCGCTAATCTGTCTAGATTGAGTCGACGACTAAAATCAGCAGCAAACGTTCTAATTTTGGATTTTAATTTATCCCACCACAGCTCCCGTCAATTCCCTCTGTATCATTAGTAGCAGCTGGTCCCTGAAATCCCGCTCAGCAAACAATGAACAGTTTAATTTCCAGTAGCCAGCCAACCTAACCTTGGGCATATCTAAGTTTACCCGGACTCGGACAAGCCTATGATCCGAATAAACTATATAATGGAAGCTTGGAAACTCTAAGAGCCCTACATCGACTCTCCTAAGTAAGACTCGGTCGAGGTAGCTAGCAAGCGTCCCAGGCGCCGAGTTGCCACTATTTGTCCAAGTCCAAACTACCTCCCGAGGGTGCTCATTCCGGTACTTATCGATAAGATCAAACCTGTCGATAAAGTCCCGAAATGGTTTCACGTCTCGGTTGTTAGTACCCGTATTTTGCCCTATACGATCTAAATCGGGGTCAAGGACGGCATTCCAATCCCCCGCTAAAGCTACCCGACGAGATGTCATCAAGAACAGCTCGATCTGCCGAAACAAAGCAGGCCGCTCAGAATGGTTATTGGGCGCATAAACCCCAATGAGACCTTATCCTTTATGGTAACATCCAGTATGCAAAGTCTGCCCGCCGGATCTGCGAAGACAAGAGCACACGCAGCCTTCAATGAGTTGCGCACCAGCCAAGAGACACCCCTCGAGCGTCCATCAAAACATGCCGAATAGAGAGAAAAAAACCCAGACAGACATTATCAAACCGTTTAGGGTTGCCTACCTTAATTAAACATGGACGGGGTCAAGATACCGACAGCATCTCCCATCGACCCGTGGCCCATCTCAGTCTTGATTGAGCCGTCTTGGGAGAGACCGCCTATATCCCATGGGAAAGTCAATTTTAGTGCTCTATATAGAGAGGGGTGAACAAAAACAGGGACCCTCCCAGCACAAAATTGTTTCAGTTTCTTCAAAGATGGGTTTTGTACAATGGCGATAGGTGGGGATATTTTATAAGATTTTATTGCTTTGTCAAGCATGGTCGATGCTTGACGAGCCCCCGTCTCGTACCTGATGACTGTTAAGACACGTTGGGCATCAGGAAAGTTCAACGGGTATTCTATATCTTTATCAGCGAAATGCTTGATAGAAAGGAGGTATTTTAAGTCTTTTATTCGGTTGCCGTAATCCCTTGCTTTTTCCGCCTGAGCGGGGGAAATACAGCATACGTATTATAAATGTGGCTTTGTTTTTTCCGCTTCTCTTTAATGTCCTGAGTAGGACTCCTTTATCTTCTGTTGGGCCGGGGGGGTATTTCGGAATCTTTAATGGGGGAAGGACTGGGAGTTTGGAAAGGTGTGTAATTTTGTCTGAAAGGGCTGGGGTCTCTGCTAAGAGGGGTTGAGGGATGGGATGAATGTGACTGGTTAGAAGATGTGGAGGGCATGACCTTTTTGAAAGGAGAGGGCTTTTCGTGACAGGAGTCTCCGCTAAGTCGGGTTGAGAAGCATGTGAAGGGGTAGAGGTTGTGGAAGGTGTAGCCTTTTTAGCAAGTGAGGACTTTTGCTTACTGGGACTACAACTGATAGGGGTAGAGGGCTGGGAAGAATGTAGTGAATGTGGGGCAGAGGAAATAGAGGGAGTAGGATTTTTAATAGGGGAAGTCTTTGGTGGCGTTGACTGTCCAATTTCTCTTTTAACTTTTTAATTTTTTCGGTTTTGTCAAAACCCGGGTCATACTTTTTACACCCCTCTTCCTTCTCCACAACTGCACTAGCAGCGGGAGAACGCCCTTCGGAGAATGGGGCCTTCGATATAGACCCAACCGGGGGTTTTACCACACCGGTCCTGGCAGCTAGCACGCCCATTACAGGCGCAGGGGAATCTAAAAACGCGGTCAGAGGGGTATTTTGGACTACCGGGACTGACTTCCAGAGGCCTCTTCTCTGGGCAGGAAGAGGAGAGGTGAACAGTCTCTCCACACTTCCAACAGACCGGTTTGCGGCCAGTCACGATAACCGGTAGCTTCAGGCGCCCTACTTCCAGACAGTTGGGGACGGAGAGGAAGGCCTTGTGATTTAACATAATGTCGAAACTCCATCCCCCGTTCAGGCTGTCGCAGGAAGCACCCAGTATATCTCCGTACTGCGACAGGAAAGCTGCCAGGTGTTTCCCGATAACCTGAGGAGGGACGTCGTATATTGTCCATCTCCTGCCTTTGTATTCTGTTCGCAGAATGAGATCTTTAGTTATAAGGTCTCTTTTTGTGGCATTTATACAATCTTCCGGTGTGAGTAGCAGTACGTCCCACATGAAGAATCCAGCACTCTTAACAACTCTTAGGGGGCTAAACACCAGGGAATCCAGGGTTTTAACCACTGTGTCTTTTGTCGAATGATAAATTTTGCGCGTATGCTTACCGACGACAAAGACTGACACTATTCTTTTTTCAATTTTCTTCAGTTTAATGGGGTCCTCCAAGAGTCCACCTTCTACGACAAGGTGAGTGTAACTCTGGGCTCGCTCCATGAACTCCGCAATATTGATGACACATTTTGGGGGGGACTTCAAACAACAGGGCGATTCCCTGGCCTCTGCATTATCAGTCTGTTTATTGTCTTTCTTTTGGCCATTATTGGCCTCCATATTCAGGTTTAAATCTTTTTGGCCATGATTGGCCACCGTAGACTTTTCCTTTCTTTCTTGGCCATTATCGGCCACCATACGTTTTCCAGATTTTGATTTTTCTCTACCATTATTGGCTTCCATATTTTCTTGGCCTTTATTGGCCTCCAAAATATTTAAATCGCTAGCAATGGCGTCCTCACAAGAGGAAGAAGAATCCAAGGTTGGATACTCCTCTAAACTGTCTTTATCACGCGGGTCTTTTTGGGGGTTAAAAAGATGCTTCCTTACAGATTTCCTAAGAGAAGCCATAGGTTTCTTTTTTAAAATTAAGAAAAAGAAATTCTTTTCTATTTTTAAGGGGAAGAGGAGGGCTGACAAAGGAGGAAAACAATTAACAAGTTCCGCTTTTATAGGCGAAAATAAAAATTCAAGAGTAAACAACAGGTGACAGACAAATAATCAAATAAAGAAAAACACAAGGCTCGCCCGAAGGCGAGACAGCAAGTCAAAAAATGTACAAAAACAAGGAACAGATGAATAAATGTACACGAAAAATTAAATGACAGATGAGAACAAAAGAAACAAGGTTCACTTAAAGGCAAAAGAAAACACAAAAAGGACGGACGTGTAAAAATTGACGAGAAAAAAGAAATTTGCCTAAAGGCGAGACAAGTTTAAAATAAACAAAAGAACAAGCTTCGCCTAGAGATGAAACAATAAATTTAGAAAAGAAAACACAAAAACGAAAATAAACAATAAAACGAAAACGCTATACAAAGAAAAAGGAAAACGTTATACAAAGAAAATACGAAACAACGAAAATACACAGAGCTAATCACAAAACAAAATGGCTGACGTTAAGAACGTGTCAACCAGAAAAACAAAATAAACAAAGAAAAATAAAAGGACAGATTAGACAATATAAATACAAATATTAGAACGAATATGATACAAAAAGTTTTAAAATAAAATAATAAACGGAAAACTTAAAAAAGATATTTAAAAGGAAATAAACAAATAAAGAAATAACACATAAGGAAGAAATTAAAAGTCTGTCATAAAAAATAAACAGATAAATTTAAAACTCTAGCGGGGGTTAAGAAATAAAAAAAGAAAATATATTAAAAAGGTAATTTAAAAGTAAAAGAAATCAAATAATAAAAGAGAAATAGCAAAAATAGAGAAGGGGGGGTAAGTTGAGAAAGGAAAAATCAAAAACTTTTCAAATCGGTCCTAAAAAAAGAAAGAAAAACGGTAAAAATTAATCAAAAACTTAACAAAAATGTAGCTCAAAGAAAAACCGTAAAATCAGGAAATGTCAAGCGGCAACCACCACTCAAAAAAAAGTCAGAACGAGGTCTGTAAAAGAACGTGACGAAAGAGAAAGAGCGAGGATCACTCGTGTTTGGTTTTATAGTATGTTGCCTCACGTGACAGGCTCCGACTGAATTGGCGCTAAAATAGATCTGTAGCGTGGGAGTGATTTGATTGGTCGAAACCAACCAATCAGCGAGCTAGATTGAAGGTGATTAACCAATGAATGCTTGTTATATATTTTGTATGTAAAATGATGGTGGTGGTTACCACAAGTTCAAAGCCAACCATTACCCTCACTAGAGGAAATATTTTTGCATAAGATGTAATGGTCAATCATATTATAAGTATATTGTAGCAGAACAGGCCCTGTGTGAGATGGCGTGTGTTTTCGTTAGCAATGTTAGTTGCGTGTTGAAGGTCTGTTCCCCACAATTATTTATTTTTGTTAGGAAAGGTGTGGAAATCATTAGCAATGGTGAAATACAAAAAGGAACATGGAGTTAAAAACATAACAATTGAATTTATTAAGTATTGAAATTACATGAATGTTAACTGAAAAGTGAGACTGAGTTGCGTCCCTTTGATTAGGTAATTATTTGTACCTAGACTCATAATGAAAGAGTTAATTATTAAAATGCAGTTTAGAAGATTGAGTATGTTTTGTGTATTATGCAAGTTGGATGAATTATGCTAGAATTATACTTGCATGAATTGTTGCAAAGTTCTTTAACGTCTGACTGCGTTAGTCAAGACGGGAGTTCTTTGAGAGTCACATTTTGGCAGTGGTGTTGAGTGACGAAGAGAAGTTAGGTTCGAGAGTCCGCGTCGAAACAGAGAATTCTAGAGAGAATCACACGTGTTGGTTTTTTTTTATATCATGTTCTATCACGTGACAGGTTCCGAAATGAGTTGGCGCCTAAATTGATCGTGTGCGTGGGAGTGATCTGATTGGTAGATACTGACCAATCAGCAAGCTAGATTGACGGTGATTAACCAATGAATGCTTGTTGATTATTTGTAAGTATGAAATTGGTAATAATGTAACAGGAAGAGTGCATTTCCTAGCAGAGGGTAAACTGGTTGTCGTGGACGAGTCCACAATATGATAATTCAAATAACTGTAACGCGACATTGGGCCCTAGATACTATATTTATTAATGCTTTAAAATTAATTAGATTATATAGGAAATCAGGATAACTAATTAATCTCCAATTTAATATGTAATTAAAAATAAACATTTTTAATGCTTTAAAATAAGTATTAGATTTTGTAGGAAATCAGGATAACTAATTAAACTTCAATTTATTATGTAATTAATTAAAAAATAAAATGAAAGTTTGACATCCCAAGAGCTATAAACCAATATTGAGAAAAAAATTATTCTGTAAAAAAAGATATTGCATTTTAGAACAAAATTCACTGATTTATTTATTACTTTTAAAAGTTTTGACATTTGATGATTACTTTCCTAAATAACAAATAGCCAGAGACTACTTAACAAACTTTTGAAAAAGGCACTAAAATGAATAGTGGTCAAAGAAATGTACAAAGTTTTTATTTTTAAAAGCAATTTGTGAATTTTTTTACGAAAACTACAGAATTAATAATTTTGAAATTGGTTGCTATGATTCAACATCATCTTGGAAAGAAAATTATAAAAATCCAATAATTTCAGTGCTTTTCATAAATAATTTTTTTTTCCCTCTGCAAGAGGGAATCTGCAGAAAACTTGATGTGGTGAGAAAGAAAAATTCATTTTTGCCTAAAATTAGCTCAGCCAAATTGTGGTAACACCATCAAGCAAAAAAATATTTTTTGTAGTTTTTCATCATTTTAATAATTTAATCTAACTTTTAAAAAATAACATTACATTGAAGTTTTTAATTTTAAAAAATAATAAATGTTAAATACAAGTTTGAATAATTTTTATTTTTTTATTTTGACATCTAAATGCATTGAATTCTATTTTCGAAATACAAAAATAAGTCATAAATAAAAACAAAATTTAACACAATATAAGAAAATCTAATCAAATTTCCATTAGTAAATTTTAAAAAATATCTCTTCAAAATATAGGTACCTCCACTAATTCAGTGTACATAAGGCTTAAAATGAATTTTAAAAATGAAAAAGCTCTCATTTTAGCTTTAATTGAATGATAAAAGATTTAAAATTTACTATTTCCAGGAAGCAAAATACTCTGTGGTGTATTTCAAACAGAAATTATATTGATTGAAATCGTTTTTTTCCATTAAAATCGATCAAAACGGCTATTTTTGATACATTTGTAAACAAAAGTTAATTCTTGGTTTTAAAATCTTGCAAAAATATTTCTGAAAGGTTATTTGAGGAAAATTAGCAAATTTAAATTAATCTGATTTGAAACAAATATCACTTACTTGTAGCATAATATGTTGTATACAAACATTTCTTAACTATAGGTGCCTTGTTTTTCTGATGTGTTAATTGATTTATTTACATCCAATTGACAGCCAAACGTGTTCATAGTTAAGTATGGTGAAGCAGAATTTTTTTTTCGCCGTAAGGGGAGACAACCCTTAAAAACGTGATCTTTAAATCTAGATTTAACGGCTTGTACATCCATACTTCAGAAATTCTGCACATAATCACATATAAAAAACAAATCAAAATTCTTTTAAAAATATTCCGGATCGTCAGATTGTAATACGCTTTACAATATAATTAGTAAATATAATTTTACTTAATAACAATATCTGAAAATGAATTTTAAAAGATTTAAAATCTTTATAAATTATTCAATTTAAAATTGTAAAAAAATGAAAACAAATCTTGTAAAAATTCATTTTTCATTGATTTTTTCTTCTTCAGACAATAGCAATTGAAAGCTTCTCTAATTAAATAATGTCTTAGTTTTATTGCGTTTTTTATTTTTCGATTCAGAACAGATTTTCAGTAAGACTGGGTCCAATTTTGCAAAAAAAAAAAAAAAATCCGTGATTTAAATTCTTCAAAGAATTCTACTTTTAATTAATATAGTCACTACAAATTACCTCGTTGAATTTAAGTTTTCATAAAATTAAGGGGCAGAAACACATGTAAAAAAAAATTACCAAGATTTTCTAATAGAAATAATTAAAAAAATAATTTCATTCATTTATGAATAAGTTCTGAAAATTTCATTAAAATCTGACAATTATTCGATTTTTGCAAGAATTTCCAAATTAATGCGTATGTTACCAAAAAAAAGTGGCCCAAATTCGCTATGCTAAAAAAACCGCTGACGCAAGAAAAACAAGTGTTTCATCAAAACTTTGAATGTTCTAAAATAAAGGAGTAAAAATTGAATTAAATAATGAAAAAATACTTTGATCCTTCTGCTTAATAATAACATAACAATTTTGATGATAAAACAGTTTTCATTACGTTTGGAACATGTTTTCATCACGGTATGCTGATTTTTTAACATTTTCATGGAAGTACCTATATCTGACAAGATAAAACCTTACATGAATTTTCATTTTTTATGCTGTTAACATCACCAATTTTCATTCAGTTCATATAATAATACCAAAGATGAAACAAATGATTCAAAGAAAGACTTAAGAAATGGAAATGGTAAATTTACTTTTTAAGCCCCACAAAGAAAATCTATTAAAAATTTCCCAAATCGTCATACTAGTAAAACCACATGAATATAATTTCAAATTGTCCAGCATTTACTGCCATATAGGAAATTATACATTACATCACAGTATGGTAAACTTTCTGCATTACTTCTATTATTTGCTGTTACTTTACTCAGTTTCTGAAAAACATCTTTATGGTCACTCAAGAAAGATATAATGGAAAAAATGTAGCAGTTTCGAGATGTACAATTTGTTTTGTCAGCCCTAATAGAGCAATACCTCTATCTACAGAAACATATAATAATAAATAAATAGGGATTTATATAATCAATAACAACTATCAGATGGAACACTGAAGCAGTGGGAAAGGATGACTCTCTATCAGAGCAATGAGTTTGTTATGGAAATGGCAAGCATCAGTCATTTATATGTGTAAGATTTTGGAAGCCTATTTGGTTTTATGCAAAGCTCGTATTTACTAATAAATCCAACCATCTATCAATGGAGTTTTAGTTCTTATATCAGATTCATCATTTGGGAGTAGTGAGTGTAATTCACGGCACCAGTGTTTCATGTAATGTGTTGTTTTTGGTCTGCTGCTATGTCTGCATTCTCCATCTTTTGCAATGTTAATTCTCCTCTGCTTATATCAATAGAGATAGGCACAACTCATGGTCTTCTGTTTGTTCGGCCAAATGTAGAATCCTAAATGCTGATTTGCTGTGTTTTTATTTTTTTTTTACTTTACTGAAACTCTGTGCATTGTTTACATTATGGAGTCTAAATATCTAATGTTTTAATGCTGGTTACATGTGTGGGAAAATATATTTTAGGTTTTTGGAATTCTGACAGAAAGATGGGTAAGTAAACATTGTTTTTGCAACAGGACCATACTGAAGAATATAATGGGAAGGTTTAGGTTGAACACAATTCTGTAATGCTCTTTAAATATTAAAATTTATTGTATCCCTGTCATAAGCTCCCTTTTTGTCAAGCACATCAATTCATTTGTCATTGCATATACCACCTTTTGTAAGAACAAAAAATATTAGTTCTCATACAAAATATTTGTTTATTATAAAAAAAAAATGTACTCAAAATCAGGTTTGAGTATATTCAAAATGTCTGAAACCTTAAAGTGGGTAGTTTGGTCGTGAGAAATCTAAACTTTATAGAGTGTTACAAGTAGATCAATTTTTAGATTTTACTATCTTGATCTGACTGTACTGCATTTTGTATTTCTGTCTTTTATACTTTTCCTCTCGGACTACACTACCCACAGTGTTGAATTTATGGATCTACTGAATATATCTATAATCTCTAAAGACAGTGTCTATCCTTGAGCCTATTCAGCTGTGAATTCCTTGAAAATTTAGATCCACATATTTCACGAGGATATGTCTTATCTCCAGCATAGGTTCACATATGGAATAATAAATATAGTTTCCGTGAAACTCTCTATATAAAAACTTCACAAGAATATGGTTTATTTGCACGTGGATCATCAAAATTGACTTCTCTGAAAATGCAGATCCAAATACTTCACAAGAATATGATTTCTTTCTGGTGTGACTTTCCATGTGACACACTTGACATTTCTATAAACATAGACCCACAAAACTCACATGGCTAAAGATTCTATACCATGTGTTTTCACTTCAAATGGCACATCAAATATGACTTAATTGAAAAAGTTGATCCACAAACCTCACAAGAACATGGTTTCTCTCCAGAGTGTATTTTCATGTCTCACCAAATTTTACTTTTCTATTAATGAGCTTCCACAAGAATATGGTTTCTCACCAGTATGTTTATGCATATGGCTCACGAAATGTGACCTCTGAGTAAATCCAGATTCACAAACTTCACAAAAATATGGTCTTTCGCCAGTGTGTCTACGTATATGGCACACCACATTTCTCTTTGAAAATGCAGATCGACAAACTTCATATATGGTCTCTCACCAGTATGAGTTTGCATGTGGATAAGCAGATGTGACCTCTGTGCAAATGCATATCCACAAATTTCACTCCAGTGTGAATTCTCATATGGCACACTAAACTTGATTTCATTATGAATGCAAACCCACAAATTTCACATGAATATGGTTTCTCACCTGCATGTGTTTCTATATACACATGAAAACCACAGTAAGGCTTCTCTTTAACTTTTACTTTATATATAACTATGATTTTGTAGAAAAGGCAAAATCCATGAAGTACAATTCCTTGCCAGTTAATATTTGTTAAGTTGTTCCATTATGATTTAGTATTAATATCACCTAACCGCTACAGATTAATACAGAAATTTAAAAGATTTAAAACTTTATATTCTAATTAAAATTTTAAAAGTATATGAAAAGAATTCTTGTAAAAATTCATTATTCTTCAAAAAAGAAAATTTTTTCTAAAAGGATAATAGCATCCATAATATGCCTTATTCATAAAAGAATTTCTACTTAAATAATGTCTTAGTTTTATGGCATTTTTTATTTTATGATTCAGAGCAGATTTTCCCTAACTAGGGGTCCTGTTTTACAAAAATTCAATCAAAGTAAGACATTATTTAATTAGAAAAGCATTTAATATTATTACTAAGTGAAAAACTATATTTACTAAACATAAATGGAAAAGCTTAATACACATCATCCAACACCAATATTTTTAATAGAATTAAAAAATCTTTTTTTTTTGCATATGTATAAACATGCAAATTTCTGGTCACACCTTAACCAATCACTGACTTCTCAATCTAGATATAAACAGGTGCCACATGTGGCCAGTGAATTGGCTCTGCAAGTCATTACATGATGTGATGGAGGAGTTCTTGAGACATGCAACTCCTGCATTGATTTTTATCCCCGGAAATTCTACTAAAGGCTATTTCGGCATATTGACGGATAGTACATTTGGCATCAAGTTGACACCTGAACAAGCAGTTACTGAATGGATAGAAAAAGCATAACTTGTTTGTAATCTGTGTTCTTCCCTTGAGATTAACTGTCAGGGCATTTGCTGTCTACCAACAGCTAAGTACAGAGCAAAAAGCAGATGCTGAACAGATAAAACAAACTCTGTGGATTGCATTTGAATCAGATCATTTCCTTGCCTATGAGTAGTTCATGGATTGGTGGCTGCACCTTGATGAGTCTGTTGACGTGTTTCTAGCCAATTTGAAGAAGCTTTCAGGACTATTTGGTGGAACATCCGAACAAGGACTGGCATGTGCATTCATAGCAGGAATGCCAGCACATGTCAAGCAACTACTATGCACATCTTCCAGGATGGAAGACATGACTACAAGTCAAACTGTTGAACTGAGCCCAGGTTATAATGAAGGAGCAGACTGTGACTGAGGAAATGGCTGCAGCTAGCATCTCACCAATTAGAATAGCAGCTGATAAACTTCTCTTAAACATAGAGGGGAGGGAGGATACAATGCTATCAATGTTCTGGGTGAAACCACATTTTCAAGGACTACTTAGTTCAATGAGACGATACACAAACCCATCAGCCATGAAGTATGTGTGCAATGTTGCTTCCAGTATCATGAGTTAGATCACATTGCTTCAGCGTGACTGAGAAAAGAGGAAGTGGACAAGACTTTGGCACTGGTCTCTTTCCTAAACAAGTTGTGAATGAGATGCTACCTGTCTTAGTCATCCACATGAATGGAATCAAGAAAGTGGCAGTGGTAGACACTAGTTAATCACAGTTGTTTGCCTCTAAGTCAGCCTGTCAATTCTAGTGGGAAGGTGCTGGTGTACATACTTACCATAAACAGTAACACCTTAAAATGCAGTTGGAAACATCAAGCTTGATATGGACAATACAGCTCCCCTCAAGGTCTTTGTAGCGGTGAGCTACTGGATTTTAACCTGATGCTTGGGTTTGACACTATTAAAAAGCTGGACAGACTCTAGATGATCGAATTTGGCAATATACAGCATCCCAAGGACAGGATGGCTTGTTGCGCCACCATTCACATAGAACCTGATTTCTGTGCCAAATTCGACCAAAACAAGAAGTTATGAGTCACAACATGGAAGTGGTCAGGTGGTCAAACACCAAGTACCCAATGCCAAAAGGAATACAACTGCGAGCTGGATAACGGTTGGTTGCAGCCTTATACTGAAATGGAACTTGGTGCCCCAAGAGGTCTAATCCTTTTGATGGCAGTGGTGCAAAAAAATAAAAGCAAAGTGTGGAACTAGTGGGTGATGAGCCAATGCTGATGTGTGTGCACAGAAACTGAAAGACCAGTGCCAAAAATGACCAGATGTCACCATCCTTGACCTTTGGTAGACCTACCTACAAGTGCATATCCATAAATTACTTAAACCCTTTCAAACTTTGATGCTCAAAGGGTGAAGATATTGCCTAACACAAATGGGGTTCAGGTTAAATGTTGCACAAGCCATAATGGAAGCCCTTGTGGACACTGCACTATTGAAAAACAAGTCAGTCCAACAGGCAACCTCATCATATATTGATGATATTTATGTTGCCGAGAGCATGACTTCTGCAGACTGTGTGAAAGAACACTTGGCTGCCTTTGGTCTGAACTGCAAGGATATGGAGTGGTTATGGGATGGCACTCATGTTCTGGGTCTGCATGTCAAGGGGAGAACAATTCACTTAATTAGAGACATGAAGATGACATTCCATCAGTTCATGATGCAACGTCTTTTCATGGTGTGGAAAGCTGGTAGGTCACTTTCCTGTGTGTGATTGGCTTTGTGTTGCTGCATCATTTATTAAACGCAGAATAGTGTTGATTTCATCTGGCTGGGAGGATGAAGTGACTAATGCTCCCTTTAAGAACATTATTGGGAACATTATTATTATAGTGGCAAGAATACGCCAGAATGACCCTGCACACAGAAAGTGGTGCACAAACTTATAACACGTGGATTGATGCACGTTCTCTTGCCACAGGGGTTTTATTGGAAGTTGGCAAAAGCATTGTAGAGTATGTGCATTGGCTGTGGCCTGTGAATGATGTGCAACATATCAATCTAGTAGAATTGGATGTTATCCTGAAGGGTGTCAATTTAGCACTACAGTGGAGCTAAATCTCTTCACAGACTTCACATATGAGCACCAGAGGGTATCAGACATGTTCACTGGTAAAGCCAGAATATGAACTAAGGTGGCAAGTGAGATGCTGATCTATAGGTGTTTGATTATTCTTGAAAAGCCATAACTTCAGTAACGTCAAGTCAGAATTGAGCTCACAAGAATACCGCAACAATGGTATGATGTGATCAAGAAGGAGGTCAAACCAGCATGACCTATATGTGCTTTAAAGGTGAACAAAATTTCTCCGGACTGGATAAGTGCCATGCATTGCCAGAGTGGACATCCTGGTGTCACGCAGATGCGGTATTTTGGGAGACGAGTTCAGCCTATGACATACATAATACCACTTGATTGACCCAGGCTCAAGTGACAGCATATCGCGTGTATCCTATGTCAGAAAAAAAAAAGAAAGAGTGCACATAACTCTTGTTTATATATGAGAACGTCATGCAAATTTTTATTTACACCTTAACCAATCACTGACTTTTTGACCAAGATATAAACAGCTGCTGCACGTGGACACTGAATTGGCCCTACAAGTAGTTACATGGTGTGAGGGAGGATTTCTTGAGATGTGCAGCTACTGTATTGAATTTTATCCCCTCAAAATTCTGCTACAATTTTGATGAAAAACAACTAAAAAAGGCACTAATCAGACATTTTAGCAAAAAACCCCCCAAAAAACAACTCCTTCCAGTCAATTCAAATTGCCGTGTATACTTGCATATCATGCAACCTTTTAATTCTGAAGCTAATTTGACTACGGTAAGTGGATATATAGTCTGATCAATGGCATAACCAGGGCCAGCAGCACATACACTAATTTTATATCTCGAGTATGTGTGACCCCCTTAAAATTAGCTTCAAAATTAGGGTTTCAAAGTTGTATGATACACAAGTATATACAGTAGTTTTTTAAATACACCAAAGTATTTAGGTTATTGGAAATTTTAAATTGAATCTATTGACTTGAAATTAAAACTAAAATAAAAGCTTCAAGAAACATTTTTTCATTTTTTTTAATTCATTTTAAACCTTAGGTATTGAGTTTTTTGTGGAAGTCCCTAATTCAAATTCTTGTTTTTTTTAATGTTCTTGTTTTAACATTAACAGACACAAAAATGAATTTCTCAAATTTTCATCAAATTAAATAAGTGATACAAATAAATAACAAATGCAAAAAAAAAAAAAAAAAAAAAACTTTCTAAAATAATTTATTTGATTTTTGTAAGAATATCCAAATTTCTGCTCCCTCTATCTATCGCTATCCACTATCTGTTGAAATGCTAATTCTTTTCTGCTTATATTGGTAGACATAGGCATAAATCTCTGCCTTCTATTTGGTTGACCAAATGTAGAATCCTTAATCCGGATTTTTTTTTCTATTTTTCTAAAACTATATCTCTGTGTTGTTTATGTTATAGAGTCTAAATGTCTAAGTTAACTAATGCATTCATGCTGGTTACATCTGTCTAAGAGGGGAAATATATTTTAGGTTTTTGTAGTTCCAACAGAGGGACGGGTAAGTAAACATTGTCTTTGGAGATTATGGTGGGTGCATTTAGGCTGAACAGCATTTATGTAATGCTCTTTAAGTATTAGAATTCATCAGATCCCTGTCATAAGCTCCTTTTCTCAAGCACATCAATTTATTTGTCATTGCATATACCACCTTTTGTAAAGAAGAACAAAAAATATTAGTTTTCATACAAAATACTTATTAATTCTAAAAATATCTACTTAAAATCAGGTTTGAGTATACCCAAAATGTTTGAAACCATAAGTTGGTAGTCCGGTCATGGGAAGTCTACACAATAAACTTTATGGTGTGTTACAAGAAGTAGATCAGTTTGTAGATTTTACTATGTTGTTCTGACTGTACTGTTCTTTGGACCAGTCTTATGTACCTTGTATTTCTGTCTTTTATACTTTTCTTTTCTGGCCCTAGCAAGTGTTTTTTGACCCTCACTATCATATCAACATTTACTTTCTTCTGACTACAATTATATATATTATGAAATAAACAAATCACAACTATTAAGAATGATTTTAAAATTTTTGCAGATTTTGACATCATTCTGGGGTCTTTTTTTTTTTTCATCCAAATCCATGAACTACTTTTTTATTTTTTATTAAATGCGACATTAGTCTTCTATTCTCCACCAGCCATCTCCCATAGTATTCCTTTGATAGGTAATTTGTTTTTGAATTAGGATTCATTAAAGGAATATTTCAGAATTTTAAATATGAGAAATAAGACAATAAAACTGATATTTTCTTTTTATTACAGCTGATATATTTTATTAAAGAAACATTAATTAATCCTAAGTAAATAAGTAAAAAATAATAATGTAAAAGTAAGACCGATACATTTTAAGAGAAAATATCAGTTTTACTTTTTTTATTCAATTATTTTTCTTATTTTCTTTATCACAACAGACAATTGGTATTAAAACCAATATTTTCTCAAAATATCGATTTCATTATATTAATTTTCTTGATTAGGATTAAAGAATGCATATCATAATACAGTATTTACAAAATAATGTTTATTCATAACAATGTAGGAAACATTCATTTAAACCTGAAGCTTAAATAAGAAAATTAACACAGTGAAATCAATATTTTATCTTTATCAAAGCTGATATATATTTTTTGAAACCTAAATAAAATAAAAAATAACACAATGGAAATTGAAAATTGATATTTTCTTTACCTTAAGAAACTATCAGTTTTATTAAATCATTTTTTCCTTTAAAAACGATCTATTTTATTAAATTTTAAAACATTTGTTTTTAAAATAATATCAGTTTTACTTTTATTGTATTTTCTTATTTAGAATTAAAGAACGATATCATTCCTAAATAGGTAATGTTTATTCATAAAATGCAGTATATATTTACAAGGTAATCTTTTATTATCAAGATATATATATATATATATATATATATATATATATATATAATTATAAAAATGTTATTATTACATAATTTTATTAAAATGGTTGCTAAAATTATAAGTAATACTAAAATTTCAAGCAAAAAAGTCACATTCAAGAAAGGGAGGATTACAGAAACAAACTCAATAGATCTAGATTTCATCACAAAGATTAGGGGACTGGAACAAGAAAAAGCCTATAAATACCTAGGAGTCATCAAAAGAGATGGAATACAGCATATCCAAATGACTGAGAAAGTAAGAAAAGAATACTACAGGCTTGTGCAGACTAGATGATGATCAGTGTCAAAGAAAAATGAAAGAAATAAAAAAATTCAATCAATAATAAAGGAAGCCAACAAATTCAAAACAGAATTTCAAGTAGGTGAAGAAGTGCAAATAAACCATAATACACTAATGCAGTGGAAAAGAACTTAAAAAAGAAAGCAAAAGCAATGTGCCAAATACAGAAATAATGGCAAGATAAGATTCTTTGTGGTCAATACTTTGTCAATACCAAACAAGCTGATGTAGACAAAACCCCATACCTATCAGTGGTTATGTAGTGCAAGGTTAAAACTGGGAGTTTTATTCTTGCTGCACAGAACCAATGCTTGCTAAGTAGAAATTACCAAGCACACATACTGAAAAATCATGTTGACCCGAAATGCAGATTCTGTGATAAATATTCAGAAACAACTATCTTGCATCAGGTTGCACAGTGTTAGCACCCACTGAATATAAAACTTGGCATGATACAGTGGGTCAATATCTGCATTGTAATATATACAATTTTTATGGGGAGGAAACTACAACAAATTGGTATGAACATCTCTCAAACCCAGTTACAGAGATAGGACATATAACAATTTTATGGGGCTTTACAATACACAGACAAGACAATCAAAGCTAATCATCCAAGCATCATGATCAAAGACTACAATAACAGAATGTGCTTTCTTGACGACACGGCAGTCCCTGCTGATTGTAATATATCTTTGAAGATCTTCAGAAAACTATCAAGAGACAAGGCTCTTGAAGTAGAAATCTAAACAATGTGGTACATGAGTACATCAATAATTCCAGTTGCAGTTGGTGCCCCTCAGATTAATGAAGTTCTGAGAGACTCATTGAAGGGATTCCTGGTAGCCCATGCTTTAAAGAAATACAAAAAATTATACTGACAAGTACAGTTCACACATTATGAAGAGCTTTATCAATGTAAATTGTGTGTGATTTTAGGTTTCTTTGTTTTGTTTTTTACAATGTGGAAAATATGATGAAGCCATTTCTGACCTTAAGTCTCTAGTTGGGAGCCAGAAGGAAATGTGTGTGCAACAGAAATCAAAGGAAATGATAATAATAATAATAATGTCTCTTACCATTTACAGTTCTCTAAGAGAAATGAGTGATTTATGCTTTGTTAAATGTATAAAAGCAAAAAATAAACTTGCTGCTACAAGCTAGAATTTGAAATCTGCTCATCCAGTTTGATTCTACAAGTTGCTAACAAATGATCCATCATGCCTCCTTAGGATTCAATTGTTAAAATCAATAAATATAATTTTAAAACACTTATTGAAAAAAAAATTAATAGAATTTTTTTTTTTACAGTTGAGGCATCAAATTTAAGAAAAATTCTAATGAAAATATTTTGCAAAAGTAAATTAAATCAAAAAATTAAATTACAAAGGAAAGTAAAAAATTATACGCACTTTCTCCATAACATATCTTTAGGTTTGTCACACTGCCTTCTGCTCAGATATGCTTACGGTTGGTACTATTGTGGTCATGTGACTGACGTTTGAGCTTCATTATGCCAGTTTTCTTGCTGCTGTTACAGTGTAAACATGGTCACTCCCCTAGCAGTGTGCACTAAAGAGGAACAAAAAACAGTGACACCTTAATTTAAGAAAGACACAGTCTCAGAGCTAGGACAATTCATGAGAGTGGGTGAACACATGCAAATTTTTTTGCGAGAGAGTATAGTTGAGTCTGTTTTTTGAATGCAGTGCTGCTTGTATGGAGTGACTTTGTCAGTTGAAAAGAGATTCAGTCAGTCAGTTATGTACCATGTGTGATACACACTTAGGTGATCATGTATCTTTCGATACATGACTGACAAGGCAGTTTTCTTCCTGCAGTAGGTTGCCATTTCTTTCTGCAGTAGACCAGTTGCCATCCAAGACTATAGAATCCGGTCTGTCTTGCTATTTACCCATAGCTGGGGGGGAGGATTCATGCCTTTCTTAAAGGTATTAGCACATAAGTTAATGTAATGGACTGGATTTTGAACTCAGCTCTCCACTTCCTCAATCCGAGCTGCTATCCATTACTCCACTGTGCCTTGGATCAATTTCATGCAGTTGCTTCCAAAGAAACTGTATAACATAGCCTGTTTAGTAAATGAGAATTATGAGCATTCTCTGACATCAGAGGTGCTAATTGTTGCTTCACAAGTATCAAATATCAATTCATGAGCATTACTTGATACAGCTAGGGAATGAAAACAACAGTTAAGAGTATTTGATATTTTAAATGTATCACCCAATCTTTATGAGTCTTGCTGTAGGTAACAGAAATTTCATCAAATATTTCAAGAGTATCATTTTTAATTTCAGAAGTTTCATTTGGTACTTAACAAATCTCTTCTAATTTTTCAGGTTTAGAAATCTGCATCTCCATAACAATTTCAACTTTTCCTTTCACTTTGTTCCTTTTCATCTTGGTCAATTGTCTTCCAACTTCAATTTTTAGTGTCTTTATGTTTTTATGTATTATAGATATCTATCTTTTCCTGTATAACAATTCTCCAATATCTTAACTCCACTCTTGAAATGCCTGTTCCTTTTTTATTTCAGGCGAACATCTTTTAGTGACTTCCATTCTTTTATGGATTATGATGCCTTGGAAGTGGTTTTCAATGTGTTAATTCCACTGCTGCAGCATCTTTTCTTTGTTCCATTATGAATGTTTTTCTCTATAAATTTTACACATCTTTGCAAGGGGCAGGTTTTCTTTACTGCATTTTCTTTGATCTTTTTCTATAAAATAGATTTCGATCTGCTGCCATGAAAGAATTCTCCAATATGTTAATCCCACTGTTTTCTTTCTCCCATTATGATTGTTTTCTCTTCAGAGACTAAATATCCCAGCAAAGATTGTGTTTTCTTTTAGGTTTTCTAATTTATAGATTTCTATCTGATGCCTTTGAAGAGTTCTCCAATGTGTCAATTCCACTATTTCACCCCCTTTACATCCTGGCAAAGACCATATTTCCATTTATGTCATTTCTTTGATCTTTTTAGACATACCATTAATATCAGTATTTTACAATGTACACAAAATTTAGCCATTCATATTTTGTCTGTTAGCATTTCTTTCTGATGGATTTGTTTAATCTTATATAAAATTGCAATTTCTTTGGATTATCTCTTGTCTCTCATACATTAGACTGAGGATTTTGCTTGTCATCCTTTCATCTTTCATTCCTCAGGATGAATCTTTTGCTGCTGTCATTTCTGTGTCCATTCATATATTCCACTTTGAATCTCTATGCTTAATTGTTTGAGAATATAAAGACATTACAGTTGTAATAAAAAGATTAAGAATAAGATGAACAAAAGTCAAAAATTAATGATGCTGTTTTATCTGAGAAATGAAAACAAATTAAGACTGTTTTGTCTACCATTACACAAGAGGGAGCAGAATAATTCTTGCTCATGTTTTTTATTTCTTATTTATTTTTATAAAGACAAAATGTTTGAATATTTATTAACACAGCTGAAAATTGATATATAACAATTTATTCACAGCAATGTCATCAGTCTACACGTGTGTACAACATAAAAATCGGCATAAAAAACAAAATTATATTTTAACAATGTTACAACACAGGAAAAACTTTAAAGTCTTCAGAATGTTTAAAACTTCTGAAAACAAAACCAAAAAGAAAGGAGTCAGATTCAATCAGATTAAAATTAACCTTTATTTCACCAAATATAAGAGATGTTCATGGCTTAAAAAGAATAGGGAAAAGAGAATCACTGAAGAGAATACAAATTAAGGCTGATATAATTTGTGTTCATTTTACAATAATAATATTTCAAATTTCTTCACATATTTTATTAAAAAAGGTGAAAAATAATGTTCGTAATATTTTGTTCATATGAAAGAATGCAAAATTCATATTTCCTAGATTCTGGAAAATATAGAAGATTTATTTCCCTCATGTATAAAAATACATTCAAAATTATATTCATACACTGACCTGCCAATTATATTCTCTCTAGTGATATGTTTTCCTTTTAGTTTTCAATGCTAATTCCAGTGAAAATGCAGATTTTTACACAGTCTCAGATTTTGTGATAATTAGGTTCAAATCCAGAAACATGACAACAATATGGTTTCTATGTTAGAATACTTATATTTAAATGATACATTTTGAAAAAAAAAAAAAAAAAAAATATTGGTTCACATGACTAAGGTTTGTAAGGACAGTATTTATCATTGAGCCTTTTAAGCTGTGAATTTCTTAAATTCAGATCCAAATACATCACAAGAATATGGTTTCTTTCTGGTGTGGGTTTGCACATATACACTAAGTTTGGCTTTTATACAAATATAGACCCACAAAATTCATATGGATAAAGATCCTATACAGTGTGAATTCGCATATGGCGCTTTAAATGTGGTTTCTCTGAAAAAGCAGATGAACAAATTTCACAAGAATATGGTCTCTCTCCAGTGTGTGAACGCACATGCCTCTCCAAATATGACTTCCGAGAAAATGCAGATCCACAAACTTCACAAGAATATGGTTTCTCTCCAGTATGTGTACGCATATGGCGCTCCAAACCTAATTTCCTTAAAAATGCAGACTGACAAACTTCACATATATATGGTTTCTCTCCAGAGTGTGTTTTCATATGGCTCACCAAATATGACTTGTCCGAAAATGAGCGGCCGCAAACTTCACAAGAATATGGTTGTTCACCAGCATGCATATGCATATGGCTCACCAAACGTAATTTCCGTGAAAATGCAGAGCCACAAACTTCACAAGAATAAGGTTTCTCTTTAGTGTGAGTTCGTACATGACGCACAAAACTTGACTTGTCTGAAAATGTAGATCCACAAACTTCACAAGAATATGGTTTCTCGCCACTGTGTGTACGCATATGGCGCACTAAACTTGACTTCCTTGAAAATGCAGACCCACAAATTTCACAAGCATGTGGTTTCTCCCCAGTATGTGTTTGCATGTGACTCATGAAATGTGACTTCCATAAAAATGAAGACCCACAAACTTCACAAGAATATGGTTTCACTGCAGTGTGATTTTTCATATGGCGCACTAAACTGGACTTTATTGAAAAAGCAAACCCACAAATTTCACATGAATATGGTTTCTCTTCTGTATGCGTTTCCATATGGCGTACCAGATTTGACTTCCCTAAATAGAATCACAAGAAATTCACAAGAATAAGTCTTCTCTTTAGTTTTCACGCATATATAACTGTGATTTTGTAGAAAATACAAACCCCATGAAGTATGATTCCTTGCCAGTTAATATTCACTGTGAGGCTGTCAAAACTGTAGATACATATATTTTACATGAATTTGGAAAGTGAAGAGTCTTGCTTTCTTTCATTTAAATTCCTATTAATTACCATTTACATGTAGATCCTATTTTTCTGTTGAGCTGAAACATCTGTAAAGAAAAAGTAAGAAAAGAGATTAACAGGGACAATAAATACTATATGAAATTAGATTATATTGTAATAGATACAAATATTATATATTAAGGCTAGTTTAGACCAGCACAGGGGCTGAAGGATGCAGCAGCCAGTGAAGAGCAAACATATTACAGTCAGTTAACTGTCTGTTAAACAAGATTTGTCCAATGTAGACATTGTTCTATAAATGCAAAGATGTATAAAAATAAATGTAATGACTTTTTTTCTATTTGTTTTTATAACATACAGTTGAATTTGTTTATGAATCTTACACTGCAATAAGCTGATGAACATTAAAAGTTGAAACAATTCTTACTTCAAGTATGCATAATTACTAATAATAAATGAATCAAATGTTTTTGGTAGCATGAAGTGAACAGTTCCACACATCTACACAACTGAACCAAAAATGCATACCAATTATGGCAGAAAGCTGCACATAGACACAAAGAAAGTAAGCCTAAAAATCATTTTTTTCAAATGCCTTTAACAAGATGGCCTTCATTAAAGAAGTAAGTCATATACTATTATTGTTTATAAAATACAATGATTTAGAGCAGAATCCAGTGGCATTAGTTATAAAACAAAAAAATCACTTTCAGTTTTCTTTTAATACTAAAAGCCTGATAATTTTGTAATGAGAATTTAATCAATGTGTAACTGCTTCTTGTTTGATAGTAACACTGGAACAAAGTAAAAGTATTCTGAAGTGAAAGTCAGAGGAGTGAATAAAGTAGAATATAGCTTCTGTAGAATAATTTTCTATTTAAGAAAATGTCGAAAGGTGGTGAAACAGAATGACACATGCATTTCAATAAATCTATGTACTAATATCTACTTAATGCCTTTGAAATTTATTTAATAAACATTACAAACTTCTGCACTGACATTTCAGTTGAAAAGAATAATACGCAATATTAAAGGACAACAGAATTTTTACAAATGTCTAAAATGTTATTCTTGAAATGAAAAATGTCCTTTAAGTGTGAGCAGTATCTTGACATTAAAACCACTTTATTTCAATACATACTATACAGGCTCATACAGAAGACCTGAAAGTGTTACCACCATCAAAGTGTCATCTGGGGCAGACTATCCTCCAACTCTAGCTATGTTACTATCTATAATTGCTGGAGTTTTAGGCCATGTATTTTTATTGATTAGGCACCCTTAATCCGAAATCACAATTATAAAATAATTTGAGAAGATAATGTATAATGTCTGGAAACATAATGTTCCTTTAAATTTTCTTGTTCTATATAGATATGTTTATAAAATTATGAATAAAATACTCGTTTCCATAGTTATTTATTTATGGAAGCATGGTGGAGTAATGGATAGCAGCTTGGATTAAGGAATCAGAGAGCTGAGTTTGAATTCCAATCGAATCCATTACATTCACTTATGTGCTAATATCCTTGGGAAAAGGTATGAATCCTCTTCTTCTCCCTCCATCTATGGGTAAATAGCAGGACAGACCGGGATCTATAACCTTGGATGGCAACTGGTCTACCACAGAAAGATATAGCAACCTACTGCAGGAAAAAATCTGCCTTGTCAGTTGTGTACTGAAAGATACAGGATTGCTTAAGCATGTTTCACACATGGCACATAACTCAAATAATAAATATATTTTAAAAGTGCTGCTATTTAGTGAAAGTCGGTAGAATAATATTTGTATCAAGAAAAAAAAAACTATCATTTTACACACTGTTTTCTTGTTGGCATGAAAGTTAAACATTGCCAAATATTTTTGTGCTTTCATTTCTGTTAGCAAGGGAAATATGCATTCTGGATTGTCTTAAAAATTTGTTATATTTTGTAAAAAACTAAATGAAAATTTTACCTCCCGTTTTTTAGTGAATCTTTGGAGGCACCTATTATTAGTTAAAAGCAGAACTTCTTCATGAATTTAAATCATAATTTCTTTTTGTAAAACATTACCCCCAGTTACTGAAAATCTGCTCTGAATGATAAAATAAAAAATGCAATAAAACTTAGACACTATTCAATTAGAAAAGCTTTTGACTGCTTTTATAAATAAGATATATCAACATTATTGTCGTAAGAAAAACACTTTTTGATGAATTATGAATTGTTGCAAGAATTTTCATTTTTTAACTTTTGATTAAAAAAACCTTCTTTTTCGTTGTGTCAGCGGAACTACTAAATAACATAAACAATTTTAGTGCATTTTTTTTTGTATGACAGACATTAATCTGGAAAATCTTGCAAAAATAAAAATAATTGTCAGATTTTAATGAAAATTTCAGAAACTATTCACAAATGATTGAAATTATTATGTTATTTTTTAAAACTCATGGCAAAAATATTTTTATAATATTTTTTACCTCCCACCCCTAAATAATTTTATGAAAACCCTAGAAATTCATTACTGTACAATTCAGTGATTATATTAGTTAAAAGCACAAGTCTTTGAGGAAAGCAAATCATGTTTTGTTTTTGAAGTCAGACCACCTCTACCTGAAAATCAGCTCTGAAGTGTAACATACAAAACTCAATAAAACAAAGATATTTAATTTCAAATGCTTTTAGTTGTTTTTATGAATATGGATAATACTGTCTGAAAGCAAAAAAAAAAAAAAATGAATTTTTGAAGCAATTATTTGTTATTTCTTGAATTATTTTATCATTTTTACATTAGTTGTTAAATATTCTAAAATTAGTGAAAATGATGTACAGTTTAGTAATTGGTGTTATTAAGTAGATCTATCTTTACAGATTATAAATTGTAAAGCTGGTTACAATCAGCAGACCACCACTGTATGCAAAATATAATTTCATATGACTTTTGTGTCCATAAAACGGCTGTAATTCAAATCTACAGAAGACCGGAAACAGCATTAATAGAATAAAATGTGACGTTATTACTAAGCCTTGTTCTCCACTGTTACGGCCTTTATTTCTTTTTTCTTCTTGTGAATTGTTCATGCGAAATGTGTGGAAAAGTTAATTCAATTTTTCAATTTCAATTGAGAAGAGTACATACAAGTACTAGGTACCTAATTTATATGATCTTATTTTTATATAATAAAATGAATCAAAATACAAATAATACCATAAAATTATTATAGTATTTTATGTACACTTCTGATAAAATTTTATAAGAAAGGTACCTATAATTAATTAGATACCTTTCTTATGAAATTTTATATGACTGTCAACAGTCTTATTTGAATTTTTTTGTAATATATTTTCCATAAAGTATCATAAACATAAAGGTGAATGCTAAGTACAAAAATTTTTTTAAAAAAATTAGATCACTGAAAGCTTTCCTTCAAAATAACGAGGTAAATAAGTTGGTTCACTTAAAACTAAAATTACGTCACTTCTGTCTTTCCCTATGATAACTTTCCCTTACGTAAGATGTCAATACGTGATAAAATCATCATTTGTCAATCATCACCAATTGTTAAAACCTGCTTTGCCTTATTTTTAAACTACATTTTTTTCAGTGCAGAAAGTAAGTAATGTATGTTTCAAAATATCTTAAATAAAATTTATAATTTCTTTATAATTTATAATTTTCTTAAATTTTTAAAAAAGTATAATTGATTTTTAAAAGATTTTTAAACGGAAAATTTCATTTGTGTTCATAAAATGGAAAAAATGGTTGACATGATAGATTTCCTGTCAATTTTGCTAACTAAAAAAAAAAGATTTTTAATTATAATTTCAGACGTGCTACGAACAATTAAAAAATGAAAAAAATAACCAAAAAATACTTCGATATTTCCTCTTCATAATAACATAAACATTTAGACAGTAAAACTTATTTACATTGAGTTTATGGCCTTTTTTCATTATGCTATGCTTTTTTTTAGCAATCTCATAGAAGATCCTATTAGTACAATTCATCAACACTAATATTCATCAACCAATATTTTTTTTTAAATTTCAAAAAAGTTTTTGTGTGTATAAACCTGCTGATTTTTGTTAAGTTGGACATCCATACATTACATTATCAAAAACTAAGAGTGATAACTGTAGTAAATTTACAGCCAACGTACCTAAAAAAAAAAAAACATCAATAAAATATTAGATTATGGAGAGTATTTTCATAAATTTTGAAATTATATAAAGAAGGCACTCTTGTTATATTCCTCAAGTAAATTTTACAGATAGGTCCACCGTAGAAAAAAAATCAGATAAATTTCCGTCTGTCATCAAACCGTCACCTTAAATAAACAGTTTCCACTATGTTAAAAAAGTGCATTTCTGCAATATTTTAAACTTAAAGTAAGTAATATTTGTTTGAAATCAAATTAATTAAAATTTAAATCAGCACGTATCCCTCAAAGTAAAAGTATATTTTACTTTTGAACGATGTTTTAATAAAGAGAACTACATAGTGGCTCGGATTGAGGAATCGGAGAGCCGAGTTTGAATTCCAGTCGAATCCATTACATTCACTTACATGCTAGTAATCTTGGGAAAGGTATGAATCCTCTTCTTCTACACCCCCCAGCTATGGGTAAATAGCAGGACAGACTAGGTCTATAGCCTCGAATGGCAACTGGTCTACTGCAGAAAGAAATGGCAACCTATTGCGGGAAAAAATCTGCCTCGTCAGTCATGTATCAAAAGATACATGATCGCCTAAGCGTGTATCACACATGGCACATAACTGACATTGCAATGACTAAAAATGGCAGAAAAATCAACTATGTTTTTCAAAATGAAATCTACTTCCATCCAATTTAAATTAGTTTTGAAATGCAAAAAAAAGTATTTTGCTTATTGGAAATGTTTTTAAATGTAATCCATTAGCTTGAAATTAAAAGTAACCCAATGTTGAGGCAAAATTTAATTCTGTCAAGAAGTGCACATTATATTTTAAAAATAAAATCCACCGATTTATTTTTTTTATTGCTATCATTTTAGTTTCCTTTGCTAAGTAAGAATTTTTTTTCCAGAGACTTCCTAAACGATCTTTTGAAAAGATCACTGAAACAAATAAAGTAGTAATAGTCGCCGTCGAAATGTACAAAATTTTTATTAAAAAAAAACAATTCGTGATTTTCTTTCTTTTTTTCTTTCTGCTATGATTCAACACCATTTTGGAAAGGAAATTCTAAAAATCCGATAATTTCAGTATTTTTAATAACTCTTTTTTTTATCTACAAGAGGGAATTTAAAAAACTTGGTGTGGCGAAAAAGAAAAAAATATTTGGGCCTAAAATAATTTCAACCAAATTGTGAACACCATCAAGCAAAAAATATTTTTCCGTAGTTTTTCTTCGTCTTAAATTTATTAATCTCTAACTTAAAAAAAAAAAATAACATGGAAGTTTTTAATTTAAAACATAATTATGTTAAATACGATGTTGAATAATTTAATTTTGTTCTTTTTATTTCGACATAGCCAAAAAAAAACCATAGAATCCTATTCTTTAAAAACTCATAAATAATTAAAAATAAAATCAACACAATCAAATTTCCATGAGATTTTAAAATATCTGAAAATGTATTTTCATTTTTTATGCTGTTTAACAGTATAAAAAATATAATTAAAAAAAAAAGACAATTACAATGAATACTTCATTTTTAATCAAAATTATTTCGTTTTTTACGCTTACCTTTCAGACCAGAAAATGCAACGAAAATAATACAGGATGATTTCTTTGTGGTTTTTAAATGATTTTCGAGGATTTCTCTGTCAACCCACTCGATTTTCGTTCAGTTCATATTAATAATGTTGAAGATGAAACGAATGACCTAAAGAAAGTTTTTAAAAATGAAAAAAAAATATACAAACGTGAAATTACACTTGAGAAAATATTTAGCTTGATAATGTATTGTAAAACAATAGAAACGAAACGGTGTTAAACAAGATTTGTATCCCTGTTTTTAAAGTTCTTAGATTTCTTGGCATTTACGAGCTAGTTATTCAACATTTTTGAATCAAATGCATGACGTTTCTTCACAGCCACAGAAGATTTTGTTGGCTTGTGACTGTCTCGCCATAAATACTGTATTTTGTCAATCACTCATTATGTGCCATGTCTGTAAAGGATGTAGATGATCAAGGACGCTATATCTGTCAAGTGTCAATTCTGCATTTTTTTAAAATAAATCTTCGTATGACTTACACTACACACCTCTACTCAAAATTTTAAAGTCAGAAGAGAAGCGAAGCAGCGGTAAGAAGTATCATACTTCTTTGCGCTGCTTCGCTTCTCTTCTCTTTGTTGATGTGTCCTGTATGTGTCAAAGTCTGCAAACCTGTCTACCTTATTTAGTTTCCCAATCTCTTCTTACAAATTGTTAAATTCACCGAATTTACTGACGTTCTGACTGTATTATGCACTTACTTCTGTCATTCAAAATTTTCTTGACTACACTACACGCAACTTTGAATATATGTAGCAGCTACATATATTAGCTGTTTAGTTTAATTCTTCTGTTGATGACACATTTTGAGTTGTCCTTTTTGCTCACTATCTTGCATTTTGTCTTTTACTGTTGATGTTTTTTACTTCTTGCTTTAATCAGCTATCATGTCTCGATTTGCATATACAGCAAAAAAGAATTAACGACTTTTTAATTGCACAGTAAAAAAACATGATTAACTCAGTGTGAAACAAAAGCAGAAAGAAATTCGTTATTTTGTAGAATTTTAATTCTACATCATTTCAAATAGCTGCAAATAACTCGTCCAATTTTGTGCAAAAAAAGAGGGTCACAGAGAGTTTATCATCAAATCCAACTTCATACATATTTTCAAAAAATTCGAGTTCTGATTGATCAATAGACACACAAGTAGGTGTTACTATCCACCCACACATAAGCTTTTTTTCAACATGTGATCAATATCATATTTTCGCCTACGTCCGCACATTTGACCTGTTCAAAAGTGGAGCACACAAATTTTATTCAAATCTGATTGCTGATTGACTGATAAATATTAAATGTGTATAATGCCTATGCAATCTTGTTTAGCCACCAAGATTTTCTTAACAAGTCTTTTGAGCCGGTCACGTGATCTAGAACATTATAAATATTTAGCGACATCATCAGTCTTTCTCTTTTGACTTATAATAATTGGGACTTTGCTTTGGCAATTAGTTGGAGATTCGTCTCTAGCTGAGCTGGTCAAACTCTCTGCTTTCGGGTGGAGAAGAACCCAGACGAGGCTATGCTGAAGGGCAGAGTCTTGTCTGGGGTGGTAGACAGCTACCTGACTCCATTTTTTACGGGGTCTATGGGGAATTTTTTGCCCGATATACCCCATGTTAAAGTTTTGTACTTGCTTGATTTTGGTGAAACCAATTTGTAGTTTGCATCTTGTTCTGTTCCTCTTGTTGACAACCATATATTCTTTTTTCCTACAATTGAAATTTAGTCCTTTCTTCTCACTTTTCTTTATTACCTTCTCTAGGGGTTGCTGAAGTTATCTTTCTCTGTCTGCTATCAAACATTTTGCATTCTGCATATCTTATGCTGTTCACATTGTGTCCACCAATAATAAATCCTAGTAGGACTTTTAGTTTTCTTAAGATAACCTCACTGTAAAGTTTGGTGTGAAAATAAATCATTGTACCCCTTTCTATTTTAGTGTACTTAATGAGTTCATTTTTCTATCTGTATGCTGGTGGTTTGCTTCCAGTATAAGTTCTAGGTTATTCTGATACCTTACCTAAATAAATCAAGCTTGCCATCCGTTCAAAATTCTTTGTGTGCTATCATAAACAGTTTTTCCAAATCTATAAATCATAGGTATACATCCTTCTGCATTTGTGTTCCGCCTTCTGCTATCATCATGAACATAAATGTCACATTTCTTCTACCAGTGTCTTTAACAAAACTGCACTGTTCTTGTTTTGTTTCTGGTCTAATTCTGCTATCAACTCTATTAATCAGAATCTGGACGATACGTTTCATTATATGTCTCATTAGGCTGAATGTTTGATGGGGCTCACATTCATTTGGCCTCAATTTTCTTAGGTAGTGCTATGAAAATAGATCTACTAAGGCTTTTCTATATGTCACCAATATTGTATATTTCATGAAACTATTTTTCAAATTGTCTCAAGTTTCAAAATCTACTCTTCTGATTGGTTGAAAATAATCTTGTGCATTTCTTCTCTCAAGTCATTTTTCAGTACATTCCTTTTATTTATTACACTGTACTAGACATAGTGTTGCCATAATAATGCTGAGAAGCGAAACCTATCAAAAAAAAAAAGTCCCTGCTAAACACCTTAGTTTATTGGAGGAGAAATTTTAATTTTACATTTCTAGGGTTTTATGTTTTTGATTTTAGAACACTCCTATTTACCTTTAAAGGAAATTTATTTAAAGAATAGTTTAAACAATATTTTTAAAGACTTCAGAATTTAACATTCTTTGTCTGGCATTTCAATTAGTCATGTTGTTTTGGGGTTTAATGCTTTTTCATTCTCAGCAGAAAGCATACATTGTTAAGGCTGTTGCCATGTTTGTGTGAGTATATACTGACAAGGCTTGAATGAATAGTGATTTTCACCAACCAGAAGCATTGTTTATATTTAGATAACTATTAGTTTCAAATTATCATAGATTTGAAATTCTATTCTTCTTATTGCAGGAAAAATATCCAAAGGAAGGACATTCCATTTCAATATATTTTCCCCCATAACATTCAATTTATATTGTCCTGTCAGACATAGAATCAGCATAAAGAGTCTCAAAATCAAAGCTTATCAAAGAAAGTCCTATCCAAACATCTCATTGTTAAATGAAGTCTTCACTTTTAGGTTGTAGTAAGGGACATATGGTTGTCATTTGGTTGCACTCATTTCTATGTGCCTTCATGTGTTCCACTTTGAATCTACGATATGCTTGTTTTAGAATATAAAGACACGATGGTTGTGATAAAAAGATTAAAAATAAAATGATGGTATTTTATTTGAGAAATGAAACAAATTAAATCTGTTTTATCTACCATTACACGAAGAAGATGCAGAAAAATTCTTGGTCATGTTTTTATTGCTTATTTTTATAAAAAAATGTTTGAATATTTACTAATGCAGCTGAAAATGGCTAATCCCATATGATCACTGAAGTTAAGCAATGTCGAGTCCAGTCAGTATCTAGATGGGTGACTGCAGGTGCTATAAGACTGGATGTGTGGGTGGTATAATAGATAATAACTTGGAGTTGGTAATCAGAATGCCGAGTTCCAGTTTCAGTTGGGTTCATTATATTCACTTACACACAAATACATTTGGTAGAGGTATGAACGAACCTTTTCTACCTCAGCTATGGGTTAATTATTAAGACTTGTATCACTAAATCATTATTATCTCTGAAAAAAATTCTTACAATCTAAAAATAATTTTTTGGCTGGAAATAAACTGCAAGCAGTTGATAAGCTGTAGAAAATGAATGAATAAATGATCAATGAGAGTTGATACGTAAAAATTTATTCAATGCAATATGCCATCAGTCTATACATGAGCACAACATAAAAATCAACATAAAAGCAAAGCCATATTTAAAAAAATGTTACAATGCAGGAAAAACTTTGAAAGCATTCAAAATATTTAAAACTTCATAAAACAAGACCAAAAAGAGAGGACAACTGGATTCAATCAGACTAAAACTAACGTTTATTCCACCAAATATAAGAGATGGCCTAAAAAGAAAGAATATGGAAAATAGAATCACTGAAGAGAATTCAAATTCAAGCTGAGATATATATTATTGTAAAATGAACACAAACTATTTAAAAAATCTTGACATATTTTATTAAAAACTTGGAAAAGAATGTTCATAATATCTTTTGTTGATATGAATGAATGCAAAATACATATTTTCTAGTTTCTGGAAAATATAGCTTTTATTTCATTTATCTATTAAAAATATATTTAAAAAAAATGTTATATATGTATTTTTTGCCAATTATATACTCTAATCATGTTTTTACCTTTTTTGATTTCAATACCAATTTCAATGAAAATGCAGATTCTTACGTATTCAACATTGTCTCACATATTTTTTAATACTTATGTGAAAATCCAGAAACATGATAACAATCTGATTTCTATATGAGCATGTGTCCATCGTTGAGTGTTTTCAATTGTGAGTTTCTTGAAAATTCAGATCCACATATTTCACAAGAATATGGTATATTTCCAGGATAAATTCACATATGCAATACAAAATAGGATTTCTGTGAAACTGAATATACAACATTCACAAGAATATCATGTATCTCTTAACATGTATTTACATGTGGCTCCTCTTAACATGTATTTACATGTGGCTCCCCAAAACTGACTTTTCTGAAAATGCTGATCCAAATATATTACAATATGGTTTCTTTCTGGTGTGGATTTCCACCTGGACTTTTCTACAAACATAGACCAACAAAAGTCACATGGGTATATATTTTATACCATGTGTATTCCATGAAAAAGCAGATCCACAAATATCACAATAATATGGTTTCTTGCCAGTATATGTCCACACATGGTTTGGTTTGTTTTGTTATACGGCATATCAACCAATCCTGGTAATATTTTTGTTTTGTCAAAAATCTATTTCTGTTAATATTTTTTCCTCAAAAATGTATAGCTGGTAATATTATTTTTTCAAAAACGTACAGCTGGTAATATTATTTTTTCAAGAACTTATAGCTGGTAATATTATTTTTTCAAGAACTTATAGCTGGTAATATTATTTTTTCAAAAACGTATTATCAGATGCCTTGCTGTTGGACGTAGTTTATTGCCTTACCCAGGACGCGGATGTAGTCTGTGTGTTAACTATTTGCCCATAGCTGGGACCCTAACAGGTGCTACAACCCTGGGTCAGGGTGAACCTGGGAACACCAGTAATTAAGAGGTGGTTCCATGCTCCTCAAACCTCCTGATCAGAAGCCTTGCTGTTGGACGTAGTTTATCGTTGTACCCAGGACGCGGATGTAGTTTATCATCATACCCAGGACGTGGATTTATTTTATCGTCATACCCAGAACGTGGAGGTAGTTTATCGTCATACCCAGGACGAGGAGACACATGGCTCACCAAATGACTTGTATAAAAATGCAGATCCACAAACTTCATAAGAATAGGGTTTCTTACCAGTGTGTATTACCATATGGCACACTAAATGGGACTTTATTGAAAATGCAAATCCACAAACTTTACAAGAATATGATTTCTCACCAGTTTGTGTATGTGTATGCTGCACCAAATTTGACTTCCTTGAAAATGCAGATCCACAAACTTCACAAGAATAGGGTTTCTTGCCAGAGTGTCTTTGCATATGGCTCATTAAATAAAACTTCCAGGAAAATGCAGATTCACAAACTTCACATGAATATGGTTTATCTCCAGTGAGTATTGATATATGGTACAATAAATGTGATTTTACTGAAAATGTAGATCCACAAACTTTACAAGAATGTGATTTCTTTCCAGTGTGTGTCTTCATGTGGCTCACCAAATGGGACTTTCATAAAAATGCAGATCAACAAACTTCACAATTATTATGATTCCTCTCTAGTGTGAGCTCCCATATGGGGAACACTTACTGCGGCTTTGCTGAAAATGCAAATTCAAAAATTTTACATGAATATGGTTTCTCTCCTGTATATGTTTCCATATGGAATACTAGATTTGACTTCACTATATAAATTCACAAGCTTTCTCTTTAATTTTTACTCATATATAACTGATTTTGTAGAAAAGGTAAAACCCAATGAAGTACGATTTCTTGCCAGTTAATATTCACTGTGAAACTGTCAAAAGTGTAGATACATATCTTTTACATCAACATTGCAAAGTAAAGAGTGTTGCTTTCTTTTATTTAAATTCCCATTAATGACTATGTATATATTATATATATATGTCCCAATTTTTTGGAGCAGAAATATCTGTGAAGAAAAAGTAAGAAAAGACATTAACAGGGACAATGAATACTATATTAAATCAGATTATATTGTAATAGATAAAAGTGGTTATATATTAAGCCTAGCTTAGACCAGAACAGGGGCCAAGAATACAGCAGTCAGTGAAGAGAAAATATATTGCAGTCGGTTAACTTTCTGTGAAACAAGAGCATATGTATTGCAACCAATCTTTGCTTTCTGGCGCTTCACACACGATCTCACATCTGCCTTAATTCATGGCCAGTCAAAACTGTTGGTTAAGAAATGTACAGATACATTGGCTCCAGGATGTGATAGGCCATGCACCACACTGAATACATCTCTGCGTAAGGATAGTGGCACATAAGGGCATAGCTTGCTTGCATTGATATCACATACAATCATTGCCTTACAGGTAGGGTTTGTAATCTTCACAAGATGCTGTGAAGTTTTATTGTCCTGGTGAAGATGTAACAGATATTCATACTTTTTCTGCTCCTTTGATAATGCGCTAAAATTGATGGAAGTTTTATGAAAGGAAAATTCTATGAAAGAAAAATTTGTAAAAAAATTTTTCTATCACATAAAGAGTCACTAGTGTTGGGTTGTTAGATATTTAACTGTCCCATATCTTGAGGAGCTGCCAAACAAAAAATATGGAGTAATAACCTATTGTTTGTTATATTTTTTGATTTATTAGGTTGGTGCAAAAATAATGTCATTTTTTGACGTTCAACTTCATGTGAGAAAACAACATTATTTTTGCACCAACCTAATATATTGTGATACATGTAATAAATGTGGTAAAAGTATTGATGTCCTCTCTTCTTGTTACTTAAGAAGAGAGGACATCAAATACTTTTACCACATTTATTACATGTGTCACAATATAAATCAAAAAATATAACAAACAATAGGTTATTACTCACAAGGGAGGCGGTTGTCATGTAAGTTTGGAATGAGAATTTATGAGATCCCAAAATAGATTTTGTAGGGCAGTGTATCCCTACATGTTCAAATAATCTGGGGATTTCTCAGTCGACCTACCTGATTTTCATTCAGTTCATATAATAATGTCAAAGAGGGCACGTCAACATGGTGTAATGGTTATCAAGCTTGGCTCGCTAGAAAAATTACTACTGAGTAGTGAGTTTGATCCTCACTGGGCGCCGCCTTATTTTGGGCCTTGTGCCACATCTAAGCTACACTTGGAAAATCAGTATAATAATATCAAAGATGAAATGAATGACTCAAAGAAAGAATTAAGAAAAGAAAAAGAACATGATACCAATGTGAAATTACATTTGCGAAAATATTTCGCTTAATAATGTAAGACAATATAAATTAACTGGTGTTAGACAAAATTTGGTTTCTTGTTTAAAATACTTAGATTTCTTGGCATTTACAGAGCAAATTTATTAAAAATTATGCATGACGTTTATTCATGGCCATTGGAGATTATGTGGCTGTCTTGAATTGAAGAGAATCAGTTGACTTTATATTGGGGTGGGGGAAAATGGGTCCAGTTTGTATGAGATAAACAAGTTCAAAATTATTTGACTTCAGTTATTGTAAATTTTCCCAGAGTTCTTGCAGATCGTTAGGGATCTCAGTATGAAGCATCCTCTTTTCTCAACTCCCAACACAACTACCCACACTTGAATTGTATCATAATGAATAGTGATTTAAGATGGCTGCCTCCCTCATATTCATGCCAGGAAGCCCATTAAGGTTTTTCTACTAGGTACCATGTCCCTTCAAGATGTAGGCAATCATGATTCTCCACAACATGCTTTGTAACTGAGTAAGGTTTGTCTTTTTAACATTCCAGTTAGTCTGTTCTGACATCCATTTACACAAACACCTTAGATATTTGATTTGCTGCTTTCCTGTCTCTCTTGCCTTTAATGTCTTGTAAATGTCAAATACACTTAAGCCCTCTTTCCTCATTATGTCTTTTTCTGATTCAAAGTATAAGCATCTTTTTGTTTCCATTTTCTTTAACTGCCTAATTAATCACATTGAATCCATAATATTGTCAGTATACATCTGTATAAACATATTTCTCTTGCTTTTTCATCTGTGAGAAGACTGTCCAGAATTCAATTGATATTACATAACAGCTCAGCACTCTTTTCTTTGTTTCTAATGAAACTTACCTTTCTTAATATTTTGCTTACATTCTGGAAGTTGTCTTTGACTATTCCAATGTGTCTTCACATGTTGGTGTCACATTTCCCATCCTTTGTTAAAACACATCCCAGATATTTAAACTTTTATATGTGCATGATTTTGGTGAATCCAACTTGTAGATTGCATATATGCTGTTTTTTCTACAATTGATATTTCATCCTCTCTCGTCTATTTTCTTTATTACCCTTCCTAGGAGTTCCTAGTTACCTTTCTATGCCTGGTATCAACACTGTGTCATCTGCACACCTTTGGATTATCTTTTGTCTCTTCTACATTTAACTGAGAATTTGTCTTGTCATCCATTTGTCTTTCATTCCTCAGTGATTCCTTTGCTGCTGTCATTTCTAAGTTGCTTCATATTCCACTGTGAATCCCAGATATGCTTGTTTTAGAATATATATATAAACATGACTGTTCTAATAAAAAGATGAAAAATAATATCCAAAAACAACAGGTAAAAAATTAATAATGATAGTGTTTGAGAAAAGAAAATAAATTAAATCTGTTTTTTTCTACCAAGGGTACAGAAAAATTCTTGGTCAAGGTTTTAAGTCTTAGTTATTTTTATGTATAAAAATAAATGTTTGAATATTTACTCATGCAGCTGAAAATTGATATTCACATATCATCACCAAAGTCAAACAAAGCTGAATCTGTTCAGTACCAAGATGGGTGACTGCTTGGAAATATCAGGTAATATAAGCCTAGATGTGTGGGTGGTGTAATAGTTAATGGCTCAGAAATATTAATCAGGGCGCCGAGTTGGGTTCATTGTATTCACTTATGCACAAATACCAGAGGGAACCCACCACTTCTCCATCCAGCTATGGGTTAATTAGTAATACTTGTATCACTATAAATCATTATCTGTAAAGAAAAAAAAATTCTAGCAATCTAAAAATATTTTCTGGCTTTAAATAACCTGTAAATGTTTGATAAGCCATAGAAAATGAATCAATCAATGAAAAGTGATATGTAACAATTTATTCACTGTAATATGACATCAGTCTACATGTATGCACATCATAAAATTCAGCATAAAAACAAAACTATATTTTAAAAATGTTACAACACAGGAAAAACTTTGAAAGTGTTCAAAATGTTTAAAACATCTGAAAACAAGATCAAAAGGAGAGGACAGTCAGATTCAATTAGACGAAGATTAACCTTCATTCCATCAAATATAAGAGATGTTTATAGCCTAAAAAGAAAGAATATGTATTAGGTTGGTGCAAAAATAATGTCGTTTTCTCACATGAAGTTGAACGTCAAAAAACAACATTATTTTTGCACCAACCTAATAAAACAGAATCACTGAAAAGAATTCAAATTCAGGCTGAGATAGCTTCTGTTCATTTTACAATATCTCAAATGTCTTGACATATTTTATTAAACAAACTTGAAAGGGAATGTTTTTAATATTTTTTATTGATATGAAAGAATTCAAAATTCATATTTTCTAGTTCCTGGAAAATATAGATTTTATTTCATTCATTTTTCATAAAAAATACATTCAAAAAGATTTTTATACACTGACTTGCCAATTATATTTTCCCTAGTGATATATTTTTACCTTTTAGTTTTCAATGACAATGCAAATTATTACATATTTCACAGTCTCATGTATTTTTTAATACTTATATGCAAACCTGGTTTCTATATTGGCATGTTTATACGTAACAAAAAATATTGGTTGACATGACTATAAACAAAGTGTCTATCATTGTGGCTCTTCAGCTACAGGTTCCTTGAAAATTCAGATCCATGTACTTTATGAGAATATATTTCATCTCGGGTATCAGTTTACATATGGAATACAAAAAATTATTTCCATGAACCTGAATATATAAAAACTTCCCATGAATATGGTCTATCATTAGAGTTTATTTGCATATGGCTCACCAAAATTCCCTTCTCTGAAAATGCATAACAAAATACTTCACAAGAATATGATTTCTTTCTGGTGGGGGTTTGCACACTAACCTTGACTTTTCTACAAACATAGACCCACAAAATTCAAATGGATATAGATTTCACAGTGTGTATGTGCATATGGCGTTCCAAATGTGAATTCCGTGAAAAAGTAGATCCACAAACTTCACAACAATATGGTTTCTCTCCGGTGTGTGTCCGCACATGGCTAACCAAATATGACTTCCGTGAAAATGCAGATCCACAAACTTCACATGAATATGGTTTATCTCCAGTGTGTATTACCATATGGCACATTAAATGTGACTTCACTGAAAATGCAAATCCACAAGTTTCACATGAATATGGTTTCTCTCCAGTGTGTGTACGCATATGGCGCACTAAACTTGACTTTCTTGAAAATGCAGATCCACAAACTTCACAAGAATATGGTTTCTCTCCAGAGTGTGTACGCATATGGCGCACCAAATGTGACTTGTCTGAAAATGAACATCCACAAACTTCACAAGAATATGGTTTCTCTCCAGTATGCGTATGCATATGGCTCACCAAATGTGACTTCCGTAAGAATGCAGAGCCACAAACTTCACAAGAATATGGTTTCTCTCCAGTATGTGTTCCCATATGGCGCACTAAATGTGACTTTCTTGAAAATGCAGATCCACAAATTTCACATGAATATGGTTTCTCTCCTGTATATTTTTCCATATGGCATTCTAGAACTGACTTCCCTATATAGATTCACAAGTATAAATCTTCTCTTTAATTTTTACTGATATATAACTGATTTTTAAAAAGACAAACCCCATGATGTACAATCCCTTGCCAGTTAATATTCACTGTGTGACTGTCAAAAGTGTAGTTACATATCTTTTACATCAATACTGGGAAGTAAAGTGCTTTCTTTCATTTAAATTCCCATTAATATGTATATCCCAATCTTCTCTTGAGGTGAAATATCTGTGAAGGAAAAGTAAGAAAAGACATTAACACGGACAATGAATACTATATGAAATCAGATTATATTGTAATAGATACAAATATTTATATATTAAAGCTAGTTTAGACCAGCATGAGGGTCCTAGAATGCAACAGACAGTGAAGAGCAAACATAGTTAATTGCCTGTAAAACAAGATTCCTTGAACAAGATTTGTCCAATGTAGACATTGTTCTATAAACAAAAAAGATAAGAATAAATTAAAAATAAAACATCTCTTAAAAATCAAATATCTATCCTAGATATTAATTAAAAATAAAATTAGTAAAATTAATGATTAATTATGAGAATTTGGTTACTTAATGAGAAATTTCAGAATTTGATTACTTAATGAACACTTAAAATATAGAGAAAAACTCCTTTGAATACAGCAAAGTATATTCAAATGGACAATAAGTTCATAGATCAAACAGAAGTTACCCCCACCTCAACACCCAATTTTACAAATTTAATTAAATTCAAAAGTTTGTTTCATTTATGTTAAAAAAAATAATCATTTTTAACATTCTATAACCAATAAAGTAAAAATATAGTTTTTATTCTATGAATAAAATATCTGTATGAAACTCAGCAGAATGTTTTTTTCATATTAACAGGAATGATATGCAGTTATAAAATGATAAAATGTAGTAATATTTTTTTTATTCATTGCATTTTATTTATTAACTATTTGGCATTAATTTTCAGTTTATTCTTTTAATTATTCAGTATCAGGAAATATTTAAACTGCACCAAATCAGATTCTTTTAATTAATTTAAGAAAATTTATTAAACAAAAGGAAGTGCTGCTATAAAAGAAAAAAAGTTAAAACTGATAAAGTCTTATTGAATTGATTGTTTATTGATTGCCTTCACTTTTCTTTCTTTCAGCTACCAGTGTCATAAACTATTCTGCACACCTCCAGACATTATATATAATTATTTTTAACTTCATACAACCAATAGGGAAGTCATTCAAAATTGTTGAATTATTCCCTATTTGATCTTCCATACAAAAAAATAATCATATTTGAGAAAAATAATGCAAAAATATTTCTAGTTTCACACTAGAAATATTTTTGCATTATTTTTCTCAAATATGATTATTTTTTATATATTTTATAATGACATTAATTAATGATTATTTTTTGTATATTTTATAATGACATTAAACTTTTTGATTCTTTAAGAAATAAACTTAATAAAAGCAAAGTTTTATTGTCAAAATCTTTGTTATAATTATGAGGAAAGACCAAATAATTTTTTGATTATTAAATTATATTTTTGATCTTTTTAGAGGTTTTAAAGATTTTCTTAAATCTTGTTTTTTTGTCAGCGGGAGGGTGGGGGGACACCAAAATTTAGTATAGAACTTTTCAGCATCTTTTCTGTGATGAAAAACACATTCACTTTGAAATTCTTGCAAAAATTATTGTCAGATTTTAATGAAACATTCAGGTCCTGTTTACAAATAAATAGCATTATTTTAAAAACTTTGTTTTTTAGAAATCTTGCTAATGTTGCAGAGGTGAAGGTTAAATAAGTTTAAAAATTAATCAGAAAGCTGTTTAGTTAAATGAGGTTGGCTATGTGTATAAAATTTCACTTCTCCACAAGCATTTAACTTTAGATGTATGGCACAGTGCTAATAAGGCAATACAAAAGATGATAACAATGATATAAAACAACAATATTTATATAGGAATCATACAAATTATCAAGAATAAACTGCTCAGAATATTTAGCTGAGCCAAGCTGAATTTCAAAGATCAATATTGTTAATTGAGCAAATTAAAATGCTTTTAAATGTGCCTTTAAAACAATGTTTTTGGTGCAAAATTTACAATGCAAAAATAAGAGTTGTTTACCCTTAACTATGAACTGCTTGAAAACTTTTCTTTGAAAGAAAGAATATTTATCTGGTCTCACAATGACAAAGTTTGTTTTTACAAGAAATGTTCTTTGTGAAATAGTTGAAAGTTTTTGTGTAATATAAATACTGTGAGAATTTGTTAGGTAAAAAGGATCTTTAAATTATCACTTGATGTTTCAAGAAGTTTCTGTTTTGTACTAAATGAAATTTAGTTTGTGTACTTCTGAAAATAAATACAATAGATCTTGCTGCGAAAAGAAAATGTTCACTAAAGAGTAAATTCTGTTGAATAGAACCGAGTGAGAAAGTTTCTTTGAATTATGTCCTGAAAAGCTGAAAATATGTTCAGTAAACTTCTTGAAGGTGAAGAATTGGAGAAAACTGGAATATCCAAGTTAAATTTCTTTAGGATGGTGGCGATGTATCTGGTTGACTTTTTTTTGGTCTCACTGTAAGAGATTTGAAAAAATTCTGTAACTTGAAGTTCAATGAGTGAATGTGTGTTTGAGTGAATTTGTATATGTGAATGTTCCATACATACATGTATGATGTTTTCATAGCGTTTGCCCGTAAGGAGTCGAAACGCGAGTTCTTCAGTTACTACATCTTGTATGTTAGAGAAGGCAAAAAAGCCAAAAGAGAAAGAATGAACTTGTGTCTGGTATTTATAATAAACATAATCACATGATTAGCTCCGGAGAGAATTTCTGATTTTTGGTGGAAAAATGGTTTTGAATAACACATAGGCATTGTATGGACATAGGAAAAAACATGATTTTAATATTAACTGACCAATGAGAAGTGAGAAAAATATCAACACAAAAATTGACATTGAAAGAAAAGTGATAGCAGGATGCTAAAGTCAAAATATTTTTTGATTTTACATCTGTTAGACCCTACTTATTTAATTTTATGAAATTAAATTTTGAAGATATTAATGTTTATATTAGTTAAAAGTAGAACTCTGCAAATTTAAATTTCTTTTTGGGCTCCAGTTGCCAAAAATCTACAATGAATCTTAAGATTAAAAAATGTCATAAAACTATGACATTATTTAATTACAAAAGCTTTTAATTTCTTATATGAATTATGGACATTATTGTTTTAAGAAAAAAAAATTTTTTCAATGAATAAAGTTTTTTTTACAAAAATTGTTTTCATGTTTCTAAATTTTAAATTTAATTTTCTAAAGTTTTAAATATTTTAAAATTCTATCTTACTTTGTAGAGGTCAGGTGATATTGTTATTAAGTAAAAAAAAATATAAAAAAATGCATTCACTCAGTATAAAAGGACCACCTCCATTTTTTAAAAAATTTTGAATATTTTTGTGTGCATAAACAAACATGCACACACATTTTCAGAAAATAAGAGTGGTAACTATAGTAATTTTAAACTAAAGGCAAATTACCTAAAAAAAATCATTATAACATTAGATTACAGAGAATATTTGTGAGAATTTCTTCTCACACAGATTAACCCTTGGCAGGGACAAGAAAGTCAAACAAATCAACAAGGCTTACCTTAAAACTCAAGACAAATTTTATTGTAACCTTGCAAAAAAAGATTTTGCCCTTTTTTGCCCCTGGGAACAGGGTAGGGTAGTTCAACGAAAAAAAAAGGAAGTCTCTTCTTCTTCTGTATCTCAACCGAGAAAGGCAGTCTTGCTGGTGTGGAGGCGCATTACCATTTGGTTGCGCAAGTAGAAACTCCAATGCCTAATTATTAGGCTTGGGCACTCAAGGCCCTATTAAATTGTTTCAAGTGAGTCCGGTCTCTTCCAAGGATTTGTCGTGACTGCCTCTGAAGCATTTCCATTTTGGATGCTGGTGGACATTCAATGCCTAATTAATTTAGGCTTGGGCACTCAAGGCCCTGTCAAATGGTTCAAATGAGTCCGGACACTTCTAATCCTTTGTCGCGACTGCCTCTGAAGCATTTCCATTTTGGATGCTGGTGGACATTCAATGCCTAATTAATTTAGGCTTGGGCACTCAAGGCCCTGTCAATGGCTCAAATGAGTCCGGACACTTCTAATCCTTTGTCGCGACTGCCTCTGAAGCGTTTCCATTTTGGATGCTGGTGGACATTCAATGCCTAATTAATTTAGGCTTGGGCACTCAAGGCCCTGTCAATGGTTCAAATGAGTCCGGACACTTCTAATCCTTTGTCGCGACTGCCTCTGAAGCATTTCCATTTTTGATGCTGGTGGACATTCAATGCCTAATTAATTTAGGCTTGGGCACTCAAGGCCCTGTCAATGGCTCAAATGAGTCCGGACACTTCTAATCCTTTGTCGCGACTGATTCAAAAAGTGGCGGGCGTTGTAAAATGCCCGCGAAAAAAAACAGTCAAAGTTCGACCAATGAGATTGGTCATTACAAAATTAGCCAATAGGCGCCTAATTTGCAGAATTTCTTACATATTTTCATAATTTTTAAAAGATTACTTATACTGGGTAGTTAAAAATTCTTTTCCATCTGTCAGTCAACATAACACCATGTTAAAAAAAATGCATTTCTTCATTATTTTAAACTTAAAGTAATATCTATTTCAAATCTGGTTAAACTTTAAATCAGCTAATATTCCTCAACTAAAGTTTCAGAAAAGTCTATTTTTGTTTGATAGACTTTTAAAAAGAGAATTACATTGCGATAACAAAAATTCCTTCAAAAAATGAAAACTCCTTCCAGTCAATTTATTAGTTTTGTTTGAAATACAACAGATTTTAAGCAACATAATTTGGAAATATTAATTTTTTAAAATTTATTAGCTTAAAATTAAAAAACTAAAGATTTTTCATTTTCAAAAATTCATTTTATTTTTTTAAACCTTAGATATCGCGGTCTTTGAGGCATATAGTTTATTTTTTATTGAATTATTTTTGTAAGGTTTCATCATGATACATTCATTTTCTTATTTGATATTTCAAAAATCATATAAATTATTTATCACCACTAATTTTTACAAGATTTCATGGTATATCGAAATGCAAATTGGGTACTTCCCGCCAATATTTCTACAACAAAAAAAAATTCTAAAAAAAAACCCTGACAATATTTAAGTTTGGAAAATTTCATTTAAATCGGATAATTCACTGAATTTTGCTAAAATTTTAAAAACAGTTGGTTGCGTTTTTTTTTTTTGCTTTCATTTCGGATTAAAAAAAATAATTAAAAAAAAAAAAGGATCACTTTCGGTTCAGCTCCGCTTAAAAAATCATTACTTCTTTTCTACTCTACTCATGACAGATCCATTGGCTGGGAAAAAAAATGTATGAATCCGGAGAAGAAATATTTGTTTTTAATGCGAAACTAAAGACTTTCGGAATATTATTTCATTTTGGCTGCTAGAAAGCGACAGTAGTAAACACGGGTAATCGCTGACGGCTGCGACATGATTATCTTTGAAGATTGCGAGATTGTCAGTGTCAACAATTGATCATATGCCACGCAAGGATCGCACTGAATTTCTTTTTATCGGCTACCAGACTAAATCGTGATTATTTACAATAAATACAATTGAGAAAATTTGCCATGTGAAAATATCTATATTTTCTGGGTTATGTTAAAATTTTTTATTCAGGATATGAATTTTATTACAAAAAAAAAAAAAAAAAAAGAAGATATCCCAAGTTGGCCAAGTAAGATGTGATTAAAAAAAAGTAACAGTAGTTAACGACCTAATATTAAAGAGTACACACACTGTACTGTAATTCTAAAACACAGACTTTTTAGATTTTTACACTTACAGCATTATTGTAATTTAGTACAAAAAAACATCGATATATTTTTCCACTTTTCTTTGAAAAAAAAAAATTCTACTTTAACTTTAACTTCAGAGACTTCATAAACAAATGAACAAAGATTTTAATTAAAAAAAAGATTTGTCACTTGCGATATTTTACTTCTAAGAAAAAAAATTGAATGTTTTTTTCCAAAAGAAATTAAAATTAGACAATTTGCGAATTTTAATACGTAAAGTTTAAGCAAACAAACTCCAGTTTATTTCTTTAAAAATCTAACAAGAAATGAAATCACACCGAGGCTAAATAAATGTATTTCATTTTTAAGAAGAAAATAAAAACTGAAAGAAAACTAGGTAAATAACTGTTTATTTTGTGTGTTTTTATCAAAAATTGTTTGTATTCTTCCACTTACCTTTCAGACCAGAAAATGCATTGACAAAAACAAAACGTGGTGAATTCTCTGTGCGTTCAATTCAAATGAATTTGCTGACATAATGTCAATTGTCAACCTATCCAATTTTTGTATCGTTCGTTCAGTTCATATAATAATGTCGAAGTTGAAACGAATGATACAAAGAAATGGATTAAGAAATGGAAAAAAAAAAAGAAACACTCAATATAAACATAAAATTACTTTTGTGAAATATTTCACTTGAACATAAGGCGAAAGTGATGAAACGGTGTTACACAAGATTTCGTTCCTTGCGTTTAACTTTAAAATCGTCAGATTTTTTGACATTTACAGAGTATAGTTATTCAAAACGAGACGCGTGAGTTTTTTTTTCTTTTCTTTTACGGCCAATAAGATTTTCCTCTACCAGGATTTTGTCCACAATTTGGTGTCTGCCTAAAAAGACAGCCACCATATCAACCTCATACTGTGCCATATCTCTTCAGGGCATGGGTAATAATCGTGGCTGGTTCTAGCAATATTTTTTCTTTTAATCCTCCTCTTTGTCTTTCTGTATAGTACTTGTATCCATTACCTCAAAGGTTTTTAATTAGGATATTTTCTGCTTCTTTCTTGTTTTCTTATCTTTGATGGTTCTCATGAGTATTAAATTCTCCAAACCTTCTTTCCTTATTGTGTCATTGCAAATTTCATGTTTGAGAACTGAGAGCAAGTTTCAGTGTATTTGCTATTTTCTTTCAAATTTCCTCTAGTTATTTTCGTCTAGTTATTCTCAACATCTGCAAGTAAAACCACTTGACTATCATTTCAAATTGTCCTACATTTACTGCTTCATAGGAAATTATACATTACATCAGATTCTTGTATACTTTTCTTCATTTCGTAAATTATTCTTTGTTACTTTAATAGCTGGCTCAGTTTGTCTCATATTCCATCCTTGGTAATATCAACATTTGCCAATAAAACCACTTGATTGTAATTACAAATTTGCTGACAGTCAAAATTATACATTACATCACAGTCAAGTAGACTTTACTTAATTTCTTATATTATTCTTTGTTTCATTAATAGTTTGTTCAGTTTCTTGAAAAATATCTTTGGCATCATTCAAAAAGTATTTAAGAGCAAAGAGGAAGTTGGGTCAGCTTCATTTTTGTAACAGATTGTTATAGAAATTTAGAGAGGATGGGTTTAGGCATATCATATGCAATATTTATCATTTACCAATTTATAAAGCAATAAATACATAAATAATTTTTTATTTATAAATTTATAAACATTTACTAAATTATTTAAATATGTTAATCAACTATAAAGAAATCATTATTATTTAGCCTTTTATAAAGCTTGAATCAATTAGCTGATATTTGCCAAACATATGACTAAATAATAAAATGAATAATGTATATAAACAATCTAATAAATGCACAGTATTTAATATTTTTGTCAATTCTCAGGAACAAAGGAAATGTATAAATTCACTTTCATATATTTAGGTTTTATTACAATTAGGCAGATCACATGCAAGAAATTACTACATATGTACATTTTTATTTATATCATTAGCAAAAAAATTAATTTTCATGTATAACAAGTAAAAAGATACTTTTTTATGAAAGCATTTATAATATAATTTTCAGGGAAACGTTTATAATGTTTTTATGGAAACATTTATAAGAAAAATAAAAATTAATTTTTGTTTTTCTTTGCTTGCTCTTTTTATATGCATCAACTTGTGATCCCTAAGACATGTAATAACACATGTTTTCTAGACACTCACTTAGTGTTTTCGTTTTTGAAAACAATGAAGAAAACCTAGTCATATTTAATTTTGGTCTAGCTTATGTCCAGTTAACATTATCTCACCACGGTTCTTTTCTGATCAACACTTGGGAAAAACTTAATTTGTTTTCACCAATTGATCTGTTAAGCTTAGAGAAGAAAACATTGGCCCAGATGATGCTAATCCTATTTAAAATGTCATCAAATCTTATTTGTTCACATGATGAAAATTGCTTAAAAAAAACTGTTGTAGAACAAGATAAAAAAACAGAACATATGTAATTATTTTTATATTTTTGGTTTTCAAAAAAAAGGCTTTATTAGAGAAGAAATACAGTATTAATGTTAAGATTAAAGGAATCCATTTATTAACAATTAGGCAAACTTACTTTGACCTTTGCATTAAAAAAAAAGGATGATTTTTCAATTGACACTGCTATTATTTTAAATACCTTCATTCCTCAGCAATGTTTATTGTTTTAAAAAACATTGATTAGAATTTTAAAACCTAAATATATGATGAAATGAATTTATACATTTTTTTGTTCTTACAATAAAAATATTAAACGCTATTTATTCATTAGTTTATTTGCAAAAATATTTTTAGATTCAACACATTATAAAAACTAATACAATGCAATATTTATAAAGCAATAAGTATGAAAACAATTTTTCTTTTTATATTTAGAAACATTTACTAAATTATTCCAGTATGTAAACCAGCTATAATGAAATCTTTATTATTTAGCATTTTAGAAATTTTGAATCAATTTGCAATTAGCCAATGTTTTTCCAACCATTTGAATAAACAATAAGTGTTAATAAACAATGTAATGGTGGTTAAACTTATAGTCAATGGAAAAACCATCCTTTTGACTCTCCATTTTTTTTGTGAGCACAAAGGTCCAGGTTTGCCAACAATTACTTTATATATTTGCTAAAGCAGTTATTCCCTGCAACATTTCAAGTTGACACATGTACTCAATATAGAAAAAAAATCAGCATTTTCTCATCAAAATTGTATTTTAAAATAGAGTGGATTTTATTTCATTCATGTATAAAAATACATTCAAAATGATTGTATATGCATGCAGGAGTTTTTGGCTGATGTACATGAAATAAACATTTTCTCTTCTGATATGTTTTTGTTTTTGTTTTCAATTCAAATTTCAATCAAAATGTATATTCTTACATTTCAGTTGAGATTTCAGATGTTTTTTTATACTCGAGTTTTGTGAAAATGTTAACCGACAAACATGAAGAAGATATGGTCCATATGTTCAAATGTTTATTCTTAAATGAGATATTAGTAAAAACTATTGCTACACATGACTAAAGTTTATAAGGTTATGTTTGAATATGTCTTTTCAGCTGGGAATTCTTTGAAAATTAAAATCTAAATATTTCACAAGATTATGCTATCTCTAAGGAGTCAACCATAGTTGGGATCATTGAGTCTGTGCAAACAATCCTTTACTTAGCTGCATAGTACATGCTTCACTAGGGTTACTATTATTTGTAAAAATGTGTTCTTTTTACAATCCATAATATTGTCTAGTTTATATTTACACATAGCACAGTAAAGATTATTTTATAGCAAAAAAGTGCATTAAAAGAATAGGGTGTTTTTAGTTTGTGCGTGTATATGGTGCACCAAACATGACTTCAGTCAAAAGGTAAATCCACAAATTTTACAAGACCATTGCTTTTTTATAGAACTTTGTATGTGATGTGCTAATATTGACTTCTCTGAAACTGTTGAGACACAAACCGCATGAAAATATGATTTCTCTGTCATATGTAGAGATATGTATTAAGAAATGTGATTTACTGGAAATGGTAATGCACAAATTTCACAAAATTTCTCACCAGCATATTTGCATATGGCTCAAAGAATTTGACTTCCTTTAAAACACAGATCCACAAATATCACAAAGTAGAGTTTTCTCACGTGTGTGTACAGATATGAGTCAATAAATTTATCTCTGTTGAAAATGCAGATCCACAATTTTCACAAGAATAATTTCTCTTCAGTGTGTTCGCATATGGCGAACCAACTTTGACTTCAGTGAAAATGAAAATCCACAAATTTCACAAGAATAGGGTTTCTCTCCAGTATGTACTCGCATATGGCGTACCAATGATGACTTCTCTGAAAATGCAAATCCACAAACTTCACAATTATATGGTTTTTCTCCAGTGTGTGTTCGTATATGACTCAACAGAATTGACTTCTGGGAAAATGCAGATCCACAAACTTCACAAGAATATGGTTTCTCTCCAGTGTGTGATTGCACATGGCGAACCAAATGGAACTTAAGTGAAAATGCAGATCCACAAATTTCACAAGAATATGGTTTCTCTTTAGTGTGTGTACTCATGTGGCGTACCAAACATGACTTCCGAGAAAATGCAAATGCACAAATTCCACAAGAATATGGTTTCTCTCTAGTGTGTGTACTCATATGGCGTATCAAACATGACTTCTGAGAAAATGAAAATGCACAAATTTCACAAGGATATGGTTTCTCACCAATGTGTGTACTCATATGGCTCAGCAAATTTGATTTCCTTGAAAATGCACTTTCACAAATTTCACAAGAATACGGTTTCTCGCCAGTGTGTGTCCGCATATGACTCACCATATGTGAAGATTGTGAAAATGTAGACCCACAAAATTCACAAGAATATGGTTTCTCTCTAGTGTGAATTCGCATATGTTGAACCAAATGTGACTTCTCTGAAAATGCAAAACCACAAATTTCACATGAATATGGTTTCTCTCCAGTGTGTGTACGCATATGGCGCACCAAACTTGACTTTCTTGAAAATGCAGATCCACAAACTTCACAGGAATATGGTTTTTCTCCAGTGTGTATTTGCATATGGCGCTTCAAATATGACTTAAGTGAAAAAGCAGATGAACAAACTTCACAAGAATATGGTTTCTCTCCAGAATGAGTTCCCATATGGCGTGCTAAATATGACTTTTTTGAAAATGCAGATTCACAAATTTCACATGAATATGGTTTCTCTCCTGTATATATTTCCATATGGCATTCTAGATTTGAATTCCCTATATAGATTCACAAGAATAAATCTTCCCTTTAATTTTTACTCTTATATAACTGATTTTTAAAAAGACAAACCCCATGAAGTACAACTCCTTACCAGTTAATATTCCCTGTGTGACTGTCAAAAGTGTAGATACATATCTTTTACATCAATAGTGGAAAGTAAAGAGTTTTGCTTTCTTTCATTTAAATTCCTATTGATGACCATTTATATGTATATCCCAATTTTCTGTTGAGCTGACATATCTGTGAAGAAAAAGTAAGAAAAGACATTAACAAGGACAATGAAATCAGATTATATTGTAATAGATACAAATAGTTATATATTAAGGCTAGTTTAGATGAGAACAGGGACCCAAGAATGCAGCAGCCAGTGAAGAGCAATCATATTGCATTTGACTGTCTCTGAAACAAGATTTCTTAAACAGAAACTTTGTCAAATGTAGACATTGTACTATGAAGATGTATAAAAATAAATTAAACATTTCTTAAAACTCAAATATCTGCCCTAGATATTAATTTACAATTAGTAAAATTAATGATTAAGAGAATTTGTGGAAAATGAATGCTTAAAATATAGTGACAAACTCCTTTGAATACAGCAAAGTATATTCAAACAGGCAATAAATCCATAGATCGAACAACAGAAGTTACTTCAACACACAATTTTACAAATTAAATTCAAAAGCTGGTTTTATTTATGTTGTGGAGCAATCGATAACAGCTCGGATTGAAGAATTGGAGAGCTGAGTTTGAATTCCAATTGAATTCATTACATTCCCTTACATGCTAATACCCTTGGGAAAGGTTTGAATCCTCCTCTTCTCCCCCCAGCTATGGGTAAATAGCAGGACAGACCGGGTTCTATAGCTTTGGATGGCAACTGGTCTATTGTAGAAAGAAATGGTAACCTACTGCTGGAAAAAAATCTGCCTTGTCAGTCCTGTATTGAAAGATATATGATCGCCTAAGTGTGTATCAAGTATGGCACATAACTGACTGGACATTCTATAAACGATAAGGTAAGAGTGTATTATTTATTCTATGAATATGTCTTCATGAAACTTAGCAGAAATTTTTTTTATATTGTAGAGGTAAAATATTTGCTAAAAAAGAGCATAAAATGTTGAAAAAGGGACCCCAAACAAGATGAAAACAAAGTTTTATTGTTAAAATATTTGTTATTTATTAAGAGGAAAGACCAAAGTATTTTTTTATTATTTTATTAATTTTTTAAAATCCTTTCTAACACTTTTGAAAAATTTAGTTAAATGATTATTTTTTGATCAGCAGTATGCCAAAGATTACTGTGGGAAATTTAACAATGTTTTTGTGGTAAAAAACATTGTTTTGGAAATTCTTGCAAAAATCAAATAATTGTTGGATTTTAATGAACCTATCAGGACTTAATCACCATTGAATGAAATTATTTTTGAAATATTTTTTTAGAAAATCTTGGTAAAAATATATATATTTTTTTACATACAGGCTTATTCAAAGAGAATGAAATGATTTCATGACGCATTGCTTCAGTTCTCAGGCATCGTCATAGCATGAGTAAGTGATCATTTGAAAGAGAAGTTTTCTAAATTTTGAATGGCTGCCACAGGGGCGCTGTAGTTGTATTATATCTCCGGCAATGTTCAGTTGTTTGTTTACTCCTGGAATGGCGAGCCCTCAACAAAAGGTGTTCTTTAAAACAAATACAGTTGTCACAGTGCAGCATGCTTTTTGAAGGCAATTTGACATTAATCCACCCTCTCCTAAGAACATTTGTTGGTGGTTTAAATAGTTTCAAGAGAGTGGATGTCTGTGTAAAGGAAAAAGTCCAGAATGACCACAAGTTTTGAAGGAACAAGTGGTGAGAATCTGTGCTATGTTTGAGTCCACAAATTGAGCTAGCCATGAGCTTGTGATCTCTCAATCCACTATCTGGTGTGTGTTAAGAAGACATCTACATTTGAAACCTTACAGACTATGCCTTGTTCAGGTACTTACCAAAACCTTGCTCTTTGTGCTTGGCCTGCAAGATCCTCAGACTTCACCATGTATGATATTTTCTTGTGGGGATACGTAAAAGATTCCGTTTATGTTCCAGCACTACCCACTAATCTTGATGACCGTAAACATCAAATAACAAGAGTGATCAACTCAGTGAATTGTGATATGTTGATATGTGTTTGGGAGAAATTCTCTTATCGCATTGATGTTGCCCGTGTTGCAGGTGGTGGCCACGTTGAACACTTGTAAGACAGGAAATAAAAGTTGATTGTGAGTAGAATACTTGTGATTTGGCTGCAGTTCTCTATTGCTTTTCCTTATTAAAATATTGTGTAATGAAATCAGTTCATTCTTTTTGAATAACCGTGTATATCCCCCCCATTTAATTTAATGAAAATTAAATTTTAATAAAAAATTTGTTTTATTAATTAAAACCAGGACTGCTTAGAGATTGTAAATAATCAATTTCTTTTTCAAACTGCTACTCATTTCCCAATAGTCTGCTCAGAATCATAAAAAAATGCAATAAAACTGATATTATTTTATTAGAAAAGCTTTTAATTGCTTTTACAAATAAGATTTATTCAGGAGACTATTGTCATAAGAAGAAAAAATTTTCAATGAATAATGATTTTTTACAAGAATTGTTTTAATTTTAATTATAATAATTTATTATAACTTTTTAAATTTAAAAAAGAAATCTTTTAAAATTCCACATTAATCTTGTTAGCTGATATTTTTATTAAGTAAAAACTATTTACTAATCAAAAATTGAAAAGCTTAATACAAATCATCTTGCAACATGATTTTTAAAATAGTTAAAATTTTTTCATGTATATAAAATATTATGTAACATGCTTATTTTTGGTTGACCACACCCAACATTATCAAAAAATAAGAGCAATGACTATTGTAAATTTAAAGTCAACATTCATAAAATTAAATTACAGACAATATTTTCCAACATTTTAAACATTACTGAGTACTTAAAAATTATATAAAAAAGTGCTCATGTCATTTTCTTAAATTATGTTTCATAGATAAAGTCTCCGTAGAACAATGACTTGTTATCGCCTCGTCTATTGTGTAAAACATGGAAATGTTGGTCAAAAGCACAGCTACTGTTTTAAAAACACATTTTTGTGTTATTTTAAACTTAAAGTAAATAATATTTTTTTCAAGTCAGATTAAGTATACTTTAAATCAGCTAATATTCCTCAAATAAAGTTTCAAATATATATTTTATTTTTGCAAGATTTTTGAGTACAGAGAATTACATTGCAATGAAAAACAACAAAAAAGGGTACTAATTAGCTAATTTAGAAACAAAAAACAATTCCAATCAATATACTTTCTGTTTGAAATACACCAGAGAATTTTACTTACTAAATTTAATCCTTTACATTTCAATTAAAACATAATGAAAGCTCTTTACCTTATGTATCACAAATTATTAGAGGTACATACTTGAAATGAAAGCTAAAAAGCATAAAGTTTTTTTTTCATTTTTAAAAATTCATTTAATTTTTAGACCTTAGATATTGCATTTTCTGTTGAGGTACATAGTATTTTTGTATGGTTTCAGGATAAATTTTCAAGATTTTCTTATATTATATTACAAAAATTGTTTAAAAATAATCTTCAGAGATTTTTCTTTATAAAACCATAAATTATTTATCACCCCTGATTTTACAAGTATTCACAATGTATCAAAATGGAGTGCTGGTAATAGAATGTCTTGCCAATATTTCCACAAAAAAGATTCCTAATAAAAAAAAAACAACTTGCAATTAAATTATTAATGAATAAATTTGGAATATTTGATTTTTGCTAAAATTGAAAAACAGTTGATAACATTTTGTTTTTGCTTTCATTTCAGAAAAAAAAAAAACACATCACTTTCGGTTTGGCCTGGTGCCACATCTAAGCTATGCTTAGAAAATCATTACTTCTTTTCTTTTCCACTCATGAAAAATACATTGGCAGAAAACAAAAACTATGAATCCGGAGAAGAAATATTTCTTTTTAATACAAAACTATCTAAATAAAAAGACTTTTGGTATATTATTTTATTTTTGTTGCTAGAAAATGACCATAGTAAACACAGATAACACTGAGAGTGGCAACATGACTATCTTGCTTCCTAGCAAGACTGTGTGACTTAGTGCCAACAACTGATCACATGCCATGCAAGGATCACACTGAATTTCTCTTTTATCGGCTACCAGACAGCTAAATTGTGATTATTTACAATACATACAAATTACAATTAAGAAAATTTGCCATGTGAAAGTATGTAGTTTCTAGCGTAGGTTAAAATTAGGAATGTCCCATAATTCACTAAAAAAAACACACCTTGATGAAAAAAAAGCCCCAAACTTGATTAAAATAATTTGTTATTGTCTAGATGTTTATGTCATTATTTAGAGGAAAGACCAAAGTATTTTTTAAATTTTTTTAAATCTTAGCTAAAAATGTTTTTTTTTAATCATCAGAATTGACAAAAAACGGTAAAATCAATCATTATTGACAGTTTTATAAACAAAAGTAAAGTTTCCTCATTTAAAAATCATGTAAAATTCAATGATACTTTTCTCAAAAGTTATTTTAGGAAAATTAGAAAATTTAAAGTATACTTAATGTAATTTGAAAGAAACATTCATTACTTTTTCATCAGAAATTTTTTTAAAAAGACATTTCCGACCGTGGTGCTTGGTTTTTTGGCCTGATTGAGAGGTGTTAACTGATGTAAGTCAATCTGTCAACAACTTACGTCAGGGGAAATTATCGGACAGTAGGGCAAAAGTGATATAAATTGTTCTAGCTTTAAGTGAACCAGTTTATATATACTTCCAATTTTTTTTTACCTTACGCTTGAGGGAGAATTATTGTATAAAATAACATTTAAATTACTTAAAAATATATTTATAGTTCAAATTTTCTAAGACAAAAATTTTGTAACAATATTGTTATTTTCACATAAAATTTTATGTTCATTTTTTTTTAAAATTTATCTTAGCACAGCTGCTTTTTGAGGGTTCCTAGCCCCACTAAACTTCAGTCAGTTCAGGTTTGCTATAGTAAAAGTTTGTTTTGTTTTTTAACACCTACTGATCTGGAGGATGACAACAACACTGAACAGATGAAATTTTTTTTTTTTTTTTGCCACATATCTTTCATATGTCAAAAACAAGCGTTTTAAAACAGCTATTTTTTTTATGAAATATTTTTCTGAGAATTTTTCCCAAAGACTCCTTTTTTGTTGTTTCTGTCCCTAAATTTGAATTAAAAAAAAAATTAATGTTTGCAGTATGTCTCTCACTGAAAAAGAATTTGATTATATGTAAAAAAAACAAAATTAGAAAAGTTTTGAGTTGACGAGGCGACAATAGTGAGAAGTGTGTCCAGCCAGAAAGATAAGTTCACTCAATCAGGGGGAATAACTCTAACATTTTCTTTTTTTTTATTTTGAATGGCCATCCATAGTTTTGTCGGAGATGATTTTAATGCATTTTTTGAAATAACAAAAAGTTATTTTAAAATATGTTGCAGCTCACAGATTGTAATAAGCTTTCTAATTTATGATCTATAAAAATAGATCTTTTTAATGAGTGAAAAAAATAGGATATACACTTTGTACTTTATTTTTGTAAACATTTATCAATATTTTCACTTTTTTATTTAGATGTAAAAAAAAGTAAACAATTCTCGTAAAAATTTATTATTCTACCGAAAAGGATTTTGACTTCACAAAAAAAAGTCCTTAATATATATTATTTATAAAATACATTAAAAGCTGTTTTCATTAAAAAATGTGTTAGTTTTCTTGCATTTTTGTATTTTAAATCCAGAACTAAAATTGGGGTTTAAGCAGGTCAAAGTTTTACACGAAATTTATGATTTATATTCCTCAAAGTCTCCTTTATTTAATTAAAAAATAAAATTAGTTACACACCTCCTAGTTTAAAAGTTTTCATAAAATTAAGTAAGGTGGGTATCAGACGTAAAAAAAAATATTTTTCCCATGACTTTCTAAGACAAACATTTCTTAAATAAATTCAGTTATTTTAGAATAAGTTCTGAAAGTTTCACTAAATTGGGACAATTATTTGATTTTTACAATAATTTCCAAATTTATGTGTTTTTTAAGTGAAAAAAAGCTAGTGCAAAATATTAGGTGATCTTTGAGCTAAAAAAAAAAAAAAAAAGATTTTCAACCACAAATTTAAACGTGCTAAATATGAATAAAAAATTTCAAAAAATAATTAAAAAATACTTTGGTCTCTACTCTTATTAATAACAAAGTTTTTTGTGATAAAATTTTGTTTTTATTAAGTTTGGGGCCTTTTTTCATCAGGATATGCCACTTTTTTAGCGAAAACTGGACATCTGAATTAGTGGAGGTACCTAATTTTAACTTAAAATTAGGTACCTCCACTAATTCAGTATATGTAAAGTTTTAAATGAATTTTTTAAAATGAAAAAGCCTTCTTGAAGCTTTTATTTTAATTTTAGCTTTAATTGAAAGATACTATTTTCAGTAAGCAAAATACTCTGGTGTATTTCAAATCAAAATTATATTGATCGGAATCAATTTTTTTTCAGTAAAATCGGCCATTTTAACAAATTTGTAAACGAAAGTTAATTCTCGGTTTTAAAAAGCGATAAAAAATAAAATATTTCTGTAATTTCTAACATTATTTGATGAAAATTAGCAAATTTAAATTACTCTGATTTGAAACAAATATTACTTACTTCCAGCATAGAATGTTGTACAAGCATTACTTAACCATGGGTTGTTTTTCTGACGTCTTGATCAACAACCTAACGTGTTGACAAGTATGGTAACACACAAATAGTAGCAGACAATAAATTTTATGAGTGTTTTTTTTCCGTAAGGGGAAAAAACTAAAAACACGTGACCTTAATGAATGTCATGTACAAACTCGCATACTTAGAAAAATTAAGACGTTTAAAAACACACACACAAATCGAAATTCTTTTAAAAAATATTCGGGGTCGTCAAATTGTCATAAGCTTTATTAGTAAATATAGTTTTATTTACTAATAAAAGAGTTACACCACTGAAACTGAAGTAAAAAAAAACTTTATAAATTATTAACTTTTAAAAGCTAGTACATCCGCTAAAAGTAAGAAAAGATGTTTTAATCAAAATTTCGAATGGTCTCTAAACAAAAAGGACGAAAAAAAATTAATTACATATTAAAACAAATACTTTGATTTTTCTTCAACAAAGATTTTTTTGACGATCATAAAACTTATGTTTTCATTACGTTGAACGGAGGAGCATGTTTTCATCACGGTATGCTGACTTTTTTTTAGCGATTTTATTCAGTATCTGAATTTTATTAAAAAAATGAATCAGAAGAAATGTTATAAAAAAACCCAGAAAAACACAACCTATGTTAAAGAATACACAGTATAATTCTAACAGACTTTTAGGTTTTTATTTTACACTACCGCATTGTAGTTTAGTACAAAACCCGATATATTTTTCATCCGTTTTCTTTTGCCAAAAAAATAATTTTTTTTTTTATTAAACTAAAAAGCAAATGAACAAAGATTTTAATTTTAAAAAGAAAGATTTGTGATTTTACTTCTAAGAAAAAAAAAAGGATAGTTTTTACAACTGACTGCTCTAATTTTGCATTATTTTGCAAAGAAAATTAAAATAAAAAATTTGTGGCGATTTCTAGTACTTTTTTTTAAGCAAAATCAACAGTTTAAGTATTTATTTCTTTAAATCTGACAAGAAAATCACACCTGGTCTAAAAATGTATTTTCATTTTTAAAAGGAAAAAATAGAAAGAAAACTAGGTAAATAACCACTTACCTTTCAGACCAGAAAATACATTGACAAAAAACAAAACGTGGTGAATTCTGTGCGTTCAAATGATGAATTTGCTGGGATATTGTCAACTTGTCCAATTTTTGTATCGTTCGTTCAGTTCATATAATAATTTCTAATTTGAAACGAATGACACAAATTAATGAATTAAGAAATGGAAATAAAATGCTCAATCAATACTAACGTAAATTTACTTTTGTTTTCTGAAATAGTCCGCTATTGATAATGCAAGGAGAAAGAGATGAAGCGGTGTTAGACAAGATTTGGTTCCTTGTGTCTAAAATCATCAGTTTTTTTTTTGTCTTTTACGTAGTAGTTATTCAAAACTAGACGCGTGACGTTTGTTCAGTCAATGAGATTTTTTCCGCTGCCTAGATTTTGTCGACAAGTTGCTGTCTCGGCCTAAAAAGACAGCCACCGTGTCAATATCTTACTATGTGCCATGTCATCAGGATGTGGGCAATCGTGACTGATCAATATTTCTTCTTCTGTTTGTCTTAAAACTTGCATCCATTATCTCAAGGGTTTTAAGATACTTTCTGAATCTTTCTAGTTCTCTTAACTTTGATGGTTCTCGTGAGTATCAGATTCTCCAAACCTTCCTTATTGTGCGATTGCAAATTTCATGTCTCTTGAGAACTGAGATGAACAGTTTCAGTGTATTTGCTATTTTCTTTCAAATTTCCTCATTTGTCCCATTTTCTCTTCTAGTTATTCTCAACATTTGCAAAACCACTTGACTATCATTTCAAATTGTCCTACATTTACTGCTTCATAGGAAATTATACATTATATCAGACTCGTGTATACTTTTCTTCATTTCTTAAATTATTCTTTGTTACTTTAATAGCTCACTTGGTTTGTCTCGTATTCCATCCATGGTAATCTCAACATTTAGCAATAAAACCACTTGATTGTAATTACAAATTATCCTGCATTTACTGACACAGTCAAAATTATACATTACATCACAGTCAAGTAGACTTTACTTCATTTCTTATCTTATTTATTGTTTCATTAATAGTTTTTGCTCAGTTTCTGAAAAAAATATCTTTGGCGTCATTCAAAAAGTACATAAGAGCAAAGAGATGGGTGGGCCAGCATCATTTTTGTAACTGGTTATTTTAAAAATTTAGAGTGGATGGGGTTAGGCAGATCATTATTATCTGTCTTTTAAAAATTCAAATCAACGAAGATGGACATTCGTGCCATAAAAATGGAGTGTCAAATAGATGTCCCCCCCCCAATGACACTGCTTTAACTACATTCACCCTTCAGCAATGTATATTGTTTTAAAAAGTGATGATTAGAATTTGAATAAAACCTTAGCATATAATGATAATTTTTTCTTCTAGAGAATTTACAAAAATATTAAACGCTATTTATTTATTAGATTGTTTATTGACAAGAAAATTTTATATTTACAACATTCCAAAAACTAATACAATATTTATCATTTACCAATTTAAAAAGAAATAAATACAAAAATAATATTTAATTCATAAATTTATAAAAACTTAGTCAATTATTAAAATATATGAATCAACTATAAGGAAATCTCTATTATTTATCATTTTATAAAGTTTGAATCAATTATGAAAGAACCAAACTTTTGCCAACCATTTCAATAAAACACTATTATAATGTAAACAAACAATAGTGTTTAATATTTTTGTTGTCAAATCTCTAGAACAAAGAAAATGTATAAATTCACTTTCATATGTTTAGGTTTTATTACATTTCTAATCACCCCTTTTTTAAAACAATAAATATTGCCAAAGAGTGAAGGCAGTTAAAATAATAGTGGCATCATGGGGAAAAAAACGTCCCTTTGACAATCCAGTTTTTTCATGAGTACAAGAGTCCATGTTTATCTATGGTATCTCTGACAGGAACTCTATTTTCTTAAGTATATCAATTACATATTTCATTTAAAATCTGTTGTAGAAAATAGAAGAAAAAAACTCATATTCTGTCCAAAATATTCTCAACAGTTACCAGTAAAACCACATGATGGTCATTTCAAATTGTCTGGCATTCACTGCTATATATGAAATTACATAACAGCCTACTACACTTTCCTCATTTCTTATATTATTGTGGGTTACACAAAGAGCTTGCTCAGTTTCTGAAGAAACATTTTGGGTGTCATTCAGTATGTACTTAACATTGAAAGAGTCAGTGAATTAATCCCATTTTTCAAAAAATGCATTATGAAAATTTAAGAGGATATTTTATACTTCATATCACTGCGTAATATCATTTAAAAATTAAAAAGGTCCATTGTATCATGTCGATCAGTTCATTTTCTGTTCCAATTACTATTTGTAAAAAAAAAACAAACAAAAAAAACAAAAGACCTACATTCATACAAACCATTTTTCTCATAAAAATTTATACCCAAAAATCTGTTTTGAGGATATGAAAATTGTCTGAAACCTTAAAGTTTACAGTTTGGTGGATGTCAGCTCTTAAAACTATCATGTAATGCAAGAATGTATACCCAATAGTGTAGCTATAAGGCATTGATAAATTTGAAGACTTTACTGACTGACCCCTTTCAGTATTTTTCTGCCCTTTCTCACATTTCTTCTTTGACTATATATCACATAAATTTGAATATATGTACAAGTTCAATTCTGATATCTTTGATGCCACATCTTAGGAGGTCCTTTTTGCACAAAACCATGCATTGTCTTCTTACAGTTGATATTTAGTCCTTTTCTCTTGCTGACATCAACTACCCTCTCCAGAATTACTTTTCAGTTTTTCATCTTAATCTGCCACCAAGACAGTGTCATCTGCATCATGTTTGTTGTTAATGTAATGTCTGATGATAACAAATGTTACTAGGTCCTCTATTTCTCCCAGAATGATTTTTCTGTACAAGTTTAATAAATCTACTGAGAAAAGACATCTTTCGTCGCTCTCCTCTTTCAATTTAACATAGTCATTTTCTAGTAGCATACAAGTGGTTTGGGTGATCTAATACAGATCAGAGATTATTCTGAGAAGTTGACGTGAAAAGCCTAGAGAGCCAATCTATATAATTTAGATTTTACTAGCATACAAGTAGTACCCAAGGCTGTTGGAGAAATAAAATGCATTTAATAACTGCAAATTCAATTAGCACCACACTTCACCACCGTTTGCTGCTATGACAACTGCAATAAACAAGTTGGCCCATGCTAAATGGGATTTTGACCACAATATCCAGTAACGAATGTCAAATGAGTTAAATGAAGGGGACCCACCCTCTAAAAGTTTTTGTACAGTGAAAGGAAGACAGACATAAAACAAATGGTAAAGTTCAAGCAATTCTTACCTCATTAGAAAGCATTTTTTCCTTCAATGAAAATAAGAAGGTAAAAAAGCTCAAAAAAATTTCCAGGCATGCTAGACATTAGCTTGTGTGCCATGGATTTTTAAAATGCTTGCACATCAATGATTATGTAAAATGCTTTATTTTGAAGGAGGCTTTATTCAGTGATGAAACAACCCTGGCATAAGAGTGCAAGTAATAAATTGATGGGCCTTTTAGTAATATCTACAGATAAGGCAAAGAAACAATTAGACTTGCATCACAGTATTGCTGAGTATGTCTCTGGTTGAATCCAGTACACATTCTAGAGTAACCCAACAGAGAAATTGACTAACAAATCACAAGAAATTGCTATTTTATACGTACATTTTTATTGATATTATCAGCAAAATATTTAATTTTTCCTGTATAACAAGGTACATTCTTATGGAATCATTTATAAGCAAAATAAAAATTAATTTTTGTGTGTTTTTCTTTGTTGCCCCTTTTTACATGAATCAACTTGTGATCCTTAGAACATGTCATAACTCATGTTTTCTAGAGACTCACTTGGTGATTTTGTTTTTTAAACAATGAAAAAACCGTCAGTCAAATTTGATTATGGTCTAGCTTATGTTCACTTAATCTCACCAAGGCTCTTTTCTGATCAACACTTGGAAGCAACTGCAACAGAGTCACTAATTTCTTTTGACCACAAGATATTTCAGTGAAATGGGAGACAAAGTTGACATAAAACTCATCCCATAGTTCAATGGCACTACTTCTGTGTTGGAATGGGTAGAAAATTCAAACTAATTTGTTGCTTGTCCGGGGTGAAAGCCATCGAGCATGTGATTCCTCTACAACTGACTGGTGGTGCATTTGCTGTATATCAACGGCTTAGTGATAAGAAGGAAAATCCAGCTAGAATTAAGGCTGTACTCTATAAGGCATTTTGCCATTAACCCTTGTATTGTCTGCGGCACAGACTCTGCGGCCAGGTGAAACTGTGGACTTTTATTTGGCTGCAATGAAGAAACTGGCAAACTTGTTTGGCGGACTACCTGAACAAGTGTTAGCATATACGTTCTTAGCAGGACGTCCGGTTAGTGTAAAGTAACTTTTACAGGTAAACTCTTGTGTAGACTTGCTAGCGCTTGATGAATTATTGCACCAGGTGAGAACTATCCTGAAAGATGACTCTACTTTAGAGGAACCCATTGTCATAGCAGCACAAGCAAACCCAAGCAGTGTTAGATCGCCCTCTGGTTTGGGCTCACACACTGGAATCGCCTGCCATAAATGCAATGGTTGGATAGAAAACAAGTAGTGCATGTGCGTTGTTACCAATGCAATGAGGCGGGACATACTGCTCAGGATCGCCCAGGAAATGAGGCTGGGGACAAGATGGCACCGATCTCTTCCCCAGACAACATATAAATGAGGTGCTTCTGGTCATCCAAATCTATGTCTATGAGATGCCGTGCTCAGCACTCCTTGATTCCGAATGCTTTCACACAATAGTAAGTGCTGGACTTTGCCAAGCTTGGAAGAAGAGGAAAGTTAGAGTGACCACCATAAGCAGTGAAATGTGCACATGTCACGGGATAGAGGTAGTCAGGATCTGTGCAAACACTGGGAATTTCACTGACATCAAAATGCTGGTGGTGCATGAGAAGCCATTAAACTTTGACCTGCTACTGGGTTATGATACCATCAAAGCCTTAGGTGGTGTTCTCATCTCTCAGACTGGAACAGTGAAGTTTCGGAAGGATGTCCCTATATGTGCAGCACTCAAGATTGACCAATCTGACTTCATATTGTATTTGACCAGCGTCAGAAGATCTGGATCACCTCGTGGACATGGACAGGAGACCGGGAGCTAGCCATGCTACAAAACCATGTAGCTGAATACCATGTGCTCGACCAAATAAGATCTGCATATGAAAAGGAGCTCCACGCATGGATTAAAGATGACTGGTTGATTCCCTATTGGACCTCCTAAAGCCTGATCCCTTTGATGCCGATTGTGCAACCGAACAAACAAAAGTCAAACCGTAATGGATTTCCGAGAGCTGACCCAATATGTCAACGCATTCACGGCTGATGCTGATGTTTGTGCCAGCAAACTATGGGAATGGTAACAGCATGGATCTAATGTCTCTTTGCTGGATTTAAGAAAGGCCTATTTGCTAGTCTGGGATGGTGAGTCATTGTGGTCATTTCAAACGGTGATGTTTGCTGGCAGAAGATACTGCCTTACCAGACTGGGCTTTGGATTGAACGTGGCACCAGATAATGAAGGCAATTATCAGTGCTGTGTTGTCTCAAGAAGAGACAGTAAAAGAAGGGACATCAGTATACATCGATGACATTTATGTAAACGAAGACATTGTATCATCACAGCAGGTAAGAGCTAAATTGGCTCAGTTTGGCTTAATCTGCAAGGACCTGGAATAGCTGGAAGATGGCGTCTGTGTGTTGGGCTTGGATGTTCAAGGTGAGCAAGGAACCTTGCAATGGAGACGCAGAACTGCAGTTCCAGTAGTATCTGACAAGGTGAACAGTTTTTTCCTTATGTGGAAGGCTTGTGGGGCACCTGTTGGTGTGTGGATGTTTCCGTGTAGTGGCAGGCACTGTAAAGCGCGGTCACCAAGCGTTGGGACGATGAGACAACTGACCCTTTGCTTATTTGCATGGTGACAGAGACCATAGCAAGAATAAAGTAGAATGACCCTGCCAGAGGAGATTGGTGTATGCATGGAGAAGAAATGAACATGTGGGTCAATGCAAGGTCACTAGCGATTGGAATTTTGTTGGAGAAGGATGGAACGACAATTGAGGATGCGTGCTGGCTCCGACCAATAAATGATGCCACACACATTAACCTGACAGAGCTAGATGCTCTAATGAAGGGCGTCAACTTAGTACTTCAGTAGAGGGTTAAAAAGTTGCATATACAGACTGACTCCTTATGTGTATACCATTTGGTGTTGAATACTTTGACAGGTAAAGTCAGAATGTGCACAAACGCAGTAAGCGAGATGCTGATCAGGAGGTGGTTGGAGACTATCAAGAGACTAGTCACTGAATATGATCTGTCTATGGATGTCATTAGTAACATCAAACTGCATCCTTGCTAACAGATTGATCTGTGTGTCACAAAGATGATAGAATGCCATAAAAAAGGATGTTGAGCCTGTACCACCGGTATGTGCTGCTTCTGTGAAGGAGGCAGATGAGATAATGAAAATACACTGTTGCAGCAGACACCCCGGTGAAAGAAGGATGTGCTATTTTGTATAGTTAACCAATCCCTCGGTGCCCAGGAGTGCTGTCAGGGCTGTAGTCAAGGAGTGCCAGTCAAATGGCAAAAAGGGAAGCTGGGGATAAGCAGCACTTGGTGCAGGCTGAGTATGGTTATAACACATTACGGTGACCAGCATTTCCTCACGCTTAAAGGCAGCGGACCCACCAGATTCGCAGTCTGGCAACCATTCCGGTGGTAGGGCTCTTCAAGTGTCATCCACCAGTTAGAGTCAGTATTTTATGAACAAGGACCTCCCCACCAGAGGAAATCCTTTCTGACAACGATACTGCCTTCTGCAGCAAACAGTTTGAGTGCTTCCTGGATGACTGGGGGATCCAGCTCCAACTGCAATGCACAAATGTACCAAGTGGCAATGGCATAGCAGAAAGGTGCCACCAAAGTGTAAAAAGAATTGCCACCAGAAAGCAGTGTACATTCATGGAAGTGGTATATTGATATAACACGACACCAAAGGACGATGTGTCTACTACAAGTGCACCTGCCAATGCGATCTACACCTACCAAGTACGAGTCAAAAGGATCCATGGTGTGTATCTGCCTGAATGAAAAGAAGTGTGTGGATCATATAGGATAGGAGACTCCATCCGAGTAAAGCCTCCCAGTAGCTGGTGCACCACCAACTTCAACAAAAGGGCAGGTCACCAATATCATCAGTGAGCATTCCATATTGGTAGACAGAATCCCATGCCATGTAAAGGATCTCTGCCCTGTTTTCGAAACGACACCATTGACGAGTGACAGTGAGAATGAATCATCTGAAAGTGAGTTGCTAATTGACTCCATACCACTTAAGATCAACGATTCACCTGAGAATTCAAATAATAACGCTGACAGCTCTGACAAGTCTTCTGAGAGCGACTCTGAGGAAGAAGTTCAGACACCCCCCCCTTCAGAGGAGCACCTGAATCAAAAGACTACACCCGCATTGTTATATGTGTGATCATGAGACTAGCGGGGAGTCTAGCAGACATAGTGAACCAGAACTCAAGTTGAGGGGAGGAAGTGGTGAACTAGACTTGCCTGCATCTCAAAGGGAGAGAATTCATCTTGGTATAGCATGTAGGACTTCAGTTTGAGAGAAGGCGAGTGCAAATGAGACCAACTTGGAGAAAAGAGCGAGTTCTGTCGGGGTACATTGTACAATACGTGCAGTTGTGATAGAACGAAGTGGGTACAAGGCAGAGAATGACGATAAATACCAAGAAACTGGTGTAGAGGTGAGAAATGCCCAACCTGAAATTGCATCCCACAACAGAGTTGCTAATTTCTTTTGACCATAATATGTTTATAAACATTTACTATATTATTAAAATATGTGAAGTAGCCATAAGGAAATCCTTATTATTTACCATTTTAGAAATTTTGAATCAGTCGGCAATTCTCTGTTTTGCCAACCATCCCAACAAAATTATAATAGTGTAAATAAATAATGTAATGTGAAGGTGGTTAGACTAATATTGGTGTCAAAGGAAAAATTGTCCTTTTGACACTCCATTTTTTTTGCGGCATGAAAGTCCATGTTTGACAACAATTACTTCTCATGAATAATACTTAAAATACAAATTTCAGAGTGTAAAATGAATAAAACATTCAGAAGCATGGTTTAGTTCTTCATCAAGTTTTCATTTCATACTTGCATAATAAGAAAAATATTTGTATATTTATGAAACCAGTAATTTACTCCCTGCAACATTTCAAATCTACACATGTACTCAAAATAAAATAAAAAATCAGCATTTTCTCATCAGCCTCATACTTGAAAATAGAATGGCTTTATTTCAGTCATGCATAAAATCAAAAACATATCAGAAGATAAAATGCTTGTCTCGTGTAGGACAGTGTAGGACAGTCAAAAGTTCTGCATAAATATACAAACAGGGAGTTTGTGTATTTATGCAAAATTTTTTGACCGACCTATATGAAATAAATAAACATTTTCTTTTCTGATATGTTTTTGCTTTTATGTTTTTAATTCAAATTTCAATCAAAATTTACATTAATATTTCTGTTGAGATTTCACGTTTTTTTATACTTGTATTTTGTGAAAATGTTGACCTACAAACATGATATGGTTTATGTGTTCACATGTTTATTCTTAAATAAAATATTTGTAAAAAATATTGATACACATGACTAAAGTTTATAAGGTTATGTTTGAATGTGTTTTTTCAACAGGGAATTTTTGAAAATTAAGATCTACACATTTCACAAGAATATGCTATTTCTAAGTTATGGAGTCAACTCAAGTTGGGATCATAACTTAGAAATAGCATAACTTATATAACCCAGTTGAAGCACATACTATGAACAATCCTTTACTTAGCTGCATATATTGTGTATGGTGCACTAAACAGGACTCCAGTCAAAACATAAATTCACAATTTTTGCAATTGCTTTTCTGATGGGACATTGAATGTGATGTATTAGTATTGACTTCTCTGAAACTGGTTGCACACATTGAAAATATGATTTCTCTGTAGTGTTTAGTCATGTGTTAAGACATTTGACTTAAATGAAAATGCATAAATTTCACAAAATTTTTCTCCAGCATGTTTGCATATGGTTAAAAAATTTGACATCCTTGAAAACACAGATCTACAAATATTACAAAGTACAGTTTTTCTCAAGTGTGTGCACAGCTATGAGTCAATAAATTTGACTTTGTTGAAAATGCAGATCCACAAATTTCACAAGAATACAGTTTCTCTTCTGTGTGTGTTTGCACATGACGCACCAATTTCGACTTCAGTGAAAATGCAAATCCACAAATTTCACAAGAATAGGGTTTATCTCCAGTGTGTACTCGCATATGGCGCACCAATGATGACTTCTCTGAAAATGCAAATCCACAAACTTCACAATTATATGGTTTTTCTCCAGTGTGTTTTCGGATATGGCTCAACAGAATTGACTTCTGGGAAAATGCAGATCCACAAACTTCACAAGAATATGGTTTCTCTCCAGTGTGTGTTTGCACATGGCGAACCAAATGGACCTTCTGTGAAAATGCAGATCCACAAACTTCACAAGAATATGGTTTCTCTCTAGTGTGTGTACTCATATGGCGTACCAAACATGACTTCCGAGAAAATGCAAATGCACAAATTTCACAAGAATATGGTTTCTCTCCAGTGTGTGTTCTCATATGACTCAGCAAATTTGATTTTCTTGAAAATGCACATTCACAAATTTCACAAGAATATGGCTTCTCTCCAGTGTGTGTTCGCATATGGCTGACCATATGTGAAGATTGTGAAAATGTAGATCCACAAAATTCACATGAATAGGGTTTCTCTCTAGTGTGAGTTCGCATATGCTGCACTAAACATGACTTCTCTGAAAATGCAAAACCACAAATTTCACAAGAATATGGTTTCTCTCCTGTGTGTGTACGCATATGGCGCACCAAACTTGACTTTCTTGAAAATGCAGATCCACAAACTTCACAAGAATATGGTTTTTCTCCAGAGTGTGTTCGCATATGACGCACCAAATGTGCCTTGTCTGAAAATGAACATCCACAAATTTCACAAGAATATGGTTTCTCTCCAGTGTGAGTTCCCATATGGCGCACTAAATATGACTTCTTTGAAAATGCAGATCCACAAATTTCACATGAATATTGTTTCTTACCTGTATATGTTTCCATATGGCATTCTAGATTTGAATTCCCTATATAGATTCAGACAATTTGCAAGAATGTGTCTTCTCTTTAATTTTTACTCATATACAACTGATTATCCATAAAAAGACAAGCCCCATGAAGTACAATTCCTTACCAGTTAATATTCACTGTGTGACTGTCAAAAGTTTAGATACATATCTTTTACATCAACATTGCAAAGTAAAGAGTTTTGCTTTCTTTCATTTAAATTCCTATTGATGACCATTTATATGTATATCCCAACATTCTGTTCAGCTGATATATCTGTGAAGAAAAAGTAAGAAAAGACATATTAACAAGGACTATGAAATCAGATTATATTGTAATAGATACAAATAGTTATATATTAAGGCTAGTTTAGATCAGAACAGGGAGCCAAGAATGCAGCAGCCAGTGAAGAGTAATCATATTGCATTTGACTGTCTCTGAAACAAGATTTCTTAAACAGAAACTTTGTCAAATGTAGATATCATTGTACTATCAACACAAAGATGTATAAAAATAAATTAAACATCTCTTTAAATTGACAATGAAATTAGTAAAATTAATGATTAATCAAGAGAATTTCTGATGTGGTCATGGCATTAAACTTAACACATTTGATTCTTTTAACAAATCTTTATTTAATAAAAAAAATCTCTTTTAAACACTGTCATGAATTTTAAAATCACAGTAAAAACATACAAGTATTTTTTTCAAAAATATTCATTGTACATTTTTCCCTTTCAAATCTGTGCTTTATTAAATTATAAAAGCACCAACTCCCAACAAAAATTTGTTTAGTTTGTTTTACCTCAATGGGTTATTTAATGCCGATAAGATTTTTATTACTGGCAATTCTTTTTACAAAAATGCATTGCTGGTAATAATTTTTCTTCAAAAATTTATTGCTGGTAATAATTTTTTGCAAAGTATTTCTAGTATTAAAACCTATTTTTACACTTTCATAGTGTTTTGACCTCAATTTGGGGGTTAACTATTTGTTTATAGCTGGGACCCTAACAGGTGCTACCACCCTGGGTTAGGGTGGATCTGGGAACACCAGCAATTAAGAGGTGGTTCCACGCTCCTAAAAACCTCCTGATCAGAGGCCTTGCTATTGGATGTAGTTTATCCTCTTACCAGGACATCCAACAAAAATTATTTTTTTCAGCTTTATTTAGTGCCCCGTATGATCAGTAAAAAATTAGAATACCAAAACAAAAAATGCCCCAAACTTAATAAAACAAAGTTTTATTGTCAAAATCTTTATGTTATAACTAAGAAGAAAGATGAAAGAATTTTTTATTATTAAATCATATTTTTTGATCCTCTTGAGAATGTTCAAAGTTTTGGTTAAAAATCTTGTTTTTCTTATTTTGCATCTGTTACACCACACTTATATAATTTTATGAAATTTTGAGAAATTAAATTTTGTTGCAATTCATGTTTATATTAGTTAAAAGCAGAACTCATTGGTGAATTTAAATTCTCACCTTTTTGTAAAACAGAACCTCCAGTTACCGAAAATCTGTGATGAATCCTAAAAGTTAAAAGTTCATAAAACAAAGACATTATTTAATCAGGAAATCTTTTAATTTTGTATATGAATAAGATATATTATGGACACTTTTTTCTTAAGAAAAAAAAATTTTAATTATAAAAATTTATAAAGTTTTAAATATTTTAAAATTCTATTTTACTTTGTAGACGTTAGGTGACATTGTTATTAAGTAAAATATCTAATTATTAAACAAAAATGGAAAAGCTTAGTACAACTCATCAACCTCCAATATTTTAAAAAGAATTTTGAATTTGTGTGTGCTTTGAATGTTTCATTTTTTAAAAATATGGACATCCATACCTGACCTTATCAGAAAATAAGAGTGATAACTATAGTAAGTTTAAAGCCAAATTACCTAATTCAATAGAAAATTAGATTACAGAGAATATTTTCCTAATTTTTAAAAGATTACTGGGTAGGTAAAAATTCTCTAAAAAAGACATTCACATTGTGTTCCTCAAGAAAATTTTACAGCTATGTCCACCACAGAAAAAAAGTCAAACTGTCAACACCTTAAATAAACAGTTACGACCATGTTAAAAAAAATGCATTTCTGCTATATTTTTAAAATTAAGATTAAATGAACTTTAAAACAGCTAATATTCCTCAAATAAGTTTCAGAAAAGTATATTTATTTTTGATAAAGTTTTTAATAAAGAGGTTTACATTGCAATGACAGGAGGCTAAAAATGGCACTAAAATCAGTGATATTATTGATTTCAAACGAAAACTGGTCTGATGCGCAAGAGGGTTCCTAATGTTTATTTACTGGAAATTTTGGAATATGTATAGGGGTTTAGGTACAGGTCTGGATCTCTGCAGACTATAGGGAAAGAACCAAGAATATCCAGTTGAATCATTTGGAAACAAGATGATGGTAATTCAAAATTGTGGATAGGAGATTTTGTGTATTTGGGAACTTTAGACATTTGACAAACAACATCTTCTGCAAAGAACTGTTTAATAGTTTTGTCTAGGTTTAGCCAAAAGTATCTGGATTTTATTTTTTAGATGTTCTAATTCCTGGATGTGCTAAGGAATGCAGGCTGTCAAAAACAGCTTTACGGGGATGCTCAGGAATAAACAATCTAGGATACATAGTGGAAGTGTCATATAAAACTGCAACACCTCTATTTAACACTGGGTATTCTTTTATGTTTGAATACAATTTTATTTTGTTGTCAGTTGCTTTTGCTAGCACTATCTCTGGCAAGTTGCAGGCATCTATCTGCAATGCTAATGCAGGTCTGGACATGCAATCTGTAACTATATTTTGTTCCCATTTTATATGTGCCATATAGGCAAGATATTCAGCTAGTACTGACAGGTGTCATTGCTGACGATCCAATTTCACAGCACTCTGGCTGTAGAAGGCTCTACATAATGGCTTATAGACAGTGAATAAAACGATATGGAGACTTTCTCTGATTTAGTGAAAGTGAATCACTGCTAAATAAACTGCTCAGCGTTCTCTATTGAATGTGGAATATTTTGTTTGAGCTGGAGATAATTTTTTAAAGTTACTTCCCTTTTAGATTAGCAATTTTCTAAGCAGCCATTTACATTACATCGGACTGTTAGAATTCAGCTTGTTATGTGACATGTGGGACCGTAAAATACTAGTTGGCCATGACTGGATCAAGAGTAAATAAGGTAAATAATATATTTTTATTTATTTGATTTAGACTGAGTTCTTTGATATTCAGTGTAGCAAAATGTTTGTTTATAAGGTGGATATTGGTAGCAATCTGGAGAAAGTCCGTTTTGGCTCAGTATTCGACAGTTTGGAAGTCAGCATTTAATAGTAGTAATCTTAGAAATAGGTCAGTGTCCATCTACTGTTTTTTTCTTGGCTCTAAGAAGGGCAGAAATATTATTAGCAGATGACCTCTTAACTACTTCAGTGTCACTCATGGCTGGCTCCTCTGGCAGTCGCATCTTTTGTTCCATAATTTCTCTTGCCATCCATTCTCTTCTGGCTCAGAGCTATGAGCCTATATCCTTTTGACCAGGCTCCCTATTAATGTGAACATTGGTTTCAGCTAACATCAAAAGTCTTTTTATGTTGTTTTGATTGGCCAAAATTACTTTATTTGCTGGCATTCCTTTTATATAACAGAAGATGTCTGTGATGCCTCCCTGATTTTTGCAGTTTTCAGTCACAAATTAGTAGACTCTGGTCCCACAAACATCTGCTATTCATGGTTCATTTTTATTATATGAGAGAGAGAGAGAGAGAGAGAGAGAGAGAGAGAGAGAGAGAGAGAGTAAAGGGAAAACCGTATTTTAATTTGGATTCTTTCTTTTTTCTTCGGGATTCACTACAAAACTCTTTCCAGTCAATAAATTAGTTTTGTTTGAAATATAGCAAAGTATTTTGCTTATCAGAGATATTAAATAATCTATTAGGTTGAAATTAAAACTAAAAAAAGCTTAAAGAAAGGTTTTTTCATTTTTTACAATTTCGTTTCATTTTTAATTAAACCTTAGCGATAGTGTTTTCTGTTGACGTACCCAGCTTTTATTTTTGTAATGAATGTTTCAAGATAAATTTACAAGTATTCTAACGGTCTATCGAAAATCGTTAACATTTCCTTTCTACAAAAACAAAAGAGATTTCAAAAAAAAAAAATAACCTTACAATTAGTGAATTACATTATTAAAGAAAGAATAAGTTTGGAAAATATCATTTAAATCGGATAATTCCCTGATTTTTGCTAAAATTTTAAAAACAGTTGGTAGCATTTTTTTTGTTGCTTTCATTTTTTGTAAATTTTAAAAAACGCATCACTTTTTTTTTTTTTGGTGGTTCGGTCTTGTGCCACATCCAAGATAGATTTTCTTCTCCAATCACGACAGATACATTGGCTGGTGGAAACAGAAAGTATGAATCTGGAGAAGAAATATTTCTTTTTAAAGCGAAACTATTTAAAAACTCTTTTGGAATATTATTTTATTTTTGCTGGTAGAAAACGACCATAGTAAACACGGGTAACACTGACGGCGGCAACATGACTATCTTTGCTTCCTAGCAAGACTGAGATTGTTAGTGTCAACAACGAAATCACATGCCACGTAAAGATCGCACTGAATTTCACTTTTTACGGATAACAGACTGCTAAATCGTGATTAGTTACAAACAATACATAAAAATTGAGAAAATTTGCCATGTGAAAATATTTGTATTTTCTGAGTTACGTTTTAAAATTTTATTCAGTATCTGAATTTTATTAAAAGAAATTCCAAGAACAGTTATTAAAAAACAAACAAAAAAAACATTTTAATTAATAGATTTTTTTACATCTACTACTACACTACAGCATTTTGTAGTTTAGTACAAAAAAATACATTGATATATTTTTCTTCCGTTTTCCTTTGCTGAGTGACAAAAAAATAATTTTTCTTCAGAGACATCAACATCATAAGCAAACGAGCAAAGATTTTAATTAAAATGATTGTGATTTTAATTAATTCTAAGGAAAAAAAAGAAATAGTTTTTTTTAAACAACTGCTCTGACTCAACATTATTTTGCAAAAATTGACGTAAATCCACAAATTGTCTAATTTAATTTTTAAAATTAGACAATTTGTGGATTTTTAACTTTCTTAAGCAAAATCCACAGTTCATATTTCTTTCTGACAAGATAAAATCACACCTTGACTAAAAAATATGTTTTCATTTTTTAAAAAGGAAAGAAAAATAAGTAAATAACGAATAACGATTTATTTTGTGTTTTTTTATCACAATTAAATATTTTATTTGTATTCTTCCACTTACCTTTCAGACCAGAAAATTCATTGACAAAAACAAAATGTGGTGAATTCTTTGCGCTCAAATGAATTTGCTGGGATTTCTGTCCTTACCCAATTTTTGTATTGTTCGTTCAGTTCGCACAATAATGTTGAAATGAATTAAGAAAATTACTTTTGTGAAGTACTTCTCTTTATAATGCAAGAGATGAAGCGGTGTTAGACAGGATTTGGTTCCTTGTGTTTAAACTTTTACATTTTTTACTTTTTGGCATTTATGCGATAGTTATTCAACAAAAAACTAGACGCGTGACTTTTTTTTCATGGCCAGTGAGATTTTCCTCTGCCAAGAATCAAGATTCTAGCCATATTTTTTTTCCTTTACGCCCACTGCTTGTCTTCGCGGTACTCGCATCTATTAGCTGAAAGGTTTTGATTAGGATATTTTCTGCTTTTCTAGTTCTCTTATCTTTGATGGTTTCTCGTGAGTATTAAATTCGCCAAACCTTCCTTCCACATTGTGTCATTGCAAATTTCTTCTGTCTCTTGTGGGAAATTTCACGAGTTCCCATACAGTGTCATGGATTGATGAACAAAGTGGAACAACTATTGATACATAACAAGAAAGAAAACAAATGAAATGCTAAAACCTATTTTTTTAGCAGTTACTGTCAAAGCATTGGGAGACAAAATCCAATTATGTATCTTTGAAATTAATAACAGTTATCTGACTAGTGCTTCATATTCTGCTGTATTATATGCATATCCTCACATTATTTACATCAGCATTCCTGTTCTGAGTGGTCTGGAGATACATCTCATTACTCCAAATTCTTCTTGGCATCTCTGGTCTGGAGTAATCTAAAAACATGTCCATTCACTCCATGTTGGATTCGTCGTCTCTCAGAGAGCACTCAAAAATCCTATTTTGCACCTAATCACAGGCCTTGCCCATTATCCATAATAATAAACTCTTCTTATTATAAGCAGGAGCTATCTATTAAAGGGAGATGGCCTACATATTTTATGGTGTCAAAATTAATTACATGCATTTAAGTGAGCAAATCTGTACTTGGCAACATTTGGAATGTGAATTACACTGAGAAGTTGATATGAATATCTTAGATAGCCAATCTATATAATTTAGATTTTACTAGCATACAAGTAGTACCTTGGGATGTTGGAGAAATTAAATGCATTTAATTAGCAAATTCAATTAGCACCTGGAACTGTCTGGGCTTGAACTCAAGACGTACCATCGGAACTGGCTAAAACCAGGTGCACCATACTTCAGCACCATATACTGCTATGCCAACTGAGATAAACCAGTTGGCCCATGCTAAGTGGGATATTAACCACAATGTCTAGTGATGAATGTCAAGTGAGTTACAAATATACTGAAGGGGACCCACCCTCTAAAAGATTTTGTATAGTGAAGAGAAGACAAACATAAGAAAAATGGTTAACCTAAAGTAATTGTTACCTCATTAGAAAGACTTTTTCAGTTAGGAATGAAAATAAGAAGGTAAAAAAGTTCAAAACTTGAAAAAAAAGTTCACGGTATACTAGACACATCAGATTGTGACATGGATGTTTAAAATGCTTGTGAATCAATGATTATGTAAAATACTTGATTTTGGAGGAAGCTTTATTCCGTGATGAGACAACCCTGGCATAAGAGTGCAAACAATAAATCAATGGGCCTTTTAGTAACATCTACGGATAAGGCAAAGAAACAATTGGACTTAGATCACAGTATTGATGAGTATGTCTCTGGTTGAACCAAGAACACATTCTAGAATAACCCAACCGAGAGGTTGTTATTCACATCAAATTGACAAACAAAGTACAAGAAACTGCACATTCAAATGTACATTTTCATTTAAATAATTTTGGCAAAAAGTTTTAATTTTTCCTGTATAACAAGTAAAGATACTTTTTATGAAAACATTTATAAGCAAAATAAAAATTAATTTTTATGTGTTTTTCTTTGCTTGGGATATATTCATCAACTTGTCATCCCAAGGACATGTCATAACTCATGTTATTTGGGGACTCACTTGGTTTTTGATTTAAAAAAATAAAATAAACCTTCAGTCAAATTTGATTATAGTCTAGCTCATGTCCAGTTAGCATTATCTCACCAAGGCTCTTTTCTGATCAACACTTGTAAGCAACTTCATTTATGTTTGCACAAATTGACCTGTTAAGCTTAAAGAAAACATTAGCACAGATGATGCTAATCTTATTTAAAATGTCTTCAAATCTTATTTGTTCACATGAAGAAAAGTGTTTAATTTAAAAAAAAAACTGTTATAAAACACACATGAAAAAAACAGAACATATGAAATTATTATTATAATTTTGGTTTTCAAAAATTGCATTTATTAGAGAAATAAATTATCAATGTTAAGATTAGAAGAATCCATTTAATAACAATTAGGCAAACATAGACCTTCATGCCTGCAAAAAGAAATGGAGTTTCAAAAGGATTTTTCCATTGACACCATTATTATTTTAACTACCTTCATTTCTTGGCAATATTTATTGTTTTCAAAAGTGATGATTATTATTTTAATAAAACCTAAACCTATGATGAAAGTGAATTTATACAATTTTTTTGTTCTTGAGAATTTAGAACAAAATTATTAGATATTATTTATGTATTAGACTGTTTATTTACAAAAATAATGTTATATTTAAATTCTAAAAACTAATACAGTGCAATATTTAACATTTATCAATTCATAAAGAAATAAATATGAAAACAGTTTTTTATTAATATGTTTATAAGCATTTGCTAAATTATTAAAATATGTGAACCAGCTTTGAGGAAATCTTTATTATTTACCATTTTAGAAAGTTTGAATCAGTCATCAATTAGCCAATGTTTTGCCAACCATTCCACTTAATTCCTTGTGATCCAGCATTGAGAAGATCTCTTCAGCCAGGGATCAAGGGACAGTTCTGCCTTATGCCAGTAACCAGATTGCAGTTGGAGAAGTAACAAGATGGTATTTAGTGATGTGACCAAGGCTATATCTGGGACCTGGTTGGCTTTAGGTCACAAAATGAGATATTAGTAAAAAATATTGATACACACGACTGAAGTTTATAAGGGTATGTTTGAATGTATCTTTTCAGCTAGGTATTCTTTAAAAATTAAGATATTATGAAATGGACAAAATCCGACAATTATTTTAAGACATTTTTATGTTTATACATTCTTTTTTATAGATACAAATATTTACATAAATGCTCTGTTTATAATAAACAGTATTAACAACATTTACCAGCCTGAATGTCCAAGAAATTTTCATAGAAAATATGCATCTTCCTACAGGAATCGAATCTGTATCCTACACGGAACCATCATATAGCTTGATGTGCTTTACCGATTTAGCCACAGAGGAGCATTTTGCTTAGCATGGTCAATTTTACTGTTTTTAAACTACAATTCTCCATGACTTTCTCTCGAACATTCATATATGCTTGATGTGTATCCAAATGACATCATACATTATGAAATGAACAAAATCTGACAATTATTTTAAGATATTTTTGTGTTTATACATTCTTTTTTTATAGATACACATATTTAAGTAAATGCTCTGTTTATAATAAACAGTATTAATGACATTTACCAGCCTGAATATCCGAGAAATTTTCATAGAAAATATGCATCCTGCGACAGAAATCGAACCTGTATCCTACACTGAACCGTCATATAGGCTGACGTGCTTTACCGTATTTTTGTATCTATAAAAAAGAATGTATAAACATAAAAATGTCTTAAAAATATTAAGATCTGAACATTTTACAAGATTATGCTGTCTCTATGTTAAGGCATCAACCATAGTCAGGATCATCAAGTCTATGCAAACAATCCTTTACTGAGCTGCATAGTACGTGATTTGCCAGGGCTACATACTATCTGTACTATTTGTAAAAATGTGTTCTTTTTAAAATCCATTATACTGTCTAGCTCATATTCGCACATGGTACAGTAAAGATTACTTTATAGTAAAAGAATGCATACCTGTATTAAAAGAATAGGGTGTTTTTAGTGAGTTTGCATATCATGTACCAAACATGACTCCAATCAAAACGTAAATCCATAAATATTGCAAGACCATTGTTCTTATGAGACTTTGCATGTTATGTACTAATATTGACTTCTCTGAAACTGCAGATGCACAAACCACATAAAAATATCATTTCTCTGTAGTGTGTAGACATATATGTTAAGAAACTTGACTTTACTGAAAAAATGGACATGCTCAAATTTCACAAAATCTCTCCCCAATGTTTTTTTTTTGCTCTGAAAACACAGATCCACAAATATCACAAGGTACAAGTGTGGGTATAAATATGAGTCAATAAATTTAATTTTGTTGAAAATGCAGATCCACAAATTTTACAAGAATATAGTTTCCCTTCAGTGTGTACTCACATATGGCACACCAAAGATGACTTCTCTGAAAATACAACATCACAAGCAAAACTTCTGGTGTGTTCATTCGGATATTGCTCAAATGAATTGACTTCTGGGAAAATGTAGATCCATAAACGTCACAAGGATATGGTTTCTATCCAGGGTGTGTTTGCACATGGAGAACCAAATGGGGCCTTCTGTGAAAATCCAGATCTACAAACTTCACAAGAATATGGTTTCTCTCTAGTGTGTGTACACATATGGTGTACCAAATTTGACCTCCAAGAAAATTCAAATGCATAAATTTCACAAAATATGGTTACTCTCCAGTGTGTGTTCATATATGGTTCAGCAAATTTGATTTTGTTGAAAATACAAATCCACAAATTTCACAAGGATGTTTTCTCCCCAGTGTTCACATATGACTCACCATATGTGAAGATAGTGAAAATGTAGATCCACAAAATTGGCAAGAATATGGTTTCTCTCTAATATGAGTTAGCATATTCTCCACCAAATGAAATTTCTGAAAATGCAAATCCACAAACTTCAGAAGAATATGGCTTCTCTCTAGTGTGTTTACACATGGCTTACCAAATTTGACTTCTTTGAAAATGCAGATCCACAAATTTCACAAGAATATGGTTTATCTCCAGTTTGTGTTTGTATATGATGAAACAAATAGGACTTCTGTGAAAATGCAGATCCACAAACTTCACAACAATGTGATTTCTACCCACTGTGTTTTTCCCTATGGCATATTAAATCTAACTTCATCACATGCATTTGCATAGTTCACAAGATGATTATTACTTTGTAGTGTTTACTCACATCTAACATACATTTCAAAGTGCATGATTTCCTTTTTAGTTAATTTTCACTGTGGGTCTTCCAAAAATATAAATACACAACATTTTACATGAATATTGCAGCATATATTTCTCTGTTCTTGATGGAAAATGAAGAGTTTTGATTTCTTTCATTTGGATTAAATGACTGCACTAAATTTGTCTAAATTTACTATACGATTAAATCATGTTTATTTTCGTACTATTGCAAAAAACTTGCTTGTGAAAATATTTGTACTTATGTTTAAATTTTCCTATCTGAAAGATGGCTTCTGGTTTAATAAAATTTTACACAGATTCGGTGATACATAGAATTTATTTAAATTAAAAAAAATGTAAACTTTGAAATACAAATAAGTAAATGTTGTACTATAGCAAAAAATGCATTGGTTTTATTTCTTTCTGTTATTTTTCATTTGACATTCCATTCTTGTTTAAGTTATAAATAACTATAATAAATAACTATAAAGAACTACCATCAGAGATTTCTTAAATGAACATTTCAAAATAGCACTGTGATGAATGATGTGGAAATATAGGCTATCTAAATAAAGATTTTATTTAAAAAAAATAATTCCTGCAACAATTAAACATTATTTCAGAAAATTAATTAAAATCTTACCATTTGTGAATTTTTAATTTGTCTACTTTTGTGAACATATCTAAAGAAATTAACTGAATTTTCTGTTGAATTTCAAAATGTCACTTATTATGAATGTTGGTAGAAGATAATGATATAAACAAATGTTTACTATCACAGGGTCTTCTCTCAGGCAAGCAATACAACTTTCACTTCTCTAGGTCAAATAGTGATGAATTAATGATTATTGCTGAAAGTCTATAAATTTTTTGATAAAAATGGTGAAGTTCAAACTGTCGCTTTAAATATCTGGAATGCATTTGACAAGTTTTGACATGCTAGTCTTCTTCACAAATTCAAAAGTTATGTTTTGGGTGGTCTAGAAAGTTCATGCTAATTGTTAGTCATTCATGTTGCAATACATTAGAACATGTCAACTTTATCAACAGATATAATATGCTTAGATTTCCAATTGGAGCACACTTCAAACTATCTCCCGAGAAAGAAAGTTTAAAATTACATCATTTGTGTCAATTTTACATCCTTATGAAAATGGAAGATTATAAGGTGCCTTTTAGACACTTGTTGCTTTTTTTTTTACTGTAAAGGTAAAAAATGCCTTGCAAGCAACAAAAAAGATATGCGCTGCATATGGTGCAGGTGCTTTAGCTGACAGAACTGTACAGAAGTGGTTTGCTAAGTTTAGAGTTGGTGATTGTAGCCTTATTGATGAAGAAAGCTCAGGCAGATCACTACAGATGATGACCCAATCTCAGCCAAGCTGCAAGAATTTTTGTTGGGTTGCCAAAGAAACGTGAGGTCTGGCACTATCCGGATGAAAAAAAAAACATCTTTCTTGTTCTCCAATTCTGGGAATTTTTCTTGAATTGCTGCCTTTAATTTGCCCATTTGTGAGCACCATATTCACCAGACATTGTGCATACAGATTTTCATTTATTCACATCCTTGCAAAATAATTTCAATGGTAAAAATTTGAATTCTTTGGATGACAAAAATTAAAAAAACAAAACATGTTAATGAGTTGTCAAGAAACCAGGAAAATTCTGGGAAGATGGAATATTTTAAGTTGAAAGAAAAATAGAGAAAGGTTGTGCAACAAAATGGTTCATATTTAGATGAATAAATACTTAATGGCATAATTTTGTTTTGTTTTTATTTCCTTTAAAAATCAGCATGAACATTCCACACAACCCAATAAAATTATTATCTGAAGTTAGACTATCAATAAAATATTGTCAAGTTTCTTTATATTGCAGGCACAAATATTAGAGATTGATTCTTATATATAAAAAAAACAAAAAAACAGCAGAGTTACAAGTGAAACGGCATTGGTTTGTTTTGAGTCAGAAAATTCTTATGATTTCATGTTGGTAGGGAGTAGTTTATTTTCTATTTAGTTTTTATATAACAGGTTTACTAAAAATCACTTCATAAAATTATTATCTGAAGTTAGACTGTCAGTGAAATATTGTCTAGTTTCTTTATATGTAAGTCAGTCGCTTAAATAATACAATCTTCATTTGGTTTATAAATCTAAAGATTTTACACAATTTATCATTATTTTTCAAAGTTTACAAGAAATACACAAAGTTAATCCCAATAATTGTTATGGTGCTGTCCATCTTAGACATGCTCCCAAGAATGTTTAAATCATGTCAGCGACTATTCTGTCAATTCTGATCCAGGCCATTTACATAATGTTTAAAATTTAAAAAGGATCTGAGATCTGCAATAAAATAAATACTTATAAGACAACTGGTTTCAATTCTGCTACTTATCTTTCCAGTTATTACATGAAGAGCAAACACTTTATGAAATTCATTATCAAAAGTTAAACTTTATTTAATGTCAGTTTTAAACAACATTAAATATAAGAATGAGATTTATTAAGAAAAGTATTATCAAAGATAGTCAAGTTTTCTTACACTAAATTCAACCATCCAAATAATCTCCCAAGAAATAAAACAGTTTTCATTTGATGTATAAATTTAGAGCTCTACTCAAGCAATAAGATTTACAATATAAAAATAAACTAGTTACCTTTCATTTGACAGGTTTCCACAAAATAGGTGATGGGCCAACACTTCATGAAATTAATTATCAGAAGTTAGATTATCAAAGAAATATTGTCACCTTTTCTTAAAGATAACTCAATCCTTCAAATGTAATTTCCTTAATTGAATAAATTGTATGTATAAATTTAAAGATTTCACTCAATTAGTTATTTTGTAAATTTTCTCAGTTGATAATTGAATGCATATATACTATCAGAATGAATTAAATTGTTTTAAAAACAGAAAAAAAAATAATAACATATTTCCATAATAATATGTTGAAGGAATTTAATATCATACAATCTTCCAGTCCTGTGAAAATGACAGGTGAGAAAAAAAATTTAAAAAATGAGTTAAAAGCTTTCTGTGTATATAAATTATGTGCCTTAAAATAAATGCAAAAAGAGTAGAACAAGACTTTTGCAAAATGTTTTAATACTTGCATAATAATCAGAAAAATGTTTGAACACACACACACACACATATATATATATATATGTATATATTAGACATGTACACACACATCCTTTGGTAATGTAAAAATTTCTTTATGGCAATATTTAAACTCAACTCCAAACAAAAACCAACTGCCAAGAATTTAAATTCTACTATTCATCTTTAAGTTAATAGGTTTCCAGTTATTATGTGAAGAGCAAACACTTTATTCTGAGTCAGTTTCAAATAATATTTACTAAATAGAATAATAAAGTTCTCACAAAGAAATATACTGAAATTTCCTTACAATGAACTTAACCATATAAATAGTCTTCCAATAAATAAGACAGCTGATATTTGATGTATAAATTTAAGGGATGTGGTCAGTGCTGATTTTAAAAATGATCTCAACTGATATTTTAATGCACATATATTATCGGTATATTATAATAACAAAAGGGTGAAGGAATTTAATATCCTTGAATAGTTAGTTGTTAATGGAGGGTGATGACAATGAAATAGCTTACAAGTTTAAAATGCCTTTTAGTTTTATGGAAGTAAGTTTTTGTCCTAATATTAATATAATGCACAAAGAGAAATGCAAATATTTTTTTTATCGGGTTCATTTCATACTTATGCAAAAAGAAAAATCTGGGTATTTTCTTAGAAAGCTGGTAACTGGTAACAATTAATTCAGTGCAATATTTAAAGTGAACATATGTGAATAGCATAAAAATCACTGAAAAAAATGCTGCATTCTAAAAATGTTGACACAGGCAAAACTTTGAAACTACTGTTTCATTCAATTAGATTAAAATTAACAATTTTACAGCCTTCAACAAAACAAATATAGGAGACCTTTATGGTGGAGAGTAAAAAATAAGGAAAATAGGGATATTGAAAAGAATTCCAATTCTAGAGGAGACTGTTTTGTTCTGTTTGCATTAATAACTGAAATATGCAAACATTTGATTGAAAAACAGGAATGTTCAGCAGAAAGTATTTTCTTTATCCCAAATAAATCAAACTTCATATTTTCCTTCCGGTGTGTATTTCCATTTAATGCAGCAAATCTGACATCATTGAAAAGCCACATCCAAAAATTCACAAGAATATGGTTTCTCAACAGTGTGTATATACACGTTTTACTAAATTTGATTTGTCTGAGAATGCAGAGCCACATACTTCACAAGAATATGGTTTCTCACCAGTGTGTGTATGCATATGTCACACTAAATTTGACTTTTGTGAAAATACAGATCTACAAACTTCACAAGAATATGGCTTCTCTCCTGTGTGTGTACGCAGATGGCTCACCAAATGTGAATTCCCTGAGAATGTAGAGCCGCAAACTTGACAAGAATACGATTTTGTATGAGTGTGTGTTGGCAAATGATTAAATTTGACGTTTCTTGTATATGTGCACATACGGCTCACCAAATGTGAATACCATGAAAATTCAGAGTCACGTATTTGACAAGAATATGAATTTGCATTTCTGTGTGTTGGCGAATGATGCAGGAAGTAGGAGTCGACTGATGATGCAGATCCACAAACTTGACACAAATATGGTTACTCACTACTGTGCGTATGCATATGGCTCATCAAATGTGACTTGACTGAAAATTCAGATCCACAAATTTCACAAGAATTTGGTTTCTCTCCAGTGTGTGTACGAATATGTGTCACTAAATTTGACTTGACTGAAAATGCAGATCCACAAATTTCACAGGAATATGGCTTCTCTCCAGTGTGTGTACGCATATGTGTCACTAATTTTGACTTTTCTGAAAAAGCAGATTGACAAACTGTACAAGAATATGGTTTCTCTCCAGTGTGTGTACGCATATGTGCCACTAAATTTGGCTTCAGTGAAAATGCAGATCCACAAATTTCACAGGAATATGGCTTCTCTCCAGTGTGTGTACGCATATGCTCCACCAACCTTGATTTATGTGAAAATGCAGATCCGCAAACTTCACAGGAATATGGTTTCTCTCCAGTATGAGTACGCATATGACGTGACAGATCACCCTTTTGTGAAAATGCAGATCCACAAATTTCACAGGAATATGGCTTCTCTCCAGTGTGTGTACGCATATGATACACCAAATTTGCTTTCCATAAAAATGCAGATCCACAAACTTCACAGGAATATGGTTTCTCACCAGTGTGTGTACGCATATGTGTCACTAAATGTGACTTTTGTGAAAATGCAGATCCACAAATTTCACAGGAATATGGCTTCTCTCCAGTGTGTGTACGCATATGCTCCACCAATCTTGAATTCCGTAAAAACCCAGATCCACAAACTTCACAGGAATATGGTTTCTCTCCAGCATGTTTATACATATGACGTGACAGACCTGACTTTAGCGAAAATGCAGATCCACAAATTTCACACGAATATGGCTTCTCTCCAGTATGTGTACGCATATGATACACCAAACTTGATGGGCGTGAAAATGCAGATCCACAAACTTCACAGGAATATGGTTTCTCTCCAGTATGTGTACGTATATGACGTGACTGATCTGACTTTTGTGAAAATGAAGATCCAGAAGCTTCACAAGGATAGGGGTTTTCTCCAGTGTGAGTTTGCATATGGTGCAGTAAATGTGAATTCCATGAAAATGTAGATCCACAAATTTCACAAGGATATGATTTCTCTCCACTGTGTTTTTCCATATGGCATATTAAATCTGAAGTCAATACACAGATTTAGAAATTTCATCTAAATATGTCTTCTAGCATTTACTCATGTGCAATCCTGTGTTTTTCTAGAAGAAAACACTCCACACATACCTTGCCATTTAATATTCAATGTGATGCTTTTGAAAATGTATACACACATCTTTCAGAGGAAAATTGTAGAATAGATTTCTGTTTTTTGGATGGAAATTGAAGTTTTATTTTCCTTCATTTAAATTCCTAATAATAATTTTTCTGTATAGGATGATTCTTTTATGGTCAAAATCCCTGTGAAAAAAGCAAGAAAAATATATATTAAAAGAGGCAATGAATAATATATGAAATTACTTTATATTCTAATCAATACATGTAGTGCTATACTAAGACTAAATTATACTGGCACTTGATACAATAATGCAGCAGCCAGTGAAGATAAACTAGAGTACAGTTAGTTTAAAGCTTGTGGAAAACACTGACTTAACCGTCAAACTGTGCTTATTGCTCTAATTTTGTGATAATGTTGTGTATGAACACTCATATTTCTAAATATTGGTGGGGAGGGGGTCACTGAATGGTAGTAAGCTTTTCCATTTATGGTTAGTAAATATAGTTTTTACTTGATAACAATATCACCTAGCTATTACAAACTGATAGAGAAATTTTAGATTTAAGACTTTATAAATTAATCTTAAAAATTTATTATTTATCAAAAAAAACATTTTCTTAAGACAATAGTGTACATAATATATCTTATTCATAAAAGCAATTAAAAGCTTTTCTAATTAAATAATATCTTAGTTTCATTGCATTTTTTTATTTTATGATTCAGATTCAATAAATGGCGCTACTGTTTTACAAAAAAAAAAAAAAAAATTGAGGATATAAATACTCCAAGGATTTCTGCATATAAATGATTTACATATTAAGTGGCATAAAAATGAATTTCTTGAAATTGAAGAAAAATTAAATAAGTAGTGGGATAAGAAGAAACATTTCTGAAATAATTAAATATCATTTAATAATCAAATTCTTCGGTCTCTTATCTTAATAATATTTTGATGATAAAACTGTCTTTTATTAAGTTTGAGGCATTTTTTTTCATCATGGTATGCTCATTTTTAGTGAAAGTGTAGACATGCCGAGATTAAGGATGACAAAAATTAATTTCTTGAAATTTCAGAAAATTAAATAAGTAGGGGATGGGTAACAGATGTAACAAAAATATTTTTCCCAAGACTTCTAAAAGAAGAATTTAATTCATCTCTGAATAAGTCCTAAAAGTTTCATTAAAATCAGACAATTATCTGATTTTTGCAAACATTTACAAATCAACATGTTTTTCAACAGAAAAAGTTGCTGTTTCCCTTACTAATTCATGGCCACACGTTGATTCCCCCAAAACAATATTTGACAAAAGTTTGAAGCTTCTACAAAGGATTAAAATGTATAATTTAATAATCAATATAAATTTTGGTCTTTTATCTTAATAACAACAAAGATTTTGATAATAAAACTTTGCTTTTTTTAAAGATTGGGTCATTTCTCATATATGCTCATTTGTTTTTTAGTGAATGTAAGGAAGGTACCTAATTTTATTTATGAAGAAAGCAATAAAAAATCTTTTCGAACTAAATAATATCTTATTGCATTTATTCTACTGAAGCAGATTTTCTGTAACTGGGAGTCTTGTTCAACCAAAAATATTTGATAACTCGAATTCTCTGACAACTTAACTCATTAAGAATGTATAAAAAAAGAATTGTTTAAAACTTTTCTACATGAGGTGGGGGGGTAATTGATGTAAAAAGAAAAAGCATTTTCCCCAAAATTTTCTAAACATTTAAAAAATAATTTCATTTTTATTCATTTCTGAATAAGTTTTGAAACTTCAATTAAAATCTGCCAATTTTAAATCAATGTTTTTTCACCGTAAAAAGATGTGCAAATTTCCTGTACAAAGTTATGGTCCTGTCTTGATATGAGAAAAAAAAATTTTTAATCAAAATTTTGAAGCTTGTAAAAAGAATTAAAAAGAATTTTTGCATAAAAAATTCCTTCATCTTCCATCTTAATAATAAATGTTTTGATTATAAAATTTTGTTTTTATTTTATTTTTTTAATGAAAACTATATTAACAGTAATAAATAAAGAAGGTAATAATGTAGGTACCTCTACTCATTCAGTAAGGTTTAAAATGAATTTTATAAAATGAGAACGCTTTCATTAAAAGCTAAAAGACATAAATTTACTATTTCCAGTAAGCAAAATATTCTGTGTATTTCAAACAGAAACTATATTGATCAGAATCGATTTATTTTTTCATTAAAATCAATCAAAATGCCCACTTTTTACACCTTTGTAAATAAAAGTTAATCCTCAGTTTGAAAAATACTGCAAAAATAAAATATTCCTGAAACATTATTTAAAGAAAATTAGCTAAACATAATCTGATTTGAAACAAATATTACTTATAGCATAATGTTGTATACAAACATTTCTTAAATATGGGGTCTTGTTTATCCGATATGTTAATCAATATTTACATTTGATTGATAGCAGAACGCGTACATAGTTAAGTATGGTGAAGCAGATGATAAAGCTTTTTTTCTTCGCCATAAGTGAGGACAACCCTTAAAACACGTGGCCTTTAAATGCTACATTTATCAGTTTGTACATTCATACTTTAGAAATTCTGCATGTAATCACACATACAAAACCAAATAAAAATTCTTTTAAAAATATTCAGGGTTGGGCTTTACAATATATGATTTAAATATAAATTTAGTTAATAACAATATTTCCTAAGAGTTATCACATTAAAACTGAATTTTAAAAGGTTTAAAAATTTTATAAATTATTCAATTTAAAATTGTAAAAAAATGAAAACAAATCTTGTAAAAATTCGTTTCTCATCAAATTTTTTTTTCTTTAGATAATGTTGTCTTTTATTTCTAAAAGTAATTAAAAGCTTCTTTAATTAAATAAAATATTAATTTTATTGAGTTTTTTATTTTTTGATTCCAAACAAATTGCCAGTAAGACCAGGTCCGGTTCTGCAAAATAAGAAAAAATTTCGGCCACTTAAATTCTTCAAGAAGTTCTGCTTTCTTGTTGAATTTCTCAAGTTTTCATAAATTAAGAAAGGGCTGAAACACATGTAAAAAAAAAAAATTTACCAAGATTTTCTAATAAACAAATTCAAAAATAATTTTATTCATTTGTGAGTAAGTCCTGAAAATTTCATGAAAATCTGATAATTTGATTTTGCAAGAGTTTCCAAATTAATGTGTCTGTTGTGTCACCACAAAAAAGAGGCCAAAATTTGCTATGCTAAAAACTAAAAAGTTATAGGTACCTCCATGAAAATCAATAAAACGAGCATAGCATGACAAGAACGGCCTTAAATTTGACGAAATTTTTTTTTATCTGCTTAAATATCATTATTAAGAAGAAATACCAAAGTATTTTTTGATTATTTTTAAAAATGTTTTACTCATTATGACCACAATTTTAGTTAAAATTTTTTTTTTTTTTCAGCGAAATTACTGAAAATCTCGACAACTTAAATGTAAAAATCTATTAAAGAAATAACAAATAATTGTATTAAAAATTTATTTTTCATCGAAAAATTATTTGCTTTCAGAAAATATTGTCCATATTCATAAAAACAACTAAAAGCAATTGAAATTAAATAATATATTTGTTTTATTGAGTTTTCTTTTTGTATGTTACAATTCAGAGCTGATTTTCAGGTAGGTGGGGTCCAATTAAAACAAAAAAAAACATGATTTGCATTCCTGAAAGCCTTGTGCTTTTTAGCTAAGCACGAAACCTGATGCGATCGAATTTCTAGCGTTTTTATAAAATTAGTTAGGGGGGGGGGGTATAAATATTTAAAAAAATATTTCTGTCATGATTTTTATAAACAAAAAACATATTTATAATAATTTCGATCATCTGTGAATAATTTCTGGAAGTTTCATTAACATCCGACAACTATTTTTATTTTTGCAAGATTTTCAAAATTAATGTGCGTCATACAAAAAAAAAACGTGCTAAAAATTGTATTTTGTTATTTTACTAGTTCCGGTGATACAAAGAGAAACAAGGTTTTTTTAATCAAAATTTACAATGTTCTAAAAAGAAGGAAAAATTTTTTAAAATATTTAAAGAAAACTTTGGTCTTTCCTCTTCATAATAACATAAGCATTTATTAGACGATAAAATTTTGTTTTCGTAAAGTTTGGCGTCTTTTTCATCATGCTACCCATTTTTTTTTAGCGATTTCGTGGAGTTACAAGTTAGTACAACCGTTGACACAAGAAAAAAAAGTTTTTACTCAAAATTTCGAATGTTCTAAAAAGGAGTAAAAAAAAAAAAACTTGAATTTAAATAATTAAAAAATACTTTGATCCTACCTAACAAAATAACAACGATTTTGAGGATAAAACTGTTTTCGTTACGTTTACGGTTTGACGCGTATTTTTGTCATGGTATGCTGATTTTTTAACGTTTTCGTGGAGATGTAAATAAACAGATGATAATAATAAAGAAAGATCCAGAGGCATATCGATATGTAACGTTTTATCAAAATTATTTGTTCTTCCACTTACCTTTCAAACCAGAAAATGCAACGAGTTTTTTGTTAAGAAAAAAAAAACGGGATTATTTTTTTTGTGTGTGTATTAGTTCAAAAAAGGTTTTTCTTGGCATTTTCTGTATTGGTCATTCAGTTCATAATGTCGAAAGTAAAACGAATGACACAAAGAAAGGAATAAGGAATGGGTAGAAAACACAATTCAAACATGAAATTACTTTTGGAGACAAGATTTCACTTGATAATCTCGAAGACGAAAGAAAGTAAAAAACGGTGTCAGTCAAAATTTCTTCCCTTTTTTTTTAAAATTACGCAAAAGTAGATGCATGACATTTTTGTGTTATTTTCATCTGCCAAGATGATGTCTACGTAATAAATACTCAGACTGTCATCTTGTCAAGTTCTCTCTAAGCCATGTCTTTGTTCTTCTGCTGTTTCTAGCAACGGCATTACTTACTGCTGACGATATTTATTTGTATATAAAATATATACAAAATGTGGCACAAGGCCGAAAAAGGGGGTTGGGGAAGGACGGTCATCCACTGTCTTAAATAAAAACTTAGCTAGTCACAAACACTGACCCAAACATACCAACAATAGTCCTAGCACCAAAACAGCACATTCTTCCATACCTTTCTTACTACATCCACCATAATTCCTCAAATTCTCTGTGAAATTCTAACTAGACCCCATATGTACAATTCAAAGTCTGTGGGGGGGGGGAATAACAATTTAAAAAAAACCCAATGATTATTTACAATATGCAATAATAATATATACAAGTAAAACAAAACAAAATAAGATTAGTAATAAAAACCCCCACAGTACCTAAATGTGGCAGTAACATCAGTTAACTGGACGAAAAAATTGCGAGATTATAAAAAGTAAAACACAGTCATCCTTCCAAAATCACTCACACAGGCACACACTCATTTAGACACACTAACAACTACGAAAAACACACACACGAAACGAAAGTCATCCCGCAACCACCAGAGAACTGACGTCACTGACCACCTAACGAGGGAGGGGAGGGGGAATTAAACTAAAGAAAAATAGGGACAGAAAAAAAAAGAGGGGGCCAATGAGCATACATACCCTAGCTAAGTTAACCAGAAACGCGAAACTAAAAATTCAAACTAAACCTAACTAGTCTAATACCGGGACGGGTTGCTTCTGTTCAACCCATGAGGGACGAAATCCTGCACCTAACCGAGGTCCAAGTGCCACTCTAGGTCAGCTCCTCTCACTCTACACATTCGCGCAAGATTTACCCACCTTTTGCCGAATTCTGATGAAGAGAGTCGCCACCTTTCCGTCCTAATCTTGACTTTAAGCTGATGCTTAAAGTACAAGATTAGTAGGGAAGAAGTGAACTTCTCACCTCCATAGAATCCCTTCTGACGTGTCACCCAAATCACGACTCTCATAACTCCTAGCAAGCAGTGGAACACATAAAGTTCAGACTTTGTTAACGACGGGGCCACATTGCTACAAACAGAAGCGGCCTCGAGGACGAAAAACTTTCCCTGCAACATGCGAACCATGAGACCTTCAACAAACTTACACAATGGTGCTACCGACTTGCAATGAAAGAAGACGCGACCAAGGGTCTCGACTTCCCCCTCACAACGTCGGCAGTTTGGATATTTCTCCAAACCCGCTGCGCAAAGTCTTTTGCCGACCCAGAGGGCCCCACGTATCACCAGCCAGGTGAGGGATGCCTCATCGTTGTTGAGACATTTCAACCCGGAAGCCCAAGGCCAGATTGAGCGAGCCTCCTGCTTCGTAAGACCGAGCTCGTCAATCAAATCATCATGAACGGACCCTCTGACTACCACCTGATATAATGCCCTACGAGACAACGCCTGGACGTTGTGGAGGCCAACCGTCGCCCGTAAGAGGTGTTTCAGAGCCAGACGACATTCACGGTAGAAGGAGCACTCGGCACGAGGCAAACGGCCAGCCTCCTCCTCGCCCGAGTGCACACTTCTCAAGGATGGAAAGGATCTACGGGCGTCTTCCTTCCAGAAGGCGCCCCCGTCATCCGAATCGCGACACAAACGATCCAGGAACCCGATGCGAAGCATATCGAGACGAATCTCAATGCTAGGCATACCTAGACCGCCTTCAGAGGGATGAAGGCAACAGATCTTCCGACATACCCTAGGAGCTTTGCCTCTCCACAAGAAAGAGAACAAAAGCTGTACTAATGAAAGTACTGTGGTAGACGGAAGTGGAAGTACCGAGAGTCGGTAAAGGAGAATCGGGTAGATATGTGAAACACATACCTCCGCCCTCCCCTTCAAGGAAAGATTCCTCCGAGACCACAAATTAATTGCGATCTCGGCCTTCTCTCGTACCTCCGACCAATTCATATCCAACTGGATATCAGGACCGAACCAGACGCCGAGTATCTTGATCGGCCCGTCCGTCCAGCTGAATGGTCCGGGAAGAGAAACCCCCTTCCACGCACCCAATCGCAAGCCAACAGACTTATCGCGGTTGATCTTGGCCCCTGTCACCATCTCATACCCACTGATTTCTCTGCTGACTTCGTTAATCTCGGCTCTGCTCGACACAAGAACCGAAACGTCGTCAGCATAGGCAGAATACCTGGCCGAGGTGGTAGCACCAGGTAAAGAGATTCCGCGTAGGACCGGATTCGCCTTTAACTTGCGAAGGAAAGGTTCCAACGCAAGAACGTAAAGCATAGGCGAAAGCGGACAACCCTGACGAATAGATCGAGACAATACGAAAGGTTCCGATCTTACCCCGTTCACTTCTACCAGCGCACCGGGAGTCGCATACATAAGCCGGATCCAGGAGCGAAAGTACGGCCCGAAACCGGCAGCCGAAAGAACAGCCTCCAAGAATCGATGGTCAACCCTATCAAAGGCCTTGGACTGATCTAAATTGATCAGCGCGGCTTCACTGTCGACTTTCTCGATGATCAGGCGCACCATATGAAGGTTGTCCTGAATAGTCCTGCCCTTCACAGAACAAGTCTGCTCGGAGCCAATCAGACTAGACAGGACAAGCTGCAAACGGTTAGCCAAGACCTTAGCCAAAATCTTTAACTCTGTATTTAACATCGTTAAAGGGCGAAAGTTACCTATCCCATCCCCACCGCTTTTGCCCTTACGCAGCAACTTGATCACACCCCTGGTGAAGCGTTGAGGTATAGACCCCTGCTTCATCTAGTTGTTGAAGATCAGCTGCAGCAAAGGAACAAAAACGGGCGACTGCCTCAAGTAAACTTCGTAAGGAAGACCATCTAATCCCGGAGACTTATCCAGGCCAACCTTTTTCAGCGCTTCCCAGATTTCCGACTCAGTGATGGGACCCTCGCACCCAGCCGCTTCAGCTGCCTCAAGGCAGGGAAAGTCAGCTAAATAGGTGTCGAACTGAGCAGAGCTCAGACCGGGCTCCCTGGTAAAAAGATCCCGAAAGTAATCCCGAAAAGCCTCGCATATGCCCGAGTTTGTAGTCACTGTCCGCCCATCCGGCAATGTGACGCTCGCGATATGCCGTCTTGAAGCATTCCTACTTTCCTCTGCACGCAGTTCCGCGGCCATATTCGTCGCCTCAGAGGACATTCTTTTTAACCTAGCCCTAACTACCAGAGCTTGATCCTTCTTGGTAAGCAAGGAGGCCAACTCTGCCTTAGCTAGGACTACTTCCCCACTATCACGGGATTTCACAGCCCGATCGACTCTTTGTTCTAAAGCCCTTTGCGCCGCTAATCTATCTACGCTGAGTCGACGACTAAAATCGGCAGCAAACGTTCGAATTTTAGATTTAAGTTTGTCCCACCAGGCATTTCCCACCACAGCCCCCGACAGTTCCCTTTGTAGCATTAGTAAAAACTGGTCCCGGAAATCCTGCTCGCCAAATAACGAGCAATTGAATTTCCAGTAACCAGTCATCCTAACCTTAGGTTTATCTAAGTTTACACGGACCCGGACAAGCCTATGATCCGAATAAACTATATAATGAAAACTTGGACATCCTAAGAGCCCTACATCGACTCTCCTAATTAAAACTCGGTCGAGGTAGCTCGCAAGCACACCTACAGCCGAGCTGCCACTATTTGTCCAAGTCCACACTACCCGCTGAGGGTGTTCATTCCGGTACTTGTCGATAAGATCAAACCCATCGACAAAGCCCCGAAAATGTTCCACTCCCCAGTTTTTAGTACCCGGTTGATATTTTGACCCTATACGATCTATATCGGGGTCAAGGACGGCATTCCAATCCCCCGCTAAGATTAACCGACGTGATGTCGTCATAAACGGCTCGATCTGCCGAAACAAAGCAAGTCGCTCAGCCTGGATATTGGGCCCATAAACCCCAATGAGACGCAAAGCCTTATCCTTTATGGTAGCATCCAGCACGCAAAGCCTGCCCGCCGGATCTGCGAAGACAAGAGCACACGCAGCCTTCAAAGACTTGCTCACCAGCCAAGAGACACCCCTCGAGCGTCCATCAAAACATGCTGAATAAAGAGTAAACTCCTTAGACAGAATGCCTTCATAATCGCGAGAAGAAAAACGGGTCTCTTGCACACAACATATATTCACCCCGAGGCTCTGAAGGTCGCGAACGAGTCTCACCCTTCGAGACTCCGACCTCAGGCCTCGGACATTCAAACTAGCTAACCAGAGTGCCATTATCGAATCGATTAGGGTCGCCCATCAGAGTAGAACATTGCTGGGGTGAGGACACCGACAGCCTGTCCCATTGAACCTGACGCCATCTCACTATCGACGGTATCACCATGAGACAGGCCACCGATGTCCGCTGGATATGTTAATTTTAGAGCCCTATACAGGGAAGGGTGAACGAAAACCGGGACCCTCCCTCTACACAATTTTGATGGATCTAGGTCTGGTTCATAGACAGCCGCTGGGGGCACCAATTTCAGGGACGCATTCGCCTCCTCCATCATGCCCCAAATCTCCCGCGTACCCGGGCCCGATCGTACAACAGTTAAGAGCCTTTTAGCCTTTGTAAAATTGGAAGGATCTTCCACCTCCAACCCGTTCAGTTTCTGGAAGTTCCATAATATTTTTAGTGGCCTAGGGTTCTTGGTCTGGCTAAATACATTCTCTGCATGGGCCCGGGATACCCGGCAGATGTCTTCCCCTGAGTGATATGGTGGTTTTAGTTTCTTTTTTTTCTCCCCCATGACCTGAGCGTCTGGGCTCCTATTTCTCTTCTTTTGAGGTGTCTGTGTAGGTGTTGGGGTAGGAGTGCTTGATGGTGTGTTTGAAGGAGTCATGCCTGAAGGGGTCTTGAAGGGGGAAGGCTTTCTTGAGTGCCCGAGTTTTCGCTTTACGGGGGAGTTGGACAAAGAGTTGGGCGGCGGAGGTTTAGCAAAAGATGGAGGGGAAGACGGGGCAGAGGATGAGGGGCAGGGCACCCCCAGCGACTTATGCTTCTTTGCCCTCTTGTCATCCAGCTTCTGCTTCAATTTCTTCAAATCCAGAATTTTTTGCCAACTAGGTTCGTTCAATTTTTGGGTAGAAGTGGCAGTCTCTTCATAAGAGGCCGAGGCGTCGCCCTCAGAGCTAGTAGAGGGAATGGGGCTGTAGGTGACTTTTTCCCTGGGGTCATGCTGGGACAGAGGTCCCGCTGTCTGAATCTTCCCTTTGCCCCTACCTACTACACGCCATTCCCCCTCATCCTTCTCCTTATCCACACTTGTGGAAGGTGTTGGTTTGAGGGGTAACGAGGGCATCGACCCAACCGAGGGATTTTCCCCACCGGTCCGTTTAGTAGGTAGGCCCATTACAGGCGCCGCGGATTTTACAGTCTCGGCCAAAGGGGGATTTTGGTCGCCAGCAACCGGAGCTCCAGGGGCCTTCTTCCCTGGGCAGGAGGAGGAGAGATGACCAGTCACTCCACACCTCCAGCAAATTGGTTTTCTACCGGTCACGATGACCGGCATTCTCCGGTCGCCCAAATCCAGACAGTTGGGGATGGACTTGAAGGCCGCCTCATCGATCATAATGTCAAAAGTCCATCCCCCGTTCAAATTGTCCGAGAGAGCCCCTAAAATCTGCCCGTACTGCATAAAAAATGCAGCCAGGAGCTCTCCGGAAATTTGAGGAGGAACCTCAAAAACGGCCACCCTGGTCCTTCGCCTTCCCTGATACTCAGTACGAAGAATTAGATCCTTCGTGATCAATTCTCTCCTTGCCATTTCGAGGCAATCTTCAGGTGTGGGCAGCAGTACGTCCCACATGAAAAATTTTACGCCCTTTATAACTCTTTGGGGTTTTATCCCCAGGGACAAAAGTGATTTAATAATCGTGTCCTTCGTGGAGCGACAAATTTTGCGCGTACGCTTGTCCACCGCGAAGACCGTCACCATTCTCTGTTCGAACACCTTTAGTTCTTGGGCGTCTTTAAGGATACCATCTTTATTCACAAGATGGGTGTATTCCTTAGCCTTCTCCAAGAACTCCGCGATGTTCACAATGCAACTAGGAGGGGACTTCCAGCAAGAGGGCGATTCCTCGGCTGGCGACTTCGATGGTACCGAAGGGGGCACCTTTTCCTTAGGGTTGGAGACCTGCATGGCCTCCTCCTTATCCGTGCTACTAGCACTGGCCTGGTCAGTTTTATTCGGGGAAATTTTCCCCCGCTTCTTATTTTTAATTTTCTCTGGTGGGTCGGCTTTAGCAGCCGCCCCAAAGAGGTCCTTTTTAACAGATGACCGACTCATTCCGTCGGCCATTCTAAAAGGAAAAGCTGGCCTCAAATGATAAGAGGCAATGAGTTGTGATTAGGGAGACGGGAAAAACAGCTATAGAGAAAAAGTCAATTAAATGTTCAAAACAAAAACTATTAAATAAATAAACTGGGAAAACAAAACGTTTAACCAAATTAGAAAAATAAAAAACACAAACTAGATCAAAATAAAAAGAAAAACTATAAACTAAATAGTCTCGTAGGACTTTAAAAAAAAATATCAAAATGGCGCCCGAAGGCAGCCGAAAATAAAAGAAAAACAATAAACTCCTTTTCTTTGTAGGTCAATAAAATACAGAAAGAAAAATAAAAATAAAGTCTGGTTTGAAACTAGTCAAACCAAACTAAAAAATAAAGGTTTGCGGCCGAAGCCGCTAAAGAAATAAATTAAATAAAAAAAATACAAAAGCTAGAAACTAAAACAAAATAAAGGGTTGCGACCGAAGTCGCTAATTAAATTGAAAAATAAAACAGGAGAGAGTATAAATTAAAACAAAACTTTCTTTCTTTTTCTTTTCTTAAACTGTACTAGAAACAGAAATAAAAAGCCGGTAGGACTTTAGTCAAACCGGACTAAAAAATAAAAAATGTTGGCCGAAGCCAAGAGAAAAAAAAATAAATTCAAACAAAAGAAAATAAAAAAGAAAGGAAAATAAAAACTTGACAGATAACTTAACTTGTGGTAAAAAATCCAAAATATGTCAAAAGTCCTTCTCGCAAATAAAAAAAAACAAGTTCACTGGTCCAAAAACTTGTCCGAAATGAACTAAAACAGCAGTCAGAAGGGGAATTACTGACTCCATTACTTACTGCTGACACGGACATTCTAACTCATTTTATTTTTAAATAATTTTTAAATGTCTTCTTTGAACTTAAGTTTCGGTAGGAAAGCTAATCCGAATTAAAAAAATAAAATATATTTTTTCCGCATATAACTACTATTTAGGCATTTTTAAAACAATTGGCATGTTTGCTCTTCATTCCTCGACTCATCAAACTGCCATTTATGAGAAATGAAAACAACAAATTTAAAAATCTCTTAAAAATCCAATATTTATCCTAGAGATATGTTTCGAACACATTTTTAGTAAATTTAAGGATTAACTAACTGAATTTTGTATAAGTAACTTTTTTCTTTTTTTTTTGCTTAAAATGAACGAAAATAACTTATCTATGCATGGGAGCCTGTGGAGTCATAGGTCAAGAATAAAACAAATGTAGATACAACCAAATGTTTACAGTTTACAGTACACTCAATACTGCATAATTTTTTTTTACTGAGATATCTGCAAGGATTTATTTTTATATAAAAAATTAAAAATTTGGATGAGAACTGATCAATCATTTTAATAATTTTCTTTGAAAATAATATCTAGAATTGATATTGGATTTTTAAAACTTTATGGTGTCTTCAATTTTCTCTCATCATTTTTCCATTAAAATGACGGCTCAATGATAAATTAAGAATAAGATCATTTTTAAAATGTCTCAAAAACTGACAACTAATCCTAGCAGGTCCACTTAGTACTTTTCTCTTGCCGACATCAACAATCCTCTCTCAAATTAATTTTAACTTTTTTATCTAAATCACCTAATAATAGTTAAAATAATAACGGTCTCAAGGGGGAAAACACTCTTTTGACAAAACCATTTTTTTTGCAGGCACAAATATTAGAGATTGATTCCTATAAAAAAAAAATATCAGCAGAGTTACAAGCATTGGTTTGAGTCAGAAAATTCTTATATTTTCATCTGCTGGTAGAGAGTAGTTTATTTTCTTTGTACTCTTAGTAAGACTATACTTACTGAAATATTTAGATTACAATGCAAAAGAAAAAGCCAACTACCAGAAGTTTAAATTCTATTATTTGACAGGCTTCCAGTTATTATGTGAAGAACACTTCCTTTATCTGTTTCAAACAATATTTACCAAATATAATAATTAAACAAGTTCTATCAAAGAAATACAATGGAATTTTCTTATCGCTATAGTTCAAGGTTTATAAGAGCTCAGTCAGTTATGTGCCATGCATGATACATGCTTTGCTTGATCATGTATCCTTTGTTACAGGACTGATGAGGTAGATTTTTTCCTGCAGTAGATCAGTTGCCATCCAAGGCTATAGAACCCAGTCTGTACTGCAACTTACCCATAGCTTGGAGGAGAAGAGAATTCATACCTTCCCCAAGGGTATTAGCATATAAGTGAATGTAATGGATTCGACTGGAATTCAAACTTAGCACTCTGATTCCTCAATCCGTGCCTCCTTACAAGAGCTACACAACATTAATCATAGGAGAACCAGCGTTTCAACATGATATAGCCGTAAGCAACTTATACATCAGAGTGGGGGTATGAGCAAACAAATACACAATATTGAAGTCTGTATAGATGAGATTAAGATGATATAGTCAGTAACAAATTACATGCTTGGACGATTATGTCTCATTCAACTCATGACTGACTAGGCAGATTTCTAACAGTAGGTAGCTGTTTCTGCGATAAACTGATTATTAACTGAGGCTATAGGGCCCAGTCTGTGCTGCTATTCAGTCTGTTGCTGGAGGGGGAAGAGATGGATACATGCCTTTTCCAAGGATATTTACCTGTAAGTGAATATAATGAACCTGACTGGAATTTGAACTCGGCTCTCCAGTTTCTCATTCCTAGCCATTATCCATATGACTACACCATGCATCTTGTAGACAAATTATACTGTAATCTTATCTCTCATATACATGGGGCAGGTATCAAATAAGTTGGGAGGATATTTTAATTTCTAAATGAAGGAAAAATTAAGCTGTCTAAATTTGAATTACATCTGCTAACAGGCTTCCAAACCTAACTAGGATGGAGCTGTTCATGTCACAGACTACCAAGCATACAAGATGAAATTCTATTAGAGGCTATTTTTAATATTTTCGATCCATGCTAATTGATTACAATGTAAAAAAAGCAATGAATTTGCAGTAAAAAAAACTATTTAGTTTTTATTTAACAGGTTTACAAAAAATATGTAAAGAGCAAACACTTCATAAATTTGTCTAAAGTTAGACTATCAATGAAATATTGTCAAATTTCTTTATCTATGCTAATTGACTACAGTGTAAAAAAGGCAATGAATTTACAATAAAAAAAACTATTTAGTTTTTAGATAACAGGTTTACAAAAAAACACTTCATAAAATTATTATCTAAAGTTAGACTATCAATGAAATAGTCAAGTTTCTTTATATTTAAATCAAGCCTTCAAATAGATTTCACTTAAATAATACAATCTTCATTTGATTTATAAATCTAAAGATTTTACACAATTTATCATTATTTTTCAAAGTTTACAAGAAATACACAAAGTTAATCCCAATAATTGTTATGGTGCTGTCCATCTTAAACAGGCTCCCAGAAATGTTTAAATCTTGTCAGAAGCAGTTTCTTCAATTCTGATCCAGGCCAATTATATGTTTAGAATTTAAAAAGTATCTGAGATCTGCAATAATAAAATAAATACTTACAAGACAACTGGTTTCAATTCTGCTACTTATCTTTCCAGTTATTACATGAAGAGCAAACACTTTATGAAATTCATTATCAGAAGTTAAACTTTATTTAATGTCAGTTTTAAACAACATTAAATATAAGAATGAGATTTATTAAGAAAAGTATTATCAAAGATAGTCAAGTTTTCTTACACTGAATTCAACCATCCAAATAATCTCCCAAGAAATAAAACAGTTTTCATTTGATGAATAAATTTAGAGCTCTACTCAAGAAATAAGATTTACAATTTAAAAATAAACTAGTTACCTTTCGTTTGATGGGTTTCCACAAAATAGGTGAAGAGCTAACACTTCATGAAATTAATTATCTGAAGTTAGATTGTCAAAGAAATATTGTCACCTTTTCTTAAAGATAACTCAATCCTTCAAATGTAATTTCCTTAATTGAATAAATTGTATACTGTATGTATAAATTTAAAGATTTCACTCAATTAGTTATTTTGTAAATTTTCTCAGTTGATAATTGAATGCATATATACTATCAGAATGAATTAAATTGTTTTAAAAACAAAAAAAAATAATAACATATTTCCATAATAATATGTTGAAGGAATTTAATATCATATAATCTTCCAGTCTTATGGAAATGACAGGTGAGAAAGAAAATTTTTTTTGTAAATGAGTTAAAAGCTTTCTGCACATATAAATTATAGGCCTTAAAATAAATGCAAAAAGAGCAAAACAAGACTTTTGCAAAATGTTTTATTTAATACTTGCATGATAATCAGAAAAATGTTTGAATACACACACACACACATATATGTATATATATATTAGACATACATAAACACACACACACACACATATATTAGACATACACACACACAGTTTGGTAATGTAAAAATTTCTTTATGGCAATATTTAAACTCAACTCCAAACAAAAACCAACTGCCAAGAATTTAAATTCTACTATTCATCTTTAAGTTAATAGGTTTCCAGTTATTATGTGAAGAGCAAACACTTTATTCTGAGTCAGTTTCAAATAATATTTACTAAATAGAATAATAAAGTTCTCACAAAGAAATATACTGAAATTTCCTTACAATGAACTTAACCATATAAATACTCTTCCAATAAATAAGACAGCTGATATTTGATGTATAAATTTAAGGGATGTGGTCAGTGCTGATTTTAAAAATGATCTCAACTGATATTTTAATGCACATATATTATTGGTATATTATAATAACAAAAGGGTGAAGGAATTTAATATCCTTGAATAGTTAGTTGTTAATGGAGGGTGATGAAAATGAAATAGCTTACAAGTTTAAAATGCCTTTTAGTTTTATGGAAGTAAGTTTTTGCCCTAATATTATTATAATGCACAAAGAGAAATGCAAATATTTTGTTAATGGGTTCATTTCATACTAATGCAAAAAGAAAAATCTAGGTATTTTCTTAGAAAGCTGGTAACTGGTAATAATTAATTCAGTGCAATATTTAAAGTGAACATATGTGAATAGCATAAAAATCACTGAAAAAAATACTGCATTCTAAAAATGTTATGACACAGGCAAAACTTTGAAACTACTGTTTCATTCAATTAGATTAAAATTAACAATTTTACAGCCTTCAACAAAACAAATATAGGAGACCTTTATGGTGGAGAGTAAAAAATAAGGAAAATAGGGATATTGAAAAGAATTCCAATTCTAGGGGAGACTGTTTTCTGTTTGCATTAATAACTGAAATATGTAAACACATTTGATTAAAAAACAGGAATGTTCAGCGGAAAGTATTTTCTTTATCCCAAATAAATCAAACTTCATATTTTCCCACCAGTGTGTATTTCCATATACTGCAGCAAATCTGACATCATTGAAAAGCCACATCCAAAATTTCGCGAGAAATGGTTTCTCACCAGTGTGTATATACACGTTTTACTAAATTTGATTTGTCTGAGAATGCAGAGCCACATACTTCACAAGAATATGGTTTCTCACCAGTGTGTGTACGCATATGTCACACTAAATTTGACTTTTTGTGAAAATGCAGATCAACAAACTTCACAAGAATATTGCTTCTCTCCAGTGTGTGTACGCATATGACATGCCGAAACTGACTTCTGTAAAAATGCAGATACACAACCTTCATAAGGATATGGTTTCTCTCCAGTGTGAGTTTGCATATGATGCAGTAAATGTGAATTCAGTGAAAATGTAGATCCACAAATTTCACGAGGATATGATTTCTCTCCACCGTGTTCTTCCATATGGCAAATGATTAAATCTGACATATCCTGTATATATGCACATATGGCTCACCAAAGGTGATGTGGAAAATTCAGAGCCACATATTTGACAAGAATATGATTTTGCATTTCTGTGTGTTGGCGAATGATGCAGGAAGTATGACATGGCTGAAAATGCAGATCCACAAACTTGACACAAATATGATTACTCACTAGTGTGCGTATGCATATGGCTCATCAAATCTGACATGACTGAAAATACAGATCCACAAATTTCACAAGAATTTGGTTTCTCTCCAGTGTGTGTACGCATATGTGTCACTAAATGTGACTTTTGTGAAAATGCAGATCCACAAATTTCACAGGAATATGGCTTCTCTCCAGTATGTGTACGCATATGCTCCACTAATCTTGAATTCCGTAAAAATCCAGAGCCACAAACTTCACAGGAATATGGTTTTTCTCCAGTATGTGTACGCATATGACGTGACAGATCACCGTTTTGTGAAAATGCAGATCCACAAATTGCACAGGAATATGGCTTCTCTCCAGTGTGTGTACGCATATGCTCCACGAACCTTGATTTGTGTGAAAATGCAGATCCACAAACTTCACAGGAATATGGTTTCTCTCCAGTGTGTGTACGCATATGTGTCACTAAATGTGACTTTTGTGAAAATGCAGATCCACAAATTTCACAGGAATATGGCTTCTCTCCAGTGTGTGTACGCATATGCTCCACGAACCTTGATTTATGTGAAAATCCAGATCCACAAACTTCACAGGAATATGGTTTCTCTCCAGTGTGTGTACGCACATGTGTCACTAAATGTGACTTTTGTGAAAATGCAGATCCACAAATTTCACAGGAATATGGCTTCTCTCCAGTGTGTGTACGCATATGCTTCACTAATGTTGAATTCCGTAAAAATCCAGATCCACAAACTTCACAGGAATATGGTTTCTCTCCAGTATGTCTACGCATATGACGTGACAGATCACCTTTTTGTGAAAATGCAGATCCACAAATTTCACACGAATATGGCTTCTCTCCAGTGTGTGTACGCATATGATACACGAACCTTGATTTATGTGAAAATCCAGATCCACAAACTTCACAGGAATATGGTTTCTCTCCAGTATGTGTACGCATATGACGTGACTGATCTGACTTTTGTGAAAATGAAGATCCAGAAGCTTCACAAGGATAGGGGTTTTCTCCAGTGTGAGTTTGCATATGGTGCAGTAAATGTGAATTCCGTGAAAATGTAGATCCACAAATTTCACAAGGATATGATTTCTCTCCACTGTGTTTTTCCATATGGCATATTAAATCTGAAGTCAATACACAGATTTAGAAATTTCATCTAAATATGTCTTCTAGCATTTACTCATGTGCAATCCTGTGTTTTTCTAGAAGAAAACACTCCACACATACCTTGCCATTTAATATTCAATGTGATGCTTTTGAAAATGTATACACACAACTTTCAGAGGAAAATTGTAGCATAGATTTCTGTTTTTTGGATGGAAATTGAAGTTTTATTTTCCTTCATTTAAATTCCTAATAATAATTTTTCTGTATAGGATGATTCTTTTATGGTCAAAATCCCTGTGAAAAAAGGCAAGAAAAATATATATTAACAGAGGCAATGAATAATATATGAAATTACTTTATATTCTAATCAATACATGTAGTGCTATACTAAGACTAAATTATACTGGCACTTGATACAATAATACAGCAGCCAGTGAAGATAAACTAGAGTACAGTTAGTTTAAAGCTTGTGGAAAACACTTACTTAACCATCAAACTGTGCTATACAGAAATTTGCACAAATAACTATTAAAATACATGTAATAATTTTCATATCTATTAACTGGATTAAGGAAACTTCTGAATTCAAATCCATATAACCTTTGAATTTTCATATGGTTACAATCTAAATGTACAAAACCAGCTTGAGAAGAGATGTCTCATTATCATGCACTATACACACTGTTATGATGGCTGTAGTGCATTTGGTAACTACCACATGTACTATGTAATGAACCCCAGGGGTCAGGGGTTTCATTGTCACACTAAATTAGTAAATTTTGGGACCACTGTATAAAGCAATCATGATACATATTACTGTGAAAAACTTCCATGTGAAAAGCACTTGTACTTTTGTTTACATTTACCATACATTTTGAAATATGTATTCTGGATTGTTTAAATTTTATACAGCATCTGTGATGTTTATATTGAATAAAAATGAATAAAAAAACAATCTCAAGTGCTATAAATAACTCAATGTTGAGGAGAAAATGTTAATTTTATTAACACAGATCATTGTATTTTCAAACAAAATATTTATATTTTATTGATTTAGAATCTTTATTTATGTTTCAGCTATCCCATTTTCTTTTGCTAAATAAGTTCTGCTCTTAAATAAGCTTTTCAAAGTAACACTGAAAGGAATCACGTGACTGTCAACAAGAATAAAGATTTTTTTCTTTAAAAATGATTTGTGGTTTTCTTTCTAACAAAATGTGCCAAAGTTTTAAAATGTCTAATGATTTTATTTACATACAGAAATTATTTTTTTCTTTTAATATAGATTAACATCAGGCAATTAAATTTCAAATAAAACCAATTTTCATGTTTTTTTTCGTAAATCTTTAAAATATTTGATAAAATGAAATCATACATGAATTTATTTTCATTTCTACTTATATTAACATTTGTAACACAAGAAAGATAAAAAAAGCAATAACTAAAGTAAAAATGCATTTAAAAAAGTGTAAAAACTTCCTTGAAGTTTTACTGTATTTCAAACCAAATTAAAATTAATTGAAATGATTTTGTTTTGAATAAAAGCCATACGTAAAGTTTAAGATGAATTTGTAAAAAATTAAAAAAATATTTTTTGAAACTCTTATTTTAGTTTTAATTTCAAGCTAATAGATTAAATTTAATATTTTCAATAAGCAAGTTACCTTGCTGTTTATCAAACTTTATATTTATAGGAAAGATTTTTTGTTTCAAAATCAATAATAATCACTGATTTTAGCATCATTTTTCATCACAAGATAATTCGGTTTATTAGAATATCTTTCAAAAATAAATTCAACTTTCTGAAACTGTATTTGAGGAATAACATATTTAAAGTATAATTAATCTGATTTGAAACAAATATTACTTTGAGTTTAAAATATTGCAGAAATGCATTTTTAAACATGGAGGTAGGTGTTTATTTAAGGTTTTGTCAGGTTGACAGATGGAAGTTTATCTACTTTTTTTCTATGGTGGACATATCTGTAAAAATTACTTGAATATAATGTGAGCACCTTTTTATATAATTTTTAAGTACCCAGTAATCTTAAAAATTAAAAAAAATATTGTCAGTAATGTAATGTTTTATTGAAATTTTGTTATTTGATTTTAGATTTACTGTAGTTATTGCTCTAATTTTGTGATAATGTTGTGTATGGACACTCATATTTTTAAATGTTGGTGGGGAAGGGGTCACTGAATGGTAGTAAGCTTTTCCATTTATGGTTAGTAAATATAGTTTTTACTTGATAAAAATATCACCTAGCTATTACAAACTGATAGAGAAATTTTTTATTTAAAACTTTATAAATTAATCTTATAATAATTTTAACCAAATGAAAACAATTTTTGAAAAATTTATTATTTATCAAAAAAAACATTTTCTTAAGACAATAGTGTGCATATATCTTATTCATAAAAGCAATTAAAAGCTTTTCTAATTAAATAATATCTTAGTTTCATTACATTTTTTTATGTTATGATTCAGATTCAATAAATGGAGCTAGTGTTTTACAAAAAAAAAAAAAAAAAAATTGATGATATAAATACTCCAGAAATTTCAGAAAATTAAATAAGTAGGGGATGGGTAACAGATGTAACAAAAATATTTTTCCCCAAGACTTCTAAAAGAAGAATTTAATTCATCTCTGAATAAGTCCTAAAAGTTTCATTAAAATCAGACAATTATCTGATTTTTGCAACCATTTACAAATCAACATGTTTTTCAACAGAAAAAGTTGCTGTTTCCCTTACTAATTCATGGCCACACGTTGATTCCCCCAAAACAATATTTGACAAAAGTTTGAAGCTTCTACAAAGGATTAAAATGTATAATTTAATAATCAATATAAATTTTGGTCTTTTATCTTAATAACAACAAAGATTTTGATAATAAAACTTTGCTTTTTTTTAAGTTTGGGTCATTTCTCAATATATGCTCATTTGTTTTTTAGTGAATGTAAGGAAGGTACCTAATTTTATTTATGAAAAAAGCTTTTCTAACTAAATAATATCTTATTACATTGATTCTACTGAAGCAGATTTTCTGTAACTGGGAGTCTTGTTCAACCAAAAATATTTGATGACTCAAATTCTCTGACGACTTAACTCATTAAGAAGGTAAGAATTGATAAAAAAAAGAATTTTTAAAAACTTTTCTATGTGGCGGGGGGTAATAGATGTAAAAAGAAAAAGTATTTTCCCCCAAATTTTCTAAACATTTAAAAAATAATTTCATTTTTATTCATTTCTGAATAACTTTTGAAACTTTAATTAAAATCTGACAATTTTAAATCAATGTTTTTTCACCGTAAAAAGATGTGCAAATTTCCCATACAAATTTATGGTCCTGTCTTGATACGAGAAAAAAAAAATTTTTAATCAAAATTTTGAAGCTTGTAAAAAGAATTAAAAATAACTTTTACTTAAAAAATTCATTCATCTTTCATCTTAATAATAAATGTTTTGATCATAAAATTTTTTTAAAATTTTTTTTAATGAAAACTATATTACAGTAATAAATAAAGAAGGTAATAATGTAGGTACCTCTACTCATTCAGTAAGGTTTAAAATGAATTTTTTAAAATGAGAAAGCTTTCATTAAAAGCTAAAAGACATAAAATTTACTATTTCCAGTAAGCAAAATATTCTGTGTATTTCAAACAGAAACTCTATTGATCAGAATCGATTTATTTTTTTCATTAAAAGAAATCAAAACAGCCACTTTTTACACCTGTGTAAACAACAGTTAATTCTCAGTTTTAAAAATACTGCAAAAATAAAATATTCCTGAAACATTATTTAAAGAAAATTAGCTAATCTAAACATAATCTGATTTGAAACAAATATTACTTATAGCATAATGTTCTATACTAACATTTCTTAAATATGGGGTCTAGTTTACCTGACATGTTAATCATTATTTACATTCGATTGATAGCAGAACGCGTACATAGTTAAGTATGGTGAAGCAGATGATGAAGCTTTTTTTTCTTCGCCATAAGTGAGGACAACCCTTAAAACACGTGGCCTTTAAATGCTACATTTATCAGGTTGTACATTCATACTTTAGAAATTCTGCATGTAATCACACATCCAAAACCAAATAAAAATTCTTTTAAAAATATTCAGGGTTGGGCTTTATAATATATGATTTAAATATAAATTTAGTTAATAACAATATTTCCTAAGAGTTATCACATTGAAACTGAATTTTAAAAGATTTAAAAACTTTATAAATTATTCAATTTAAAATTATAAAAAATTAAAACAAATCTTGTAAAAATTCGTTTTTCATCGAATTTTTTTTTTCTTCAGACAATGTTGTCTTTTATTTTTAAAAGTAATTAAAAGCTTCTTTAATTAAATAATATATTAGTTTTATTTAGATTTTTATTTTTTGATTCCAAACAAATTGTCGGTAAGACCAGGTCCGGTTCTGCAAAAAAAAGAAACCATATTTGCTATGCTAGTACCTCCACTGTCGCGTAAAAAAGCAGCATATCACGATGAAAAAAAGGCACATAAATCAACGAAAACAACGTTTTGTCTCAATATGTTGTTATTAATTGAAAGCTAAAGCATTAAATTTATTACTTATAGTTAGTAACATATTCTGGTGTATTTCAAATAGAAATTATATAGATTGGAATATCAAATATATGCTCGATTTTTTTTTAATTTTCTTAAAAGCGGCCATTTTCTTAAATTTTAAGAAATTTGTAAACAAAAAAAAAAATTTTGATTTTAAACTTCTTCCTAAAATAAATCATATATTTTTGACACGTTATTTGAGTAAAATTAGAAAATTTAAAGTTAAATTAATCTGATTTGAAACAAACTACTTACTTAACGATTTTGTTTGAGGATAAAAGTAAAACTGTTTTCGTTACGTTTACACGGTTTGACGCGTGTTTTCGTCATGGTATGCTGATTTTTTAACGTTTTCGTGGAGATGTAAAAACAGATGACAATAATAAAGAAAGATCCAGAGGCATATCGATATGTAACGTTTTATCAAAATTATTTGTTCTTCCACTTACCTTTTAAACCAGAAAAAATGCAACGAGGTCTTTGTTAAGAAAAAAAAACGGGATGATTTTTTTTGTGTGTATTAGTTCAAAAAAGGTTTTTCTTGGGATTTTCTGTATTATTCATTCAGTTCATAATGTCGAACGAAAGTGAAACGAATAACACAAAGAAAGAAATAAGAAATGGGTAGAAAACGCAATTCAAACATGAAATTACTTTCGGAGACAAGATTTCATTTGATAATCTCGAAGACAAAAGAAAGTAAACGGTGTCAGTCAAAATTTCTTCCCCCTATTTTTTTTTTTTTTTTTGTTTTTTTAAATAAATTACGCAAAAGTAGATGCATGACGTTTTTGTGTTATTTTCATCTGCCAAGATGATGTCTAGGTAATATACTGTCATCTTGTCAAGTTCTCTCTAAGCCATGTCTTTGTTCTTCTGCTGTTTCTAGCAACGGCTTTACTTACTGCTGACACGGACATCCTAATTCATTTTATTTTTAAATAATTTTTAATTTTTTAAATGTCTTCTTTGAACTTAAGTTTCGGTAGGAAAGCTAATCCGAATTAAAAATAAAATATATTTTTTCCGCATATAACTACTATTTAGGCATTTTTAAAACATTGGCACGTTTTCTCTTCATTCCTCGACTCATCAAACTTCCATTATGAGAAATGCAAAAAACAACAAATTGAAAAATCTCTTAAAAATCCAATATTTATCCTAGAGATATGTTTCGAACACATTTAGTAAATTTAAGGATTAACTAACTGGATTTTGTATAAGTAATTTTTTTTTTAATTAAAATTAACGAAAATAACTCATCTATGCACGGCAGCCAGTGGAGTCATAGGTTAAAACAAAAATAAAACAAATGTAGATACCACCAAATGTTTACAGTAAACTCAATATTGCATGAATTTTTTTTAATGAGATATCTGCAAGGATTTATTTTTATATAAAAAATTAAAAATTTGGATGAGAACTGATCAATCATTTTAATAATTTTCTTTGAAAATAATATCTAGAATTGATATTGGATTTTTAAAACTTTATGGTGTCTTCAATTTTCTCTCATCATTTTTCCATTAAAATGACGACTCAATGATAAATTAAGAATAAGAACATTTTAAAAATGTCTCAAAAACTGACAACTAATCCTAGCAGGTCCACTTAGTACTTTTCTCTTGCCGACATCAACAATCCTCTCTCAAATTAATTTTAACTTTTTTATCTAAATCACCTAATAATAGTTAAAATAATAACGGTCTCAAGGGAGAAAACACTCTTTTGACAAAACCATTCTTTTTGCAGGCACAAATATTAGAGATTGATTCTTATATATATAAAAAAAAATAAGCAGTGCTACAAGTGAAACGGCATTGGTTTGTTTTGAGTCAGAAAATTCTTATATTTTCATCTGCTGGTAGGGAGTAGTTTATTTTCTTTGTACTCTTAGTAAGACTATACTTACTGAAATATTTAGATTACAATGCAAAAGAAAAAGCCAACTACCAGAAGTTTAAATTCTATTATTTGACAGGCTTCCAGTTATTATGTGAAGAACACTTCCTTTATCTGTTTCAAACAATATTTACCAAATATAATAATTAAAAAAGTTCTATCAAAGAAATACAATGGAATTTTCTTATCGCTATAGTTCAAGGTTTATAAGAGCTCAGTCAGTTATGTGCCATGCATGATACATGCTTTGCTTGATCATGTATCCTTTGTTACAGGACTGATGAGGTAGATTTTTTCCTGCAGTAGATCAGTTGCCATCCAAGGCTATAGAACCCAGTCTGTACTGCAACTTACCCATAGCTTGGAGGAGGAGAAGAGAATTCATACCTTCCCCAAGGGTATTAGCATTTAAGTGAATGTAATGGATTCGACTGGAATTCAAACTTAGCTCTCTGATTCCTCAATCCGTGCCTCCTTACAAGAGCTACACAACATTAATCATAGGAGAACCAGCGTTTCAACATGATATAGCCGTAAGCAACTTATACATCAGAGTGGGGGTATGAGCAAACAAATACACAATATTGAAGTCTGTATAGATGAGATTAAGATGATATAGTCAGTAACAAATTACATGCTTGGACGATTATGTCTCATTCAACTCATGACTGACTAGGCAGATTTCCAACAGTAGGTCGCTGTTTCTGTGATAAACTGATAATTAACTGAGGCTATAGGGTCCAGTCTGTGCTGCTATTCAGTCTGTTGCTGGAGAGAGAAGAGATGGATACATGCCTTTTCCAAGGATATATACCTGTAAGTGAATATAATGAACCTGACTGGAATTTCAACTCGGCTCTCCAGTTTCTCATTCCTAGCCATTATCCATATGACTACACCATGCATCCTGTAGACAGAGACAAATTATACTGTAATCCTATCTCATATACATGGGGCAGGTATCAAATAAGTTGGGAGGATATTTTAATTTCTAAATGAAGGAAAAATTGAGCTGTCTAAATTTGAATTACATCTGCTAACAGGCTTCCAAACCTAACTAGGATGGAGCTGTTCATGTCACAGACTACCAAGCATACAAGATGAAATCCTATTACAGGCTATTTTTAATATTTTCGATCCATGCTAATTGATTACAATGTAAAAAAAGCAATGAATTTGCAGTAAAAAAAAAAACTATTTAGTTTTTATTTAACAGGTTTACAAAAAATATGTAAAGAGTAAACACTTCATAAATTTGTCTAAAGTTAGACTATCAATGAAATATTGTCAAGTTTCTTTATCTATGCTAATTGACTACAGTGTAAAAAAGGCAATGAATTTACAATAAAAAAACTATTTAGTTTTTAGATAAAAGGTTTACAAAAAAACACTTCACAAAATTATTATCTAAAGTTAGACTATCAATGAAATAGTCAATTTTCTTTATATTTAAATCAAGCCTTCAAATAGATTTCACTTAAATAATACAATCTTCATTTGATTTATAAATCTAAAGATTTTACACAATTTATCATTATTTTTCAAAGTTTACAAGAAATACACAAAGTTAATCCCAATAATTGTTATGGTGCTGTCCATCTTAAACAGGCTCCCAGAAATGTTTAGATCTTGTCAGAAGCAGTTTCTTCAATTCTGATCCAGGCCAATTATATGTTTAGAATTTAAAAAGTATCTGAGATCTGCAATAATAAAATAAATACTTACAAGACAACTGGTTTCAATTTTGCTACTTATCTTTCCAGTTATTACATTAAGAGCAAACACTTTATGAAATTCATTATCAGAAGTTAAACTTTATTTAATGTCAGTTTTAAACAACATTAAATATAAGAATGACATTTATTAAGAAAAGTATTATCAAAGATAGTCAAGTTTTCTTACACTAAATTCAACCATCCAAATAATCTCCCAAGAAATAAAACGGTTTTCATTTGATGTATAAATTTAGAGCTCTACTCAAGAAATAAGATTTACAATATAAAAATAAACTAGTTACCTTTCGTTTGATGGGTTTCCACAAAATAGGTGAAGGGCCAACACTTCATGAAATTAATTATCAGAAGTTAGATTTTCAAAGAAATATTGTCACCTTTTCTTAAAGATAACTCAATCCTTCAAATGTAATTTCCTTAATTGAATAAATTGTATACTGTATGTATAGATTCAGATTTCACTCAATTAGTTATTTTGTAAATTTTCTCAGTTGATAATTGAATGCATATATACTATCAGAATAAATTGTTTTAAAAACAGAAAAGAAAATAACAACATATTTCCATAATATGTTGAAGGAATTTAATATCATAAAATCTTCCAGTCCTGTGGAAATCACAGGTGAGAAACAAAAAAAAAATTTCAAAAATGAGTTAAAAGCTTTCTGCACATATAAATTATGTGCCTTAAAATAAATGCAAAAAGAGCAAAACAAGGCTTTTGCAAAATGTTTTATTTAATACTTGCATGATAATCAGAAAAATGTTTGAATACACACACGCACACACATATATGTATATATATATTAGACATATACACACATATATATATTAGACATACACACACTGTTTGGTTATGTACAAATTTCTTTATGGCAATATTTAAACTCAACTCCAAACAAAAACCAACTGCCAAGAATTTAAATTCTACTATTCATCTTTAAGTTGATAGGTTTCCAGTTATTATGTGAAGAGCAAACACTTTATTCTGAGTCAGTTTCAAATAATATTTACTAAATAGAATAATAAAGTTCTCACAAAGAAATATATTGAAATTTCCTTACAATGAACTTAACCATATAAATACATTTCCAATAAATAAGACAGCTGATATTTGATGTATAAATTTAAGGGATGTGGTCACTGCTGATTTTAAAAATGATCTCAACTGATATTTTAATGCACACATACTATCGGTATATTATAATAACAAAAGGGTGAAGGAATTTAATATCCTTGAATAGTTAGTTGTTAATGGAGGGTGATGAAAATGAAATAGCTTACAAGTTTAATATGCCTTTTAGTTTTATGGAAGTAAATTTTTGTCCTAATATTAATATAATGCACAAAGAGAAATGCAAATATTTTTTTAACGGGTTCATTTCATACTTATGCACAAAGAAAAATCTGGGTATTTTCTTAGAAAGCAGGTAACTGGTAATAATTAATTCAGTGCAATATTTAAAGTGAACATATGAGAATAGCATAAAAATCACTGACAAAAATGCTGCATTCTAAAAAATTATGACACAGGCAAAACTTTGAAACTACTGTTTCATTAAATTAAATTAAAATTAACAATTTTACAGCCTTCAACAAACCAAATATAGGAGACCTTTATGGTGGAGAGTAAAAAATAAGGAAAATTGAGTTATTGGAAAGAATTCCAGTTCTAGGGGAGACTGTTTTCTGTTTGCATTAATAACTGAAATATGTAAACACATTTGATTAAAAAACAGGAATGTTCAGCGGAAAGTATTTTCTTTATCCCAAATAAATCAAACTTCATATTTTCCCACCAGTGTGTATTTCCATATACTGCAGCAAATCTGACATCATTGAAAAGCCACATCCAAAATTTCACAAGAATATGGTTTCTCAACAGTGTGTATACACATATGTTTTACTAAATTTGATTTGTCTGAAAATGCAGAGCCACACACTTCACAAGAATATGGTTTCTCACCAGTGTGTGTACGCATATGTCTCACTAAATTTGACTTTTGTGAAAATGCAGATCTACAAACTTCACATGAATATGGCTTCTCTCCTGTGTGTGTACGCATATGGCTTACCAAATGTGAATTCCCTGAGAATGTAGAGCCGCAAACTTGACAAGAATATGATTTTGCACGAGTGTGTGTTGGCAAATGATGCAGGAAGCGTGACTTGACTGAAAATGCAGATCCACAAACTTGACACAAATATAGTTTCTCACTAGTGTGTGTATGCATATGGCTCATCAAATGTGATTTGAGTGAAAATGCAGACCCACAAATTTCACAAGAATAGGGTTTCTCTCCTGTGTGTGTACGCATATGTTTAACTAAATTTGACTTTTCTGAAAATGCAGATTTACAAACTTTACAAGAATATGGTTTCTCTCCAGTGTGTGTACGCATATGTGCCACTAAATTTGACTTGACTGAAAATGCAGATCCACAAACTTGACAAGAATATGGTTTCTCACTAGTGTGTGTACGCATGTGACTTACCAAATGTGACTTAACTGAAAATACAGCTCTACAAACTTCACAAGTATATGGTTTCTCTCCAGTGTGTGTACGAGTATGTATCACCAAATGTGACTTTATTGAAAATGCAGATCCACAAATCTCACAAGTATATGGTTTCTCACCAGTGTGCGTATGCATGTGGCTCACTAAATGTGACTTGACTGAAAATGCATATCCACAAACTTGACAAGAAAATGGTTTCTCTCCAGTATGTGTACGCATATGCTCCACTAAACTTGATTTCCGTGAAAATGCAGATCCACAAACTTCACAAGAATATGGCTTCTCTCCAGTGTGTGTACGCATATGACGTGCCAAATCTGACTTCAGTGAAAATGCAGATCCACAAACCTCACAAGGATATGGTTTCTCTCCAGTGTGAGTTCGCATATGGGGCAGTAAATGTGATTTCCGTGAAAATGTAGCTCCACATACATCACAAGGATATGGTTTCTCTCCAGTGTGAGTTCGCATATGGGGCAGTAAATGTGATTTCCGTGAAAATGTAGCTCCACATACATCACAAGGATATGGTTTCGCTCCAGTGTGATTTTCCATATGGCATTTTAACTTTGAGTTTGCTACACAGATTTTGAAACTTAACACAAATATGCCTTCTCACTTTTACTTATGTAGTCCAGTGTTTTTATCAAAGATAACACTCAACCCATTCCAAATACATGATTTCTTGCCAGTTCATATTCAAAGTCATACATCTTTTCAAGGAATATTGTAGCCTAGATTTCTTTTTTTTTTTTTGGATGGAAAATGAAAAGTGTTGCTATCCTTCATTTAAATTTCCAATAATAACAGTTTTTCTGTATAGGAGGATTTTTGGAAACAGCCAAATATCTGTGAAAAAAAACAAACAATAAATATATATATTAACAGAGGCAATGAATAATATATGATATCAGTTCATATTGTAATTGATACATATAGTGTTATACTAAGGTTAAATTAGATTGGTACTTGATACAATAAGCCTGTGAGGATAAAATTGACTGTAGTTATATTAAAGTTTGTGAAAAATGCTTGCTAGACCATCAAATTTTCTTATACAGAAATATGCACAAATATGTATTATGTATTAGAAAACATGTAATAATTTCCATATCTGTTAACTAGATTAATTAAGGAAAATTCTGAATTCAAACACCCTGTAAATAAATCTGGTTTTTGTATGGCAAAAGTCTAAATGTGCAAAACCAGCCTGAAAAGAGATGTCTCATGTTATTATGCTCTTCATACACACACTGCTACGATGACTTTAGTACATGTGGTACACTAATGAATCTCTAAGGTTAAGGGACCTATGATCACACTTAATTTGTCACTTTAGGGCTTATCATACCTCTCAGTTCTGATTATTTACATATATTTGGGAAAACCTTTATGTGAAAATATTTGAATTTTCATTCACATTTATCTTACATGCTGACAGAAGCATTCTGGATTGTTTAAATTTTACAGAACATCTGTGATATATATTTTATAAAAAATGAAAAACAACAAAAACAACTTTAAGTGCTATAAAGACATAAATGCGAAAAAGTAGATGGTAATTTTATTAACACAGATAATTGTATTTTCAGACAAAATATTTCTATTTTATTGACTTAGAATTCTTATTTATGTTTCAGTTGTTCCATTTTCTTTTGCTAATTCACAAATAAGTTCTGCTATCAAAGATTTCCTAAACAAACTTTTCCAAATAACACTGAAAAGAACCACATGGAAATAATGGCCATCAACATAAACAAAATTTTTATCTTTGAAAATGATTTGTGATTTTCTTTCTGTGCCAATGTTTTTAAAATGTCTAAAGATTTTATTTACATATAGAAATCATCTGTTCTTTTTATACAGATGGACATCAAGCTATTATATTTCAAATAAAACCAATTTTCATTTTTTTTAGTATGTCAGAGGTGGTACCTACTTTAAAATATTTGATAAGATGAAGTCACATGAATTTATTTTTTTATATTTTGATTATATTACCATGGTAACACAAGAAAACAAAGTAATAACTAAAGTATAAAATGAAAGATCTTCCTTGTAGCCTTAATTTTAGTTTTAATTCAAGCTAATAGATTAAATTTAATATTTCCAATTAGCTAAATACTTTGTTTTGAACTGAATTTAAATTGCTTGGAATAATTTCTTTTTCTGTTTATCAGTAAAATTAACAGATTTCTCAGTGCTACATAATTCTCTTTATTAAATGCTCTTTCAAAAATAAAATATACTTTTCTGAAACATTATTTGAGAAAAATTAGTTGATTTACAGATTAATTAATGAACTGGGATTAAATACAGATCAGAATCCAACAGAATGATAAGGGATGAATAGAAAATGTTTCACTTTTATTAAAACTTCATCAGAGAATGATCTATGGAGAAAAAGAAAAAATTCTGGTATATTAAGTTTTTGTGTTGTTTATTTTTCATTAATTAAACAGACTTCATGTGCATTTGTCTTGTCAAGCAACATTCATGTATAAAATTTGTAAGTGTATCATGATTCTAGTTTTTCTATGCAGGATTCAGATAATAATGTTTATTCATTAGTGTATGTGTGTGTGTGTGTGTGTGTGTGTGTGTTTAGTAAGCATTTTTATTTATGTTTGGTGGTTATCCGTATGTTGATCTGGAGATGTTTTTATCTAATACTGGTTGTGGTGGTAGTAATAGGCAGTCATTTCTTAGATTCTTGGATTTTATCAAATTTAATGATGTAATATAGTGTGTTTGATGTGTGTTTATGGATGTTGAAATATTTTACAGGATTCCTTCAAAGTATTTCCTGTATAAAGAATTATATTCTTCAATTAGGGTAGCATTTAGAAAAATTAAAGTTATGGACAGTTTTGTTCCTTTGTATTACGAGCATGTTTAAAGGGTTGTCCTAATGTAGGACTCATTTATATCCATCAATTTGGGTTTTCAGATTTCTAGATGTCTCGATAATGTAACTGTTTTTACATTGAATGCACTTTATTTCATAAATCCCTGCATCTGGTGTTGGATCTATTTTTCTTCCTAACTATATAAATTATTGTCTTGGAGGTGGTCGTAAAGACCCTAGTGTTGGAGTTAAATTTATTTTCAAATTTTGTAGATAGTATGTTGAAGAGTAAGATTATGAATTTTGTGTTTTTGATATTAGAGGTGCTATTGGCAATCTGCATTTTTGGACTTTGTATGCTGGTTTGAGTTGAGGATGAAATGATATGGATAGTAAAGAAGTCTAAATGTTTTTTCAATGTATTCCTTTTCTTCGTTTAGATATTCTGGACTATATATCCTAAGAGCACTGACATAAAATCCTATGATTAGTCCTGACATTTTTTGACTGTGGTGGGAATAGAAATGGATTAAATTGTTTTTGTTAGTGGGTTATGGTAAACTTTAAAATCTGTTACCATCATGTATTAATAAAATGTCAAGGACAAGTAGAGATTTGTCTATTCAAAGTTTATGTGTAAATTTGATGGTAGGTTTTACATTATTAAGTTACATTATGATGTCTAGTAGATTTTCATTGTGAGAATATATTAGAACAACAGCATTATGTAGCTGAGGTAAGTGGAGTTTTTAGGTATAATGTATTTAAATGGACTCAACTATAAAAATTCTACGAACAGACAAGCGAGGATACCACTTATTGGTGATCACACAGGTAAACTGAATTTTTGCTTATAGAAATTTTTATTCAAAAATTGATTCATTTTCTATGGCTTAACAACCCATTGCAGGTTATTTAAAGCCAGAAAATATTTTTAGATTGTAAGAATTTCTTTTTTTTGAGGTAATAATGATTAAATGAGACATGTCTTACTAATTAACTCATAGCTGGTGGAGAAATGGTGGATTCATACCTAATCAGAATTTGATAAACAAACAAGAAATTATTTGGATATAAGTGGGGGATCAATTTCATATTACTGTCAATATATGAACTGATCCCCTAATTTGTGGCCATGGTAATTTCTACAGAATTATATTCCAGAAAAAGTAAATAAACCTAAAAGACATGTGTATGTAGCTAATCAGTATTTCATTGATTTATTTTTTATGGTTTATAAACACTCTCCAGGTTATTTAAAGCCAGAAAATATTTTTAGATTGTAAGAATTTGGGGGAGAGGGGCAGATAAGGATTTAGTGATACAGTATTACTAATTAACCAATAGCTATGGAGAGAAGAGGTGATTCATAACTTTCCCCAAGAGTATATACGTGTAAATCAATATAACAAACCCAACTGGAATTGGAACTCAGCTCTATGATTAACAATTCTGAGCCATTATCCATTACATCACAATTACATATCCAAGCTTACACCACCTGATATTCCCAAGCATTCACCCATCTAGGTGCTGACCAGGTTTGATGTTGCTTAACTTCAGTGATCATATGGGAACCGGTGTTTCAACACAATATGACCATAAGCTGTTTATTGAAAGAAAAGCAGCAGTAGTTAGTGATTAGTTTGTACAGTTGCATAATTTAATGGACAGCTAGAGGGTGTTTTTCTTTGGATTTTTTGATAGTATGTTGAGGGATTTGGTAATGAGTATATTTGTGTATAATTATTTGATATCTCAGTTAGCCATAGATAAATTTAAGTAATCTGAATTGAAACAAATATTACTTACTTACCTTTACTATAAAATATTACAGAAAAGCATCTTTAAAAAAAGAAAGGGTGTGTGTTTTTTGGTGGGTAATTTATTGACAGCCTGATGTTTGGGAAATTTAAGAGCAGCAAAACTAGTAAAATTAGATGACAAATACAACATAAATGCCTTTTATCTATATAATTTTTTTTTAATTATCTAATAATTTTTAAATTTAACCATTTGAATATTTTATTGAATTTTACTTACTTTGGCTTTTATAGTCTTTGTAATGAAGATGCTTGTTGTGAATGTGTTAGAAAATTACAACTAAATTTTAAATTTACTATATACTCTCTTATTTTCTGATAATGTCATAAATCAATATACATATTTACAAAAATTGATACATTTATAAACATACAAAAAATTGCAATTCATTTTAAAATAATGGGGGTGCATGAGCTTTTTAATTTATGATTAGTAAATACAGTGGGACCTCAACTTATGAACACCTCCACTTACGAAAAACTTGCCATATGAACAAATATTTGTCAGAAAATTCATTTTCACTTACAAAATTAAGAATGGGCTTCCTGCCACTGCATTTCAAACTAGATATTTGATATAAATGTACCATAAATACTTTTTGATATTATCTAAATATACTGTATTTTATATTTTTGTTTTATATATTATATTATTATATATTTTATATATGGTAATATAATACTGTAGTATTATACAGTATTGCAATACTTTTTAATTTCTATACAGTTCCATCACTCTAGATGTAATGTGATGCTACAAGCATTGCATCATCCCACTCAGTCCACTTTGTTACCTCTTAGAATAAATATTTGTAGTGTATGCGTATTTGTGCTTATATCAGTGTAAGAGGAAAAAAAAATAATGTTCAAAAATTTATGTACAGTAATGAATACAGTATATATGCACATTACTGTACAGTAACATGTGAATATTATTAAAATTTATTGAATTAAAAGTAGATAAAATGTGACAATGCTGAGTTTGTATCATTTAATCTCTATGTAATGTAAAATGTGTTTTTGTCTAATATACAGTGTATGATCATTGAATTTTAAACTGATATCAATACAGTAGAAAAATGTAAAAAAATTATAAAGTTTAATTAGAGTAAAAAAAATGTATAAAATGCAGGTACAGCATGTAAACTGCACAGTAAAATAAACTACGCATCCAGTTCAGCTTGATTTGTATGGTACATTTCATTACTGCAGTTTGTTCCTTTACATTTTTTGATACAGTTACTGTACTGTACAGTTTAATGTGTTACTGTAAATATTACTGCATGTGTACAATAAATGTTATATTTTAGTGGGTAATTTTTTGATAATTTTTATAGCTCATGATGTCATGAAGCTGGTTGCTATTAAGAAGAGGGAAAAATATCAATGCAAATGAAGCAGATCATTCCGAAGCAGAAAGAAGGTACCCGTGTTTCTGACCTTTCCAATCTATATGGACATTCAGCATTAACAATTTGCACCATCCTGAAGAACAAGATAGAAATAAAAAAGCTTGATGTAGCCAAGGGAGTTAGCATAATTACCAAGCATTGTCCAAATGCACAAGAAGGTGTTAAGAAGCCATTGTTGGTCTGGATGAACGAAAGGCAGCTATGAGATGATTCTGTGTCTGAAGATATTACATGTGCAAAGGCAAGAGCACTGGATGTGGATCTTATCAGAAAAAATACCAGGCACGTCTTCTGAAGAATAAAATGCATTTAAGGCAGCTGAAGATAGTTTGAAAAATTTAAAAAGAGAACTGGCATCCACAGTGTAGTGAGACATGTGGAGGCTGTGAACTCTGATAAAGCTGCCTTATTTCAGAGGTGTTTTGTGAAAATACAAACCTGACCCTAAGAGAATTTTGAAATGATCACTTCAATATCTTAAATTGGTTAGATCTCATTGTTAAAGCCTGGGAAGGAGTTACAGTGATATATTTACTTTACATTATTTGTGTATAATATTTAAAAAGTACTTTAATTTTGCATAAAATACGATTTTTATTGATCTTTGATATCAATATTTTTGGGGCTTGGAATGAATTAATTTCTATTCTTTTAAATGGGAAGAATTATCTCAACATACGAAATTTCCAGTTACGAATCCACTTGTCGCAGTTAGCTCCTCATTTTCTTAATCCTTCAACAGAGGTCTCTCTCTCCCACGAGTATAAATACTGGCTGACCTTTCGCCTCTTCCTCTTTTTACGGCTTACACACATGTGCGGCCAGCTGTCTCGACTCAGGCCTTGGGCCGCAACCTCGCACGTGAGGCAAGGTAAAAAAAAACTTTCTCTTTTTTTTTTTTTACTTATTCCAATATGTGACCTCTCACACATACAGCGTTTCCCATATTCTGGGAACACGCTAAAAACAATATACGCGTTCGTACGGACACTCAACACACTCACCATAACTTCTCCATACAACACTCTGTAACCCTTCATGTCATTGTAATTTGTTATTAATATATATTTGTTTGCATACATGTATATCGGTCTTGTTTGTTTCTTTATCTTCTTTGGACTCCACTAAAGGCCAACATTCCTATGTAGCTGGACCGGCCACCAGGAAATCTTAACCCAGAGATATCTCTTCACCTCTCATCATCCTCACATTCACACCCCAGTCTTCTACACACTCCTGGAATGGATTAAATTCATAGATAACAATATCACCTAACCTCTACAAATTAGTACAGAATTTTAAAACTTTATAAATTATTGTGATTCTAGAATAGATAATATTTTTTTTTTAAAAATGTAAACAATTCTTGTAAAAATTCATTATTCATAAAAAGAAAATTTTTTTTAAGTGTCCATAATTATGCCATATCTTATTCCTAAAAGTAATTAAAAGATTCTCTGATTAAATAATGTCTTAGTTCTATTGAATTTTCAGCAACTGGGAGGTCTTGTTTTACAAAAAAAAAAAAAATTTTTAATTCTCCAACGACTTGTGCTTACAACTAATAAACATTTAAGCTCTACTTTCTACAAAAATGAATTTCTCGAAATTTCATAAAATTAAATAAGTGATGGGTAACAGATGTAAGAAAAACATGTTTACCAAGATATTCTAAAAATAGAAATGTTTCAAAATAATTTCATTCATCTGTAAATACGCCCTGAAAGTTTCATTAAAATCTGACAATTATGTGATTTTTTGCAAGAATTTCCAAATCAAGGTGTTTTTCATCGCAAATAGATAGATGCTAAAATTTTCATTATGGTCACCCGTTTACGCCAGAAAAAATACTTAACGAAAACTTTGAAAGTTCTAAAAAGGATTAAAAATATAATTTAATAATCAAAAAATCTTTAGTCTTCTTTTCGCTTAATAATAATAGCAACAATTTTGACGACAAAACGTTTTTGGGGCGTTTTTTCATTATCTATGCTTATTTTTTTCGAAACTTTAGAGAGGTACCTAAATAAATAGGGAAGGTAATAAACAGATAAAAATGAAAAAAGATGGAGAGACATGTCGGTATGTAACGGTCAGAATTATTTCTCTTCCACTTACCTTTCAAACCAGAAAAAAAAAATGCAATGAGGAAAAAACAAAAAATGGGGTGATTTTTGTGTGTGTGTGTGTTCAAATGATTTTCTTGGGATTTTTCTCTATCATTCTACCCAATTTCTGTTTGTTTGTTCAGTTCATAAAAACACGATTCAAACGAGAAATTGCTTTTTGTTTTGGAGACAAGATTTCGCTTGACAATCTCTCAGACGAAAGAAAGTAAACGGTGTCAGTCAAAATTTCGTCCCTTTTGTTTAAAATTACACAAAATGTAGATGTATGACGTTTTTGTGAGATTTTCATCTGCCAGGATGCTGTCTAGGTATATAAATAAATACTGAAGCCATCTTTTTTTCAGGATGTGGACAATCGCAGCTTCTTCTTCTTCTTCTGCTGTTTCGAGCAATAGCTTTACTTACTACTACTGCCACGGACTTCCTAAAAAACTCATTTTATTTTTAAATAATTTTCAAAAATTTCTTCTTCGAACTTACATTTCAGTTTTATTTGAATTGAAAGATGTAGCCTAAGGGAAAACTAATCCGAATTAAAAGAGAATTTAATTTTCGCATATAAATACTTTTTAGGTATTTTTAAAACATGGGTACGTTTACTTTTCTCCTTATTCATCGAAACCGCCAGTATAGATGAAAAATGCAAACAACGAATTTAAAAATCTCTTTAAAAATCCAATATTTATCCTAAAGATATATTTTGAACACATTTAGTGAATTTAAGAAGGATTAATTAACTGGGTTTTGTAAAAAAAAGTAATGATAATTTTTTTTATAAAAATTAGTGAAAATAACGTTTATTTTCGCACGGTGGTCTGTGGGGTCATAGGTACTTACTACCAAGTTTTCCGTGTGTTTTTTTTACTGCAATATCTTCAGGGATTTCTTTTTATAACTGTAAAAACTTTGGACGAATTAAAAAGTACACGCGATATCGAAAAGTGGAGCAAAATATAGCCTCGAAATATTTCTCCAGGGTCTTTTATTAAAATAATCTGTTCAGTAAGATATTCATAGAATAACTCATGAAAATTTCATTTAGATCGGATAATTTCCTGATTTTGGGAAAATATTTTAAAACAGAGGTGTCACTTTCTTACGGAAAAATGTATAACCCTTACTTAAAAAGCGCGCGAAAAGTTTAAAATGAAAATTAATGAACACCAGCAGTGCAATAATTATGACATTGGTGTTTTGGTTTAAAAATTTATTTTGCTTTACTTAGCCTTATATAACCAATAGTCTGAGAATATAGTTCCTTATTCTATACGATTTTATGAAACTTCCGTCAGTTATGTGCCACGCGTGATACATGCTTAGGCGATCATGTATCTTTCGATACATGACTGACGCGGCAGATTTTTTCCCACAGTAGGTTGCCATTTCTTTTTGCAGTAGACCAGTTGCCATCCATGGCTATAGAACCCGGTCTGTCCTGCTACTTACTCACAGTCAGTCAGTTATGTGCCACGCGTGATACATGCTTAGGCGATCATGTATCTTTCGATACATGACTGACGCGGCAGATTTTTTCCCCGTAGTAGGCTGCCATTTCTTTCTGTGGTAGACCAGTTACGATCCAATGCTATACAACCTGGTCTGTCCTGCTATTTTTATCAATAGCTGGGGGGAGAAGAAGAGAATCCATAGTGAATGTAATGGATTCGACTGGAATTCGAACTCGATTCCTCAATCCGAGTCGCTATCCATTACTCCACCATGCCTCCAACAGTGAAACTTATGAAACTTAGTAGAATTAATAATTTTATTTGTTATATTATATCAGAATTTGCTATTTTTTATTTTTTTTAGTTAATGATACTTTTTGAGTTTACATTGCTTTTATTTTAGTTACTAATTTTAATTAGTATTTTCGCAACTATGTAATTAAATATCTGTGTGTGCGTTTTTGTTTTTTTTAATTCTGAATTTAAATGTTATTGAATTATCATATATCATATTAGTACGCTTTTCTCCCACATGTAGTAGTAGTCAAATGTGGTAATTCAGAATTATTTCTTTTTTGAACATCTGTACAAAAAACAATCTAACAATTTCTAAATGAAAAATAAACATTCTTTTAAAACAGTCCAGACTCGAAAATGGCATTATTTTTTGATTCTTCAAACAAGTCTTTAATTAATAGGAAAAAAAAAACACTTCTTACAAACAGCAGTGGGATGAATTTCAAAATCACACTGTAAAATTACAAGTAATTTAAAAAAAACATACTTTTTTCTACCAAATATGAAAGAAACTAACTACTAACATTTATTTTTTTTAAATTATGCAAGCACTGACAGAAAAAATTATTTTTTGAGTTTTATTGAATTATTCTTGGTAAGATTTGGGGCCGATTTTCAGTATGTCCACACTTGATATTGTATTAAATTTGTAAATTCTTTACTGAAATAGCATCTTCAGGGTTTCTTTATATTTGTAACTCTAAAAACATTTGATGAACAATCTTGAAATTAAAACATACACACAAAATAATATCAAAAAATGTTTAAGACAAAGTTAAGAGAGTTTGTGTCACCAAAGGGATATACAGTTGTATACATTCAAAAGTAGCTGAAGAGAGATAGTTTGAAACACTTAGCTTTCTTGGATTGCCGAGAGAACATTCTTTGAAGTGCCACATGCTGGTTAGAGGCCGATAATTAGCAAGTAATTTCATACTGGCATGTACATCAATGCTGGTTTCAAGGAACTGTAACAAAAAAAACCTTTCACATAGCTTCAGACACTTTTCTCATTAATTTATCTCCTCTATTTTTATATCAAAAAGATTTTTGCGTAGGCTTGCTATTTTCTTTCCTTTTCTTTCTTGTCTCACCTGTTAATTTCTGTGAAAGGAAAAAAAATCTCACATAGGCTTGTGAATTTCTTTCCTCCTTCCTCTGAATTGATGGAAGTGGGTAAAGAGAGTTATTATTTTGCATTAGCTACAAGGCCTTAAGAGGTTCCTGGGCTAACAGAATTTGGGGGCTCCTACGTCACATATTTTCGCCCCCTTCTCTGTATATAAAAAATGATAATATTTCAATGACGATACTAAAATCTATATGTATCAAAATCTAACTGGAGCTCCTTCAAGAAGTTACATCAAATTTAAAAGACCCACTCCAATTGAAGAAGCTCAAATATTCTAAATTGTTTCAAATTAGTTTAAAGGAGCACCATTAAATATGACAATAAACAAATCTCCTCTGTCTTTATATCTTTAATTTTGTTTTATCAGAGACCCAAGACAAAAGTTCTCTTTGGTGGAAGGGGCTCTTTAGTCTTGGAGCCCCTGAGCTCTTTCCCATATTAGCCAATATGTAAATCTAGCACTGATTTTATTTTTTTCCCTTCTTTAACCAACTACTTTTTCCAGTTGCATATATGATAAATCAATAAATCTTAAATCCAGAATAATTAAAAAAAAAAACAATATGACAACAAACAGGTAAGAAATAAATAATAATAGCAATGTATTAAACTGAAAAGTATAATTTCAATAGATTTTAATTAATTTCTTTTTTACACTTCTGGATGTAATATAAAAATTAAAATTAAAATTATTCATTCTAAGTTTCATAAAATTGTATAGAGTAAAAAAACTTATTTCAAACTATTGGTTATATAAAATTAAAAATAATTTATTTTTATATGTAAATAACAATTTTCTAACTATTGCACTTCTGGTGTTCCATATTTATTCAATTTGTTTTTAATTTTTGAGGTGATTTGAAAGATTACTGTAGAAAACTACTGCTGTTGACCTATGACATCACAGGATACCATGCATAAATAAACATTTTCATAAGGTTCTAAGTAAAAAGTAAACATGAACTTTACAAAAATCTAGTTAAATAATCCTTAAATTTACTTTGAAATATACCTGTATGTGAAATATTGGATTTTAAAATTTGTTGTCTGCATTTTTCATTATTAATGATGTTTGAATGTTACCCTGCTAATTTTTAAAAATGCCTAAAAAATTTACAAACAGAAATTTATTTTTCTTTTCATACACTCTGCACCACTTCCTGCTAGAAAAATGACAACCAAGATAAACAAAACAAACCAATGCTTCCTGGTAATTGTTTGGATGAGCTCTTCACTGTGGTGCCTAGACTTTTTGAATTTAAGTACAGTATTAGACTGGTGACAAGGTCTCATCAATTTACAGTTGAGTTGACAAGATGTAAACATAAATTCTATGTTTGCAGTTTCTTTTCTCACACTTCTCATATGTGGAATTCCCTTTTGGCTCCATGCTTTCCAGCCAACTTTAATCTGCAAAAATTTAAATGCAATGTCAATTGCTGTCTACTGTCCTCCTACTTTTGTTCTCACTCATTAGTAATGTTTCTGTTTCTAATTCTTCCACACCCTCTTGTGTCTCAGTGGCTTTATTTCCTTGCATGGGTGAACCTGATAAGAATAAAAACGTTTAACTGATGTATTTACTGACATTTTTTTAGATTATACTGTAATTTTCTGCTTCAAGTTTTAGGTTATCTGATTTTGTAGTAATTACATCTTTTCTGGTTTTTGAAGGTGTCATAAATTTTATATTGAGATTAAATAGTATTATGTGTCTAGTTTTATAAAAACTACATTATTTACTTTTCTAATTTTATGAATCTGATGAGCTTTATGACAAGTATTATATATGAAATAATCAGGATACTGTAAGAGTTTCAAAGTATTTTCAATGTATTTCTTTGCATCATGGAAATAATGAGGACTTCAAATACTCAGTGCTATTAAATAGAAGCCAATAATTATCCCAAATTTTATTGTTATGGTGTAAATAGAAGTCTCTGAAATAATTATATTTGTGGATATCTGATACACATTGTTTTAGATCATTATCAGTGTAGCTATTGCCAATAAAAGTGTGTCATTTAGAATATCACAGGTTCATAGCACAAGAGGAACCACTGCTAGGGACTACTTCCTGTAGGAATTCCTCAATTTTTGAACTTTTGTGATATTTTTATTAATGCTATGACACATGTTTTCAGCATATCACACTGTTGACAAAAATAAGGATATTTCTAGAAACATCAGTAGAGGCTTGTTTTATTATTTCACCAGAAGGAAAACATTGATAGCACTTATAATCAGTAAGGTTTAACATGATATTGAAGAAAAGTAATGTATTACCTGTTTTATATATCACAAATAATTTAGATTGTACATTTGATGTTAGCTGATCTACAAGATCAGGTAATGTGTTTTGTGAGGGTAGATTAATAAAGCCTCATCATCATGTTGGAAATATATAGACTGTTTAGCTAAAACATCTTGGAAGGAACTAGTCTCAAGAAATTCTAAGAAAAAACAAGCAAAAATAATGCTATGGGGTGATCCCAGTGGTTGATCATTTCTGGCAATCTTTAACCTGTACCCCCCGCCCAAATAGTGTGACAAAAGGAGGGTTTTTTTTTTCCATTGACACCATTATTATTTTAACTATCTTCACTACTTGGCAATGTTTATTGTTTTTTTAAAAGCGATGATTAGAATTGTAATAAAACCTAAAAATATTGGACTTGCCCTATTTTGCATAGAGTGTAGCAACTACTTATAAGTTAGTCATCACTTGGCACAAGGGGAGAAATTCTGTGTTACAGACTAGAAGATATCACAACAATATAGCATCACCAGTAGGATCTCTAACACCATTGGATGAGCTGAACTCTGTGAAAACGTATATTCATTGTTTTTCTGCCCAGGCACAGGCCAAAAAGTTAAAAGATCACCCAGTTGCAAGAGGAGAGAATGAGCAGGATGTGAAGCCATCAGAAAGATTTATCATGGTATATCCTAGAGAATTTAACCTTTTCACAAATTTTGGACATTCTAAGAGAAATTTGCAACTGAAAAAGAAGTTGGTTATTGCTGAGAGGACAAAATTTGTCATAAGCAAAGAGCTGAATGAAACAATAATATGGTATGCACACAAGCTATGATAGGTTTCCAGATTTTGTGAGTTTCAAAAATTGACACTGGAGAAATGACTATCGAAGATGAGTTGATACAGTTGAAATTAATTGAAGGTAAGTGTTATGCTTTGTACAAACACCAAATTTCACAACATTTAGAGTTAACTGAAAAATTCAATACATCCAAGAATAATGCCGAAGCATACAGCATATTGAATTACCTTGTGCGATGTAAATACTGTGATAAAAAGTATGAATGGGACAAGAAAAAATGTCCAGCTTCAAGACAAGTATGCTGGAATTGTGAAAAGTAAAACTATTTCCAGTCTGTGTTTAAGTACAAAAGGGAAATAGAAAGGGTAAAAAATTTAAACCACTGTCAGAAAAATACAGCTGTATTTGCAATACAAAGAGAAGAGTGCCAGAGAAAAAATTAAATTGAATGGTAAGAATATGATCATCCATCAAGATGAGATGTATTTTTGCTACCAGTAGAGAAGAGCTAAAACAAAAAATGGATTACATTTTAAACAAATTAAAAAATGCTGAGATGACCATAAACAAGAATAAATGTTATGTTAAATTGCCAGATTTCCAAAGATGGACATAAATTTGACAAAAAAAAAATAGCAGAGGTATCTACACCTACAAATGAAAAAGAATTGGAATCTTTTTTTAGGGTTAGCCAATTTTTATAGCAGATATTTGCCAAAGTATAGTGAATTGATAGAACCTTTTGAAGAGTTAGGAAAAAAGAAGAACAAATTTAAAAGGACTCAATGGCAGAATATAGCATTTGAAAATTTAAAGAAAGAATTAATAAAAAACACACTGTAAAAATGTTTGACCCTAAAAAGGAAGTGACTTTAACTATGGATGCAAGTGAGCTTGCCATATCAGTGATTTTGTTTCAAGAATGTCATCTTATAATGTACCTTTCTAGAAGGTTAATGTCAGCCAAGGCTAACTATTCAGATACTGAAAAAGAAGCATTAGCTATCATATGGAGCACAGAAAAAGTTTGCCAATTTTCATTAGTCACAAAGTTTGCTTAAATCTGAGCATAAGTTTAAATTTAACCTCAGAAAGGAGTTACCTAAAGGTACATCTTCTAGAATTTTAAGATGGGTCATAAAGCTCATGGCTTTTGACTTCAACATCAAATATGTGAAAGGAAACACTATTCCACACATAGATGCTTTATCAAGACTAAAGTTTAATAATGAACCATTAGAAACAGACAATTCAGAAGACAAAATATTGCACTGGATTGAAACATGTATTACCCTTAGATTGTCTTGCTTTTGAAACCTTACAGGATCCAGTATTAAGCAAGATTGTATGTAGAATAAAACAAAACAAATAGGGTGATTGTTCTAGGGCAGAGAGACCCTATAAAGAGACAAGGCACAGGAAACTATAGAGAAGGGTCTTATATGTAATGGAGATATTTTAATACCACCAGAAAGATCAAAACATAATAAAAAAAATATACACAATGATGTTCATTGTGAAATAAGAGCAACACAGAAACGATTAAAATTGGAAGCGTGGTGGCCTGGGTATTCATGTAATGTAGAAAAATATGTATAAAAATGTCCAAAATGTATGGAAATAAAAAAAAAAAACTGTCAGCAAAACAAGATACATTCCTGGCCTAAAGAAAAAGAGACATGAGCCTGTGTTCATAAGGTTTATGTACATGTTAAAGGCATTTAATTTTGGTTGACTCATTCTCTAGATGGCCTGAAGTGGTTAAAGTTCAGGATGGGAAGACAAATTAGATCACCTATAATAATGTCCTATTCAACAAATGTAAAAAAACATAGAATCAAATCCTGAAAAACTAACTTTATTGCACAAAAGGGACATAATATGGCTACAATAGCAACAAGTAGACAGAATTTATTGGCACATTCTGATCAAATAAGACGGAGAATTGACAATGAAAAAGTCGATATGAAAGGAGGAGGAGGAAAATAAAGGGAAGAAAGCAGGAGTGCTTTTGATGGAGAAAGCAAATATAGTAGTAAAGAAACTATGGCGGATAATTTGTATGAATCTGCCATGGAGTTGGAAGATCAGAATGAAGAGTTCAGACATAGATCCCCAATAAAGAATAGATGCACACGTCAAAAGAGTGAGAGATAAAATCCCATACTATAGATAGAACTAATCGCAGATCAACAAATGGCATAAAAACTGTTTCCGGGAGGTCTCTTGACATAGGCGAAATTGACTTGCCATATTTTGCATAGAGTTGAGCAATTACTAATAAGTCAGTTGTCACAAGAGGAGAAATTCAATATCAAAACACATATGAAAGTGAATTTAGATATTGTCTTTGTTCTTGAGAATGTACAACAAAAATAATAAACACTATTAGATCAGCGGTGTCAAAGGAAAAAAATACATCCTTTTGATAAAACTGTTTTTTTTTCTATAAGAATCATTGTTACATGAGAAATATTGGTTAGTTATGAGTCAGCAAATTGTTACAATTTGATCATTTGGGAGGGAGTAGTTAATTTTCCTTGTATTATTAGATAAGAGTTTATTCATGGCAATATTTACACGCCATTGCAAAAGATAAAACAACTACCAGAAATTTCAATTCTATTATTTGACTGACTTATGTGAAAAACAAGCACTTCATTCTTTATCCATTTCAAACAACATTTACTAGATCAAGGATTTATTAATTAAGGAAGTCCCATCAGAGAAATATTGAAAATTTCTTATTATTTTCCAAGATTTACAAGACCTACACAATCTTAACCCTAGAACACTAACCATGGGTATATAGTACCCCGCGTAAATTTTCCTATTTTTAATTACAATTTCAGTACTTGATTTTTGTACCTAAATAATCTGTTTTTCAATTCCTATTAATGTTAACTCAAAGTACAAAGTTTGAAATGTCTGCATGTAAAATATTTCAAACAAAGATTTATATTTAATATTTTTTTGATATTTTCAAAATTAGGTATGATATACCCATGGTTAGTAGTTGTGCAACTTTAATTGATGGTTAGTGTTCTAGGGTTAATCATATGAGAACTGGTGTTTCAAAATGACATGGCTGTAAGCAACTTACATAGGTGGGAGTGGGGGGCACAAACATATACACAATGGTGATGGCAAGCTTGTAAATATAGTCAGTTAAGTGCCACACTTGATACATGCTCTAGTAAATGCATCTTTCAACTCACTGTACAGATTTCTGGCAATAGGCTGCCATTTCTTTCTGTGATAGACTGATTGTCAGTCAAGGCTATAGGGCTCAGTCTGTGCTGCTATTCCACCTATAGCTGGGTGGGGAGAAGAGATAGATTCATGCCTTTCCTCAGGTAATTGCCTGTAGGTGAATGTAACAAACCCGACTGGAATTTGAATTCAGCTTGCCAATTTTTCGGCCTGAGCTATTATCCATTGCACTAAACCATCCTGTAGATATTGACAAATGATGAAGCTGTACTTTTGTGTCTCATATGAATGGGACAACTATTAAATTAGGTGGTAGGACATTTCAATATCCAAGGAAATCAGTCAAAGGAAAAATGGCAGTATATGTCTAAATTTGAAATATATCTGTGGATAGGCTTCCATGACTTAATTGGGATGGAGATGTCCACGTCAGACAGACTACCAAGAATGCAAGTTGAAATCCTATCAAAGGTTAATTTTAATATTTTTGATACAAGATAATTACATAATGATTACAATGTAAAATGGCCTGAAATTTACAATTAACAATATATTTAGTTTCATGTAACAGGTATGCTAAAAATGCGAAGAGCAAACACTTCATAAAATTCTGAAGTTAGACTATCAATGAAATATTGTCAAATTTCCTTATATATAAACCAACTTTTCAAATTGATTCCCCTTAAATAATACAATATTTATTTGATATATAAATCTAAGGATTTTGCACAATTTGTCATTATTTTCAAAGTTTACAAGATATATGCAAAGTTAATTTGAGTAATGGTTAAGGTGCTATCCATCTTAAACAGGCTCCCAAAAATATGTTTAAATCTTGTCAGAGACAGTTTCTTCTTTGGATCCTGGCTTCATTTAATGCCAATTTTAAACAGCATTAAATGTAAGAATGGGATTTATTAAAAAAGTATTATCAAAAACAGATAAGTCAAGTTTTCTTAAAGTGAATTCAACCATCTAAATATTCTTCCAAGAAAAACAAAAAACAGAACTGTCATTTGAAATTTAAATTTAATGATTCTATTCAAGCAATAAGATTTACAATATGAAAATAAATGATTTAAATTAAAATTAATTAACAGAAGTTAGATTATGAAAAGAAATCCTGTCAACTTTTAAAGATAACTCAACCCATCAAATGTAATTCCCTTAAATAATACAATCACCATTTGATGTATAAATTTAAGGATTTCACTCAACTGGTTGATATTTTGTAAATTTTCTCAGTTGATAATTGAATGCACATCTATTAGAATAAATTAAAATATATAACTTATTTCCATAATATGTTGAAGAAATATAATACCTTAATCCTATGTAAATTAGTTGAGACAAAAAGATTAAAAAAATGAGATAAAAGGTTTCTATGCACTTAAATTATATGCCTTAAAATAAATGTAAAAAGAGAAGAACAAGACTTTTGCAAACTATTTTATTTCATACTTACATAATAATCAGAAAAAATGTTTGAATACATATGCACACAGTGGTAAAGTAACAATTTCTTCACGGCAATATTTAAACTCAACTAAAGAGTTTAAATTCTATTATTTTTAATGGCAGGTTTTTCAGTTATTATGTGAAGGGCAAACATCTTGTTCTGTGTCAGTTTCAAACAATATGTATTAAATATAATAAAGTTTTCACAAAGAAATATAGTGAAATTTCCTTACAACGAACTTAACCATCTAAATACTCTTCCAATAAATAAAACAGCTGTTATTTGATGTAGGAATTTATGGAATGTTGGTCAATGCTCATTTTAAAAATCATCTCAACTAATATTTCAATGCACATATATTATTGTTCTACTATAATAACAAAAAGTTGAAGTAATCTATAGTTTTAATGATACATGTTGTTGGAGGGTGATAAAAATGAAATAGCTTACATGTTTAAAGTGTCTTTTAAGCAAGTAAGTTTTTATCTTAATATTAATATAATGCACAAAGAAAAAGGCATTTTTTTCAAATGGTTTCATTTCATACTTATGCAAAAAGAAAAATCTATGTTTTTACTTATAAAGCTGGTAACTGGTAGGTAACAACTGATTCAGTGCAATATTGAAACTGAACATATATGTGAATAGCATAAAAAATCACCGAAAAAGAAAAAAACATACATCATAAAAATGTTATGACACAGGTAAAGGTAAAGCTTTGAAACTACTGTTATTAAAATTAATTTTACAGCATTCATCACACCAAATATAGGAGAGGTTTATGGCAGAGAGTTAAAAATAAGGAAAATTGAATTAGTGAAAAGAATTCAAATTTCTGTTCTGTTTGCATTAATATCTGAAATGTGTAAACATGCTTTATTAAAGAATAGGAATGTTCAGCAGAAAATATGTTCTCTATCCAAAATAAACCAAAATCCATATTTACCAAATACTTGAAAATGTAGATATTATTTCATGTCTATAAAAAAAATGCCGACCCAAACTTTGGTACAATTACTGATCCTATTTGAACCTGTATCCATAAATTCTAGATTGCCCTGCATGAAACTAACATACATTATATTTTCTATGATAATATCAGTGCCTTTTGTTGCCAATGCAAATTTCAATAAACATACAGATTCTTATATTTCAGTTGTAATTTCACAGATCTCTTTTCTAATTTAGCCTGTGAAATTGTTTAAACATGATATGATTTGTATGTTGGCATATTAAAAAAAAAAGAAAAGAAAAAAGATTCAAATGATTAGACTTTATAAGCAGTGTGTTTGCATGTGCATTTCCAGCTATGAATTACTTCGAAATAAGATGCTAATATTTCCTAAGAATATTGTTTCTCTCCAATGTGTAATCATATATATCTTTACAAATTGTATTATATAGAAATGATGAATTAAAAATTTTATAATATTTTCTCTCCAGAGTGTATCTTTATATAGGATGTCTTCTTTGATAATGCAGTCACAAAAATTGCAAGAATTTGGTTTCTCTGTAGTGTATAGACACATATAATGCACCAATTGTGATTTCAATGAAAATGCAGAGCCCAAACTTCAGAATATGGTTTTTCACTGATGTGTGCATGCATATGGTGTGACAGTTCAGATCCAAATATATCACAAGATTATTGTTTCTCTCGAGTGTGTGTACGCATGTGGGTCACTAAATTTGACTTTATCGAGAATGCAGATCTACAAATTTCACAGGAATATGGCTTCTCTCCAGTGTGTGTACGCATATGTCTCACTAAAGTTGATTTTTCTGCAAATGCAGATCTACAAACTTCACAAGAATATGGCTTCTCTCCCGTGTGTGTGCGCTTATGGCTTGCCAAATGTGACTGCACAGCAAATGCAGTGCCACAAACTTGACAAGAATAAGGTTTCTCTCCAGTGTGTGTACGCATATGTTTCACTAAATTTGACTTTCCTGAAAATGTAGATGAACAAATTTCACAAGAATATGGCTTTTCCCCCGTATGTATACGCATATGTGTTACTAGATTTGATTTTACTGAAAATGCATATCCACAAACTTCACACGGAAATGGTTTCTCACTAGTGTGTGTACGTATGTGGCTCACCAAATGTGACTTGACTGTAAATGCAGATGCACAAACTTCACAAGAATAAGGTTTCTCTCCAGTGTGTGTACGCATATGTTCTACCAACCTTGATTTCCGTGGAAATGCAGATCTACAAACTTCACAAGGATATGGCTTCTCTCCAGTGTGTATTCGCATATGGCGCACCAAAACTGACTTGATTGAAAATGCACATCCACAAACTTCACAAGGATATGGTTTTTCTCCAGTGTGAGTTCGTATATGGGGTACTAAATGTGCCTTTCGTGAAAATGTAGAGCCACAAACTTCACAAGGATAACGTTTCTCTCCAGTGTTTTTTTCCATATGGCAAATTAAATCTGAATTCACTACAGAGTTGTAAAATTCACAAAATTATGTCTTCTAACACTTATATGTAATACTGTTCTGTTTTTTTTTTTAAGAAAACTCTCCACACATTTGAAAGTACATGATTTCTTGCCAGGTAATATTCAATGTAATACCATGACACATCTTTATACAGCCAAAATACCTGTGAAAAAAAAAACAACACAAAATATGTATTAACAGAGGCAATGAATAATATATGAAATCATTTTATATTGTAAACAATACATGTAACGTTATACTAAAGCTAAATTAGACTGGCACATAATGCAATAATGCAGCAGCCAGTGAAGATAAATTGTAGTCAGATTAAAGCCCGTGAAAAATACTTGCTTAACTATTAAACTGTCTTATACAGAAATCAGCACGAATGTTTTAGAATACATGTAATAATTATCATATCTATTAATTAGCTTTAAAAGAATTCTGAATTCAAATGCCTGTAAATAAGGCAGAATGGACTGTTTAGTGTTCATATGGCAACAAGTCTAAATGAGCAAAACCCAACCTGCAAAGAGTGGTCTTGTGTTACCATGCTCTAGATACAGACATTGCTATGACGGTTGTAGTACACATGGTACTGTAATGAACCTCAAGGGTTAAGGGAACTATAATTGCACAGAATTTGTCACTTTAGCAGCTAATGTCAATTGTGATTATTTCCATATCATTAGGAATAACATTAATGTGAAAATATATGTACTTTTGTTTACAAGTACTTTACAATTTGAAAGATGCTTTCTAGATTGTTAAATCTGTGATACTTATATTTTATAAAAAACAAACAAAAAAATCAATCTCAAGTGTTATATTTTAAAAAATAACTCAATGTTGAGGAGTAAACAGTAATTTTATTAACAGACATTCTATTATAGAACAAAATACTTCTATTTTATTTATTTATAATTTTTATTAATTTATGTTCAAGCAATTTCATTTCCTTTCACAATGTGACAAGTTCTGCCATCAAAAACTTTTCAAAATAGAACTGAAACTAATCACAGGGAAATAATGGCCATCCAAGTGATTTTATGATTAAAAACAATTCAGGATTTTCTTTCTACTGAAAAGGAATAGTTTTTTTTTTTTAACTGACTGCTAAGAGTATTTTGTAAAATAAATAATCAAAATCAAAGAATTTCTAGAACCATTATGATTTTTGTCTATAGAAGAAGGAATCTGAAAACTTGTGGTGCAATTGAACAAATGAGAAAGAAATATTGGGTTGTCTGGAAAGTTCATGCCAATTTTTAAGGGAAATTACAATGCAAAACAAAATTATGCCATTAAATATTTATTCAACTAAATAGGAACTATTTTGTTGCACAATGTTTCTCCATTTTTCTGTCAACTTAAAGATTCCATCTTCCCAGAATTTTGGTGGTTTCTCAGCAAAGGAATTTTTTTTATGTCATACAAAGAATTAAAATTTTTATCATTGAGATTATTTTGCAAGGATCTGAATAAGTGAAAATTTGATGGAGCAATGTCTGGTGAATATGGCGGGTGGGGTAACACATCCCAGCCAAGTAGCAACAATTTTTTTCAGGTTACCAAAGAAACATGAGATCTGGCACCATCCTGATGGAAAACAACACTTTTCTTGTTCACCAATTCTGAGTGATTTTCTTGAATTGCTGCCTTTAATTTGTCCAGTTGTGAGTAGTACTTTTCAGAATCAATTGACTGGTTACTTGACAGAAGCTCATATTATAGGATTCCTTTTCAATACCACCAGATGCTCAACATGACTTTCTTAGGATGAAAACCTGCATTTGAGTTGGCTAATGTTGGTTCATGTCACTTACAACAGGATTTTTTTCACTGAACATTGTTGTAAATGATCCATTTCTCATCACCCATCACAATCTGCTTCAAAAAGTGTGCATTTTCATTGTGAAAATCAAAGATGAAATGCAATCCAAAAGATTCTTTTAAGTCAGATAATGTGGTACCTAAACAGATTCACTAAGTGTTCATGAATGGTGGATTTTGATAAATTTAGCATTTCTGCAAATTCCAGTCTTGTGTAATGTAGGTTATTCTCAATCAATGTCTTGATTTAGTCGTCATCAGTAGTGGGGGGGGGTCTGCCTTAGCATTCTTCATCAATAAGGCTACAATCACCAACTCTAAACTTAGCAAACCACTTCCATACAGTTCTGTCAGCTAAGGAACCTTCACTGTACACTGCACATATCTTTTTTTTTTTTGTTGCCTGTGAAGCATTTTTTCCTTTATGGTAAAAAAATGAAAATGTCACCCTATAATCTTCCATTTTCAAAGGGATGTAAAATTTACACAAATGAAGTAATTTTAAACTTTCTTTCTCAAGAGACAGTTTGAAGTGTGCTCTAATTGGAAATCTAAACATTATATCGGTTGATAAATTTGACGTATTCCAATGTGTTGGAACATGAATGACAAAAAATTGGCATTAACTTTCTGGACAATCCAATACATTTTGCTTAAAAAACATTTCTGCAAAACTCTCATAATGCCATCAAGCTAAAAATAATTTTTCTTTTTTCATGTTCTAACTTTCTCAAAGAAACATGGAAGGTTGAATATTTTTCTTAGATATCTTTATAGACTTAATTCTGTTAATAAATAAAACAAAAGAAAAAATTCAAAGCAAAATAACACATTTCAATCTAATTTCATTTAACACAATGTTTAAAAATATTATTTCTTTAAAATGGGTACCCCCAAAATGTATGTGCTTTTTTCCAAAACGAAAGAAAGAAAAAAAGGAAAATGACTATCATGTTTAAAAATTTGCAAAAAATCTGGAATACAATTCAAACAAAATTTTCAGTGTTTATTCATTAATGAATACATTGCATACTGAATGTTATTTTATTAGCAAACTTCATGCAAATATTTTATAAAATAAATTATCAAAATCAAAGAAATTCTAGAAGTAATTTTTTTTATCTGTTGAAGTGGGAATCTGGAAATTTGATTAGGTGCAACTGAGTGAATGAGAAAGAAATGACCCTTTTGCCTAAAAAGATATCAGCAAAATGCCCTAATGCTATCAAGTGAAAAAACAATTTTATTCCATAATCTTTTCTCTTTAATATAATTCAACTCAAAGTAAAACTATTTAACTTAAAAAAAAAAGTCCCTGCACTTAATATATAAATTAAACATAAGGACAAACTTCAAAGCAAAATAACACATTCCAATCTAATTTACTTCATAAAATTTATGTTTCAAAATATTCCTTTAAAATAGGTACCTCCAAAATGAATGCATTTCCATACCTCTGGTGTATTTTTTTTTAATTTGGTGGGTGTTCACAAAATTCTTTTTTAGTCATATAAAGAAAAATACCTGAAGACGTTATTTCAGTAAAAGAATTTATGCCATATCAACTGTGAACATACAGAAAATTCATCCCAAATGTTACAAAAAATAATTCAATAACACTCCAAAAAATAATTTTTTCTGACAGTTGGTGCATCAGTAATTTAATAAAACATTATTTTCTGTCAGAATGGACAGAAAAATAATTTACACTTAATATTTATTTTTTAAAAAAAGACTTATAATTTTTTTGTGCGATTTTGAAATTCATCCTTTTGCTGTTCATAAAATTATTCCTTTGTTTTTTTTAAATAAAGACATATTTAAAGAATTGAAAAATGTAAAGTTTAATGCCATTTTAAAGTGTGAACCTTTTTTAAAATCATTTTCATTTGTTATCATTTTAGCAACTATTACATTATTTTTTGTATGGGTATTCAAAACTTCAAAATTCAGAATTACCGCCTTTAAATAATCTACCCTATCCTATGATAATTCAGTAATTCGTAAATTCAGAACAATTAAAAAAAAAAGACTTTATTGGGTGCAATTAAATATTTTATGACCTCAAACAAATAAGAAAATAAAAGCAATGTTAATGTATCATTTAACTAGTTTTTAATTCATTTTTTATACTTTTAATGTAATATAAACAATAAAATTATTCATTCTATGAAGTATAACAAAAACATATAGAATAAAAAAATTATATTCTTAAACTATTGGTTATAAAAGGATGAAAATAACCTTTTTAAACATTAATACCAATTTCATGATTATTGCACTGCCAGTATTTCATATTCCTTTAATTTTTATTTTTAATTTTGTGTGCTTTTGTTGTCAGTGCATAAATAAATGTTACTTTCATTATGTTTTAGGGCTTACAGGCATATCATGTTGAAACACTGGTTCTCATATGATCACCTAAGCTAATCAAAGTCAAGCCTGGTCAGTAACCAGAGAGGTGACCACTTGGCAATACCAGGATGGATGGATGGATGTTGGATTTAACGGCATGTCAACTCCTATTTGGGTCAATTTATGCCGAAGCCTTATTAATTTATGAATTTAAGTTGGTTATTTTGTATAAAAGGTTGAAAGGCTGTTGGGTTTTGAAAATTTTTTTTTTTTTTTTTCTCAAAAAAGTATAGTTGGTAATATTGTTTTTCAAAAAAGTATAGTTGGTAATATTGTTTTTCAAAAAAGTATAGTTGGTAATATTGTTTTTTCAAAAAAGTATAGTTGGTAATATTGTTTTTCAAAAAAGTATAGTTGGTAATATTGTTTTTTCAAAAAAGTATAGTTGGTAATATTGTTTTTCAAAAAAGTATAGTTGGTAATATTGTTTTTGAGCTGGTAATAATATTTTTTCATTTTCATTCTGGTCTTTTGTGATCTTTATAAAAAAGCAATTATTTTGTTGATAATATTTATCAAATATGCAGATGTAGTTTGTCGTCATACCCAGGACGCGGATGTAGTTTGTCGTCATACCCAGGACGCGGATGTAGTTTGTTGTCATACCCAGGACGCGGGAAAGATCTGGAAGTTCACTATTTGCCCATAGCTGGGACCCCGACAGGTGCTACCACCCCAGGTCTGGGTGGACCTGGGAACACCAGCAATTAAGAGGTGGTTCCACGCTTCCTCAAAACCTCCTGATCAGAGGCCTTGCTGTTGGATGCAGTTTAACGTCGTACCCAGGACGGCAATACCAGGTGTTGTAATCAATAATGGCTCAGAATTGTTAATCAGAGAGCTGAGTTCCAATTCCAGTTATGTTCATTACATTCACTTATGCAAAAATCCCCTTGGAAAAGGTATGAATCCATGTTTTCTCCCTACCAGGTATGGGTTAATTAGTAAGATTTGTATCACTAAATCATTATCCCTCCAAAATTCTTACAAACTGAAAATATTTTCTGGCTTTAAATAACCTGCAAAGGTTGATAAGCCATAGAAAATCAATCAATCACTATGTTTTAAATAAAAAGTAAGCACTACTTTTTTAAAAATGCAGTTAAAATCCTGAAATTTACTGTCTTTAAAACAGATCTGTGGGACAAATATTTTTTAAGAGATTTTTAAGTTTGTTGTTTACATTTGTAATCAACCATAGAGGTTCATTGAGTCAATAAGTGAATGTGGCAATGTTTTAAAAATGCCTAAATTTCTTTTTATTTACATACAGAAATTATATTTTAATGCAGATTAGCATTAGGCTATTAAATTTCAAATAAACCAAGATTTAACTTTAAAGAAGGTATTTTTTGTTATTTAAAATGATTTTTTTTATTTTTTAGGAAGCCTGTGTTGGTACCTACTTTAAAATATCAGACAAGATGAAATCACACATTAATTTATTTTCATTTTTGATTATATCAACATAGGTACTTCCAAAAGAAAGCAATATTATCAAATTTAAAATACCTTTTAATAAAATGAAAAATCTTCAAGTCCAAGCTAATACATTAAATTCAATATTCCTAATAAGCAAAATACTTTAATATATTTCAGTCTGAATTTGAACTGATTGGAACTTATCTATATTGACAGATTTGTCAACACAATAATTCCCTCTATTAAAAAATCTTTCAAAAGTAAAATATACTTCTCTGAAGTGTCACATTAAAAAAATTAGCTGATTTAAAGTTTAAAATATTGCAGAAAAGTATCATTTTTAAGATGGAGGGGGTGTTTTTTGATGTCTTCAGTAATTTAGTGGGAAATTTAACTAAAGCAGACAATAACTAGAAAAATTACATAGTGAATACAACATGAACACCTTACTATATATATATTTATTATAATTTTATCATATAGACAAAAGCATTTTACTCACAACAAAGATGCAACTTGGTTTCAGTGTATTTTAACTGCACATCTACGGGTGAGGGTCGGAAATGGTTATGAACGATCCTGTTTGTAGGCAAGCCCGGATGTAAAACGTCACTTCCTTTTTCCATCTTTTTTGAGAAGAAAAATGTACTTAACAAAATATACATAGAGTACCTAAGTGAAATGCTGCGAACGTTAGAATTTATATATTACCTTCGTTCTCATCGCATCGGATATATATTAGTTTTTTGTTTTTTTTAACTACCTAGTAATCTTAAAAATTTCAAATCTTCAGCATTCTAATATTTTATTGGATTTTAGGTACTTTGGCTATGAAACACTTGTTGAGAAAAATTTTAAATTCAGTATAGGTACCTCTGTTATTTCTTGATAATATAGTGTATGGACATCCCTATTTATAAAAATCATGTTTATATGCAAATAAAAACTTTTTTTGCTAAATTATGGCAAACGCTTCCAGTTGTGATTAGTAAATCCTGTGTTAATCCAATAAGAATATCACTTGGCTGCTAAAAATTAATTCAGAATTTTAAGATTTAAAAGTTTATAAAATATACTAATAAAAAAAAAAAAACAAAAAAACAATTCTTGTAAAATGCCCATCATATATCTAATTTATAAAAGCTTTTCTAATTAAATACTATCTTAGTTTTATTGCATTTTTTATTTTATGATTCAGATTTTCTACAATGGGGTCATAGGCCAACAAATTAAAAAATGTACAATCACAACTCTGACTTATAAAGTACGCAAAGAATTAAAAATAAAATCTGGAAAGCCAGCAGCGCATTAGTATTTGTTTAAAAATAAATTATCTTTAAAATAATCAATAGCCTAAAAATATATTTATTTTATACAGTTTTATTAAACTTAGAATAATGAATAAATTTAAAGGCACTAAGGCAATACCAAAACAAAAATATAACATAAATATAATTTATGCTAAATTAATGTGAAAAGAAAAGCATTTTCTCTAAGAGTAAAATTTTTAAAAATTTATATAAAGTAGATACTGCCAAAGATTTGTTAAAAAAAATGAGCATACCATGATGAAACAATTCCCCAAATAAAAACAAAATTTTATCATAAAAATCTTTATTAATTTTTTTCTTGTATCAGTGAGAGGCAATAAAGTAGTATTGGAAATTTGTGTGTCTTTGTGGTGCAAAACACAGATTTGAAAATTCTTTAAAAAATATCAGATAATTGCCGCATTTTAATTAAACTTTCAAAATATATTCACATGGATGAAATAAGTTTTTAAATTGATTTTAGAAAATCTTGGAATCTTTGTAATTTTTTTTTTTTTTTACCCTCCAGTTAATTTAATTTTATGAAATTGAGAAATTCATTTTTGTAGAGCTTAAGGTGATAAGGATATGACCTTAGAGAATTTAAATCATCAATTTTTTATTTATTTTTTATTTTTTTGCCAAACTGATTCCCAGTTACAGAAAATCTGCTCTGAATTGTAAAACAAAAAATGCAATAAAACTAAGACATTTAATTAGAAAAGCTTTTAATTGCTTTAATGAATAAGATATATTATGGATATTGTGTTAAAAATCTTTTTCTTCTATGAATTTTTACAAGAATTGTTCTCATTTTTTAAATTTTAATTATAATTTATAAAGTTTTAAATATCTTACAATTCTGTATTAATTTGTAGAGGTTAGGTGATATTATTATTAAGTACAAACTATATTTACTAATCATAAATTGAAAAGCTTACTACAAACAATTTAGTGACATGCAATATTTATAAAAGAATTTTGAACAATTTTTTGTGCATAAATGTAGATTTTTTTAAATACAGATGTCCATACACAACGTCAGAAAATAATATAGTAAATTTAAAATTTATTGTAATTTTCTAACATTTCCTCAATAAGCATTTTCATAAGACTAACAAGTGAAAGTACCTAAAATTCAATAAAATATTATATTACTAGTAGTTAAAAATTTATATAAATAAAAGGTGATTATGCTATATTCATTACGTAATTTATACAGTTATGAGCCCTTTACATAAAAATGCTAAACATTATCACTAAATCTCAATACCTCATAAAAAACCTCTTTTTTTGTTTTTCTGCAATATTTTAAAATCAAAAGTAATATTTTAAATCTGTTAATCCCCCATAAATAAAGATTAAGGAAAGTATATTTTATTTTTGAAAGATTTTTTAATAAAGAGAGTGATGTTGTGTTGATAGAGTTGTCAACATAGCTGATTAAATGATTTTTAAAAATTATTTAAATTCAGTTTAAAATACAGCAAAAAGTTTTATTGGAAATATCAAAGTTAATCTATTAGCTTAGAATTAAAACTAAAATTTTTAAAAAAGCTTCAAGCTTTTCATTTTTAAAATGAATTTTAAATCTCAAGAATCACTTTTTTGAAGGTGGGGTACCCAGTATAAATTATTCTTTTATGTTAATAGTTTCATTGTAATTCTAAAAATTTTGTCTATATCTCCAAGATGAGGTATTATGATTATTTACATTATCCAGACTATTATCCTCATCTTCATTGCCATATTCATGGCATTTTGGCCGTTGTACAATTCAACTTTCTTCAGCTGATTGGGATTTCAAACTGAACCCTTTATTTCTTCCACTGGAGTAGATTGTTCTAGTTTCACATGCCATGCCTCTTTTGGATGTCTCAAGGACACATGGCCCAGTGCATAAAGGTTTTGGTTAGATCCAGTGACTAGACCCAAAGAGTTTTGAGTTCAATACCAGGCTATAGCAGTGGTGAACCAAAATAACTTGGAGAGTTGAGTTAAAGGGAAATAACTGAGACATCCAGAAGAGGCATGACACGTGGAACTAGAACAATCTACCCCCACCCCCGATAGATGAAATAAAGAGTTCGGTTCCAAATTTCAATCACCTAAAGAAGGCCGGAGTGTACAACGGTCTGAAAATTTTCTTGGTGGCAACAGGAACAAATTATATAGAAAAGAAAACAAAGATTTAACATAATACAAACATAATACTGAAGTATTTGTATAAATAAAAATGTAAAAAAAAAAAACAGAGACACGCAAAAAATAAATAAACACTCGTATCGATGGATCGGAAAACGGTGCTTTCAAGACAAAAACTGACTGAGCAGGAGATATGAAAATGAAATTATCATCATAATACTCTTCCGAAAATGGATACTGGTCAGTGAAATTATTCCCTTTTTGTTTATCCATATAAAAAAAAAATTCCTTTAAAAAGAAAGTTCGCTCGAAAATGGCATTAAACTTTATTTAATAAAAGAAATTCTTGTGACGAATACCAACGGAAAGAATTTTGAGAAGTGACGAAAAGAAGTACTTTTTAATAATTTTAAACATGAGTTGGGGACCATTTTCATCATGCTCTTTTTGGTCTCTTTTTTAACGAATTTTTGGGAGATAAAAATTACTAAAAAGTTTATTATTTATATCCAGAAATTAATTTTTTTTTAAATTAATTCAGAAGCCATTATCTTTCAAATAGAATTGAAATTTAAGTTCAACAAAAATTAAAGTGTGTGTATTTTTTTTTTATAATGTCCGTCTGTACGACGGACATTATAAAAAAAAAAATAGTATACACAGTACACACTAGAAAATATTTAAATGGAGTATTAAATTTTACATTTTTTAATTCTACAAGCATGTCTTTATTTAATTAAAAAAAACAAAAAAACTCCTGTGACAAACAGCAACAGAATTATTAAGTTTAGATTTTTTTTCTCTGTTGAATCTGAAAGAAAATGCTGAAATTATGCAAGCACCAAAGTGTAAGTCTCTAAAAAAAAATTTTTTTTGAGTTGTTTTTTTAATTGAAGTTTTTTGCAAGATGTGGGCCGAACTTTCCGTATGTTCACACTCGATATTGCATTTTTTTTTTTTTTTACTGAAATAATATTTTTTTTTTATTTTATATAACGGTAAAAAAAAAAAAAAAAGAAAATGAAACACACACCAAATTAAAAATTACACACGAGATATCGAAAAGAGAGGAGTGAAACAAAAATTCAAAACAAAATATTTTAATAAAAATAACCTAACTATTCATTTATGAATAAAAACAGAAGATTTCATTCGTTTGAATCGGATAATTCCCTGATTTTTGTTAAATATTTTAAAACAACGGGTAGTGATTTTTTGCTTTAATTACGGAAAAAAAACATCCATTTTTTTGGGGGGGGATGTCGGTACCTAAATTAAATTCACAGTAAGGAATGACATGTCGATATGTAACGATTTATCAAAATTATTTCTGTCCTTCCACTTACCTTTCAAACTATAAAATGATAAAATGCAACGAGAAAAAAAAACCGGGATGATTTCTTTGTGCCCAAATGATCTTGTTGGGATTTCTCTAGCAAGCTACCCAATTTTGCTTGATAATCTATGACGAAAGAAAGCAAACGGTGTCAGATAAAATTTGGTCCTTCTTGTTTGAAATTACGCAAAAAAGTAGATGCATGATGTTTTTGTGCGATTTTCATCTACCAGGATGCTGTGTAGACACAAATACTGCCATCTTGTACTTTTTACAGGTACCATCAAAGTGGGTGCAGTTTTTTTCCGAAATGAAAGCAACAGAACGCTACACTCTAAAAAATACAAAACATCCGGGAAATATTCAATTTAAAATAAAATCAAAATTTTCAGCACTTACTAAGTTACTCTTAATGAATGAATTGAATCGTATAGTGAGTGAACGTGTTATTTTAGAAAACTTTGAAGAAATGTTTAAGGTGGATTCCCTACCCGCCACTTCGATACATCGTGAATACTTTTACAATTGGGAGGTGATGACAAATATTTTTATAGTTTTATGACGAAAAATCCCAGAAGATTAATTATTTCAGTGTAAATATTTTTTTGCACTATCTAAAAATTTATAAATTATTAAATTAACTTAAAAAAAGTAATTCAATAAAAGTCTAAAAATGATGCTTGCATCATTTAATAAAACATAAATTTTCCTGGAAAAAAATATACAGTTAATATTTATTTTTGAAAATTTTACTTGTAATTTTTCAGTGCGATTTTGAAATTTATCACAATTAGAAGTTTTCAGTTTGCTAAATAAAGACGTTTGTAGTTTGTAGAATAAAAAAATGTAAAGTTTAAATGCGATATTCAAGTATGAATATTTTTTTAAAGAGAATTTAATTTTTTTTTTTTCATTTTTGTAAATGTTAAAATTTTGTATGACATTTCAAAAAGGAAATAACTACAAATTACCTTCTTTAACCGGCTACTCTTCCCCCATAAGAGATTTAAGTTGAGCATATATCGTCTGCTTTTCTGAAAGAAAACAGACACTGTTTTAGGCTGTAGCTTAAAGCCATTGACTTTCATAAAAATATTTTGCATCCTTCCGATTTGTGGAAAAATAGTGGCGTGTGATTTATTCTGGCAACAATCAGAGGGCTTCACTCCAAATCCCAAGACACAATCTGAAGCAAGCCAGTCTTGGTGTATAAAAGAACTTGGCCCCGCGTCTAGTTATTTGGTCTAATTCTCTGCCTTTGGGCAGAGAGGAACCCGGACGAGGCTATGCCGAAGGGCAGAGTCTCGTTCGGGGAGGTAGACTATCCCTGAACCCGTTTTTACGGGTTCCAATAGGGAATATTTTTGGCCGAGACTACGGGCTCGGAATCCCACATTAAACCCGGTCTTGTGCCACATGTAACCCTTGTGGCGGGGGGTGGCTAAATATTACAAGAGATGACATCTTCAGCTGCAACGAGAAGCAAGTCGCTTCCATTCAGGGATCGACTTTAGCTGCTGGCTGAATCCAATTCACTCTGGTCAAGAACAACGACATAGAAGAAATTTGATACCACCAGCTGAGGATTAAAGCAAAATCAAGGCCACTTTCTGATCTAAGTAAAATTCATTGACTAGTGTGAAATCGTTTCTTCATTGTTACCAAGAAAGGTCGTTACAGACGTACCTATATGAAAAGCATTCAAAGAAGTACAACCTTTCCTTTTTAATGTCATTTGACTTTCTGGGGACCTAATGTAGCATATTTTATATTTTTATTGTAAAACAACAAACTTTGTAGTATCCTTAATTGTAAAAAGGTACTATAATTTTATCCTTTATTGTAAAAGGTATATTTTTTTGCACTATATACCTTTTTGCATTACATGTTATTGGCCATTAGTGGCACACAAAGCACTTAATTTGTGTAATTCCTTTCATTTTTTTTGTATGTTGATAATTTTATTTTAACGTATTTCTCTTTTTTAAACTTGGCTCATGTCGTTTGTCTTTGTTGTGTGCTTTGGCCTTATATCAACTTTACCTCAAACATTTGTTTGTACTATGATGATACCCTTTTTTGTAGGGTTTTTTACCTTATAAAAAATCATATATCCCATAAGGAGTATTGTAATATATGATAATTCAGTAAATCTTAAATCCAGAATAATTAAAAGAAATAAATACAAATCCATCAAACAGGTACGAAAATAATAAAAACTAAAAACAATGAATTAAAAACACAAAAGTATCATTTCACTAGTTTCATTTTCCATTAAAATGGCGGAACAATGATAACTTGGCTGTAAGAACATTTTAGCATTTTAAAATAGGCACCTCATCTTTTTCGCGGGAAAACAGACAGCGTAATGAAAAATGCCACAAACTTAACGAAAATAAAGTTTTATCATCAAAATGCTTATGTTATAACTTATTATTAAGATGAAAGACCAAAGTATTTTTTAATATTTTTTGAAATTTTTTAATCCTTTCTAACACGTTCGAAAAATTTGGTTAAAGTCTTCTTTTGTTTACGTCATCATGACATGAAAATAACATTGTTTTTTTGCGCTTTTTTTCCGTTGAAAACAGATTGAATTGGAAATTCTTGTAAAAATCAATTGTCCGATTTTGATGAAATTTTCAGGGCTTATTCACAAATGAATGAAATTATTTTTGGAATGTTTTTTTTAGGTAATTTTGGTATTAAATATTTTTCTTTTTAATAAGGTTTTAAAATTTAAAGCCTTATTGAAAAGGTAAAAATAAAATTATTTCCTTTTTATATATATATATATATATATATATAAAAATATAATATTAATTATATTATTATTAAATTAATAGATTTAAATGTTATTTTTTAGTGGATACTTATAGACGCTTTATTTATTAAACAGTATTTTATTTATTTATTTTTGTCTGCCGGCCTGAATATTCAAGAAATCTTATTAAACAAAAATATGTACCCTCCTGCAGGATTCGAACTTGCATCAACCTTGACAGGATATATGCTTCTATTGACACAGCCAGGAAGAACATTTACAAATCAAGCAAAACTAAATGGTGCCTTTAGGTGAAATCCTTTTGTCATAGATTCTTGAGATTTCATAATAAACGGAATGTCTACTCAAACATGAATATCCACTAAAAATAATGTTTAAGTGATAAAATCTGTAATAAATAAAAAATCCATTGCTCATTTAGAAATTGCTTTGTTTATATTTGGATAGAAAACTGAGCAGATATGAACTTTCAAGAAGCTATGATGAGAAAGATGCTACCTAAAGGCACTATTCAGCCTTGCAAATATCCTTCATGGCTGAGTCATTATAAGCATGTAAAATCTAATGACAGTTTCTCCTACCAAGCAGGATACAGGTTCAGATCCTGCCAGAGGGCACATATTTTTCTTTAGTAAGATCTCATATATATATATATATATATATATATATATATATATATATATATATACAGGCCAATAGACAAAAATAAATAAATAGATAAACCATTTAATAAATAAATGGAACAGCTACTCAAATATGAGGACCCATTAAAATAACATTTAAGTGATAAAATCTGTTAAATAAATAAATTAAAAAAAAAATTCATTATTTCTTTAGAAATTAGATTTACGCTATTATCTTTCAAAAAGAAACAAAATTTTACTAAAAAGGAGACATTTAAATTATTTTAAATGCGTTTTATTTTGTATCAAATATTAACTCAACTTTTGGTGGTACCTATCATTGTACTTGGTCTTCCATCCAATAACTCAAACCTTTTTTAAGTCAGACACTTCCTGCTTTCCTCAGCTTCTTCTTCCCTTTGCTGAATCTTATCAATGTTAAATCAAATAAAAAATATGTAACAGTAAAAAGTGTGGATGTGTCAAAGTCATTTTTATAACAAGGCTTTACAGAAATTTATGGATATTGTTTCAGACAGAACCCCATTAAACAAAAGTTTGTAAATCTTTGAGAAAATGGAGCTTGTGGCAGAGATGTTACAAATTTCAACTTTTAAAAAGATGAATTTGTGGGTCTGCCCAATATCTCTACAATAACTATATCTCTTTACAAGAAGGTCTTAAATTTGCCAATTTTACTATGGCATTTTGATTGTATTAATCCTTTTTCACATCTTATTCTCTTGGTATTTCAGTCTTTCATCCTTTTCTTCTCTGATTACACTCCCCACAGAGTTGAATGTATGTAAGTCCCTAAATTTATATCTCTGATGTATCCTCTAATTCTCTTAGTCCTTTTCTCTTGCTGACATCAACTATCCTCTCTAGAATTACTTTTCAGTTTTTCATCTGAATCTGCCCCCAAGAAAGTGTCATCTGCATCATGTTTGTTGTTAATGTAATGTCTGCTGATAACAAATACTGGTAAGCCTTCTAATTATCTTAGAATGATTTTGCTGTAAAAAATTAAATAATTCTGCTAAGAAAACAGCTTTCATCACATTCCTTTATTTTACTCCACTCACTCAACATATTCCCTGTTTATATACATGATGCTTCAATATTCTCAATACAGATTGTGAATTATCTATGTATCCTTGCTGTGTGAAACACAGTTTCTTTTGTGGATTTTTCAAGTGAGTGAATCTATACCTGGTGCTGGTTGAAATGGGAATTAAGTTGAGAAGCTGATGTGAAAATTCTAGATAACCAACCAATATAATTTGGATTTTACAAGCAAATCAGAAGTACGCAGAGTCCCAATTTTTTCCATGCACTCTTGGAAAAATGAAAACTATTTAATTACAATAAATTGAATTGACTGAGTTTGATCTCCACACTTAATTAGGTTTTAAGTAGGTGTGGGTGAAACAAGAAACAGTCATCATTCACTGTTGGAGAAATGAATATTAAGATAAACAAGCAGGCTCATGCCAGGTGGAATCTTGAGTACTATTCAATAATAGAATATTGTTATTGTTTAGTACTACTCTCGATTCCATCGTCATTATATATGAAGTCAAAATATGGTATATGAGTTGAGGCTAACAATTTTATATGGCAGGTGAAATTCAAAATACATATTTTTTATTTGATTTAACATTGATAAGATTCAGCAAAGGGAAGAGAAGCTGAGGAAAGCAGGAAGTGTCTGACTTTAAAAAGGTTTGAGTTATTGGATGGAAGACCAAGTACAAAAAAAGTTTCTAAAAATAAGGTTAAACAAATTAAGCTATTGAAGACTGAGGGTATTTCTATGGACATCTATGATACCATTAAGCCAGTAGGTGCAGCATTGGCTGTATAGGATTTACCAAAGACCCACAAGGAAAATGTCTGATTAAGACCCATCATGTCAGCATAAATTACCCAAGTGGGTAGCCAATTTATTACAATCTGTATTGGATATTTATTCTATTCATTGCATTAAAAATTCCTTCACTTTTGCTTCTTTTATGCAGAATTGTTCCTTTGACTAATAGCAAACATGTGTGCTTATTTGATATCAGAAATTTGTTTACATGTGTCCCGTCAAGGGAAATAATCAATATCTCTTCTAATATCCTGTATTGGAGTCACTTATCTCTCCTACTATTTTGAAGGCTGAGTTGCCACAGAATCTGGAGAATTTAGCTTTAACGGCATGCTGTACAAACGAATTGATGGTATTGCCATGGGTAGTCCTTTGGGTCCATCCCTGGTCAATATATTTGTTGAATTTTATGAGCAAGGGCTAATGGTTTTTACAGTCAACCCATTATATTATCATAGATATATGGATGACACACTTTTGTGCCTTTGACAATGTTGTTTTATGGGTTACTTAATGATTTGCATCTAGCTCTAATATTCACATGTGTAAAGAAAAATAATAGGGCTTTGGCATTTCTTGACATGTTAGTGTGCAGGTCAGATACTTGTTTCCACTTGTGTACTGCAACCCTATTTTCACATCACCATGCCAGCTAGGGCTTCAAAATATGCTGAGTACACCCCCCTCAATGAAGCATCCTGAGTATGACAAACTACATCTTGCAGCAAAGCCTCTAATCAGAGGTTTTGAGGAGCATAAAACCAGGTCTTAATTGCTGCTGTTTCCAGATCTACCCTGACTCAGGGTGGTAGCACCTGTTAGGGCCCCAGCTATGGGCAAATAGTTAACCCCCAAATTGGGATAAAAAAACTATGAAAGTGTAGAAATAGGTTTTATTACCAGTAATACTTTAAAATATATATATATATATATATATATATATATATATATATATATATTACCAGAAATACATGTTTGGAAAATAAAATAAAAATTACCAGCATTAAAAATCTTGTTGGCATTAAATAACCCATTGAGGTTGATATGTCATAAAACAAACAAACCTACTTTCAGAGTTCATTTTCAGAGACAGCAGGAACTGAATCTTATTAAGACGCTGTTTTTTTTTAACCATTTCATTCCAAACAAGCAATAAAGTCACTAAGAGGCAAGGAGTTACTGAGTATTAGAGAATATGAGAAAAATATATTATTTTGGAGAGAAGACAATAAAAGAACAACAATTGAGAAGACAGAAGATAACAATTGACATTGCATTTAAGTTTTTGAAGATCAAAGTTGACTGGGACGCAAGAAGCTGGAAGGGAGTTCCCCAAGCAAAAAGTGCGATAGAAGAAACTGTTAGTCTTGAACTTCTGGTTACTTCTAGCCATTTCAATTGTAAAATGATGAGACCTTGCAGCCAATCTGATATTGTGCTTAAATTCATAAAGTCTAGGTACCATAGAGGAAAATTCATCAAGGCTGGACCCAAAGGACTACCCATGGCAATACCATCAATTTGTTTGTACAGCATAAAAAAAAGCTAAATGCTCCAGATTCTGTGGCAAACCTCATAAACTCAATGAAAACAGCCTCCAAAATAGTAGGGAAGATAATAGTATTTATAGAAAAGGCAAAGGGAAGCAGGAAAGTGACTGAAATCAAGATGTCAGGTCAGGACCAGTAACATTACAGATTTTTTAGATTTCATGATGGCAATATTCAAAGCAAGGATGAATGGTAGATTTATAAATATGTAAGATAGATTATGGTAAGAAAAATTGTCCAGCTCAAGTCAGTTAACCAAATTTCCTAGCTGCAGACTTAGCAATTGATTCAATTTACTCTTTTCACTTCATGTCAGCAGAAAACACTAGTCCAGAGAATGCGTAATGAGTCACTCTCCTTGAGGTTGGCATTAGCCATTAGGTATAAAGGGTTCTCTCAAACAATTAAAAGAGAACAGTTTCATTTAGTGCATTGAGGCTTTAAAATTTGTTTTAAACTGAGTTACAATTGGAGATTGAGTTTGTTACTAAGGTGTTAGTGGATAAAGGTTACACACTGAATATTGTGGTCAGGCATTCTTGCCAATTTAAGAAATCCAAATTGGCTAGCCCAGAGAAATGTCCTCTGTATTTGCAAACCCTGTGGATTGGTGGCGTTTGGATTTGCTAACCAAATTTCTCAGTGTTAAATCTTGCTATTTTTTGGTAAAATCCACAACTGGTATTTTCATCCCAATCTGTGTCAAGAGCATTTTGTAAGGATGTTCGTCATCCACATCATATAAGCTCAGTAATATATAAATATAAACATCAGTTTTAAGCTGACTACATAGGGAGAACACATCAATGGTTGGATACCAAAACTGATTCACGCATAGCAGCTAAGATTCCTAAGAGTAGGTGTGATAATTTTCATAAACTGGTGAACATGTCTGGTTCAGCAATTACTGAACATATAATTAATAGTTTGGCTTGTGCAATGTCATTTGAACAGGGATTATTTTACAGTAATTAGCAAGGTACACTCTGATTATCATTTAAAAATTTTCAAGGAATTATACAGCCTACCCTCTGTAAGCAGAAAAATGGTTGCATGTCCTCAGTGTAATAAGACTGATAATATTTCTTTTACTTTCCTGCTTATTCCCTGGTTGATTTTAGCCTCAATCTCACTCTCTGGATGGATAAATTATCGTCTAAATTATGCAAAACTGAAAATAACAATGACATCTCATTTTAACAGATATATTTACCAAAATTAGACAAATATCTTGAAATAATAAAGAGTAAATTTTGGCACCCAAACACTCTGAAATGTTCAAATTAGAGCTTCCAGCATGAATGCCAAGCAGTATGGCGTGCCATTTCCAAACTTCTGGCAGAGTGAATTGCATCATGGTATCCTTTTTCTTACAGTACACAACTAACCCTACTATACTGTGTAGTGTAAAAAATAAAAAGCAAACAATGTGCATACATGAGATTAAAAATATAAAATGGCCACAATTTACCAATCACACTGTGTGTGTGTATACACAATCTCATTTTAAATTGATCATTTAGATTTAAATTAAAATATGTTACTCCTTAGCTATTAGCCTTGATGTTAAAAATATTAAAATTAAATATATTTTTTGAAATTTAAACACTTAAATTTTACATTTAATGTTAGGTGTGAATTAATGAAAAAATTTAAACATGAATGTGTGTATAAATAGGTATAAATATGAATGTGTGTGGAAATTTGTAAATGTATGTGTAGGTACTTGTATATGAATATGCATATATGCCGGTGTATATCGATACATGTGTGTGTGCTTATGTATGTAATTGCACATGTACATGAATGTATGTATATGCGATTCTTGCATAGATATGTATGTAGTATATACATGAATAAACAAAATTATTTTACTATTACCTTCAACTCTTACTCCATCTTGATTTGAAACCTAAACTTTGAGTAAGAAATATTACCCATCTAAAAATAGCTACAAATTACATTCATGAATTAAACTCAAACTGATAAAGATGTTACCTTAACAGTCTTTCACAATATTAAAAATATTACTTTTAGTAAACCCTTATATTTTTTTTATTATTATCGTTTATTAATATAGTATTCAACTCATATTAGATACCTAATTTATTTGTAGAGAAATTGAATATTTAAATGGCTAACAAGCATTAAATTAATTTCTTCATGGAGTTTTTAAACATTTAAATTACTATCAAATGTTAAAATCTGTTTTTATCTAATTTGCTAAAGCTATACCACCCCTCTTCCTCCGTAAACCTCTTTTCTTCCCCGTTTTCTTTTTCATTTTCATCCATCCCTTCCACATATCATTTCCGTTGAGTTGACCGATTAAATAGGTAAATGTCTGATCTTTACCACCCTTCCTTCCTCAGTATTAAGTATTATAAAGAAATATAAAAATAAATTTTAAAATTCTCCCTTCCCTCTCTCAACTCGACCATGTATCTCACACCATTCCTCGCTACATTCTATATTAACTTATATAAATAAGCTTAATACTGCCCGTCAAAAGTGTAAATTTTAATTTCATTTTTTGTTTCACCTTTTCAAAGTGATGTCTGAAGATCCATGGACAGTTAGAAGTCCTTGGTGAAATAAACTATTACAATGGAGCCGTAAAGTGGTCTGTTTTTCTTTAAAATATATATATATATATATATATATATATATATATATATATATATATATATATATATATATATATATATATATATATATATATATATATATAATAAGAGGCATGGTGGAGTAATGGATAACGGCTTGGATTAAGGAATCGGAGAGCCGAGTTCGAATTCCACTTGAATCCATTGCATTCACTTACGTGCTAATACCCTTGGAAAAGGTGTGAATCCTCTTCTTCTCCCTCCATCTATGGGTAAATAGCAGGACAGACTGGGTACTATAGCCTTGGATGGCAACTGGCCTAGGAGAAGGACAACTCTGAATTCAAAACCTGCAGAGGGTCGTTTGGGGATCTTGTGGCACTGAGTGCACCAGGTTTCTGTATTCGTCCCTTCAAAAAGTGTGGATGGTCCTGCACAAAACCTTCACCACTATAATCAAATCTCATGTGCTGGCGTTGGGCTCTCAGTTTCTAGGAACTGATCTGCTTGACCCTCATACGTCAAATTCGACGGGAGAGTCGATGATAGGATTAACACAAATATAAAATTGTCACTTAGCTGATTGATGTTATTCCCAGCATCCCAACTCTAGAGTTTTGTAGATGGATCCTTCAGCAATCGCCCTGTCCACTTGTCAGAAGATATCAGCAATTGACCATAAAGTTTCTTTTATACTGAGTTAAGAAACAAATTAGCGTATATGCTTATGGTTATGCTGCACTGGTAGATAGATTGTACTTTAAAAGTTTGGGGTTGACAAAGTGAACATTTGTGGTTGACTCATAAATAGGTCACACTATAATCTGGGAGTTACATAGCCCTTGTTTAACGTAAATATAACTAATATTTGTCAAATATTTTCAAATATTAACCTTTATTTCATTATTTCAAAAATTTTCTTACATATATTAAAACATGAGAAAAGTGCTTATTCATTTAGATATAGTTATTAAATGTTGTCAGGAACAAAACTACCAAATTATTCTTCGTCATCATCATTGCCAAACATGCTTTTAACTTGTATTGACTTATCAAGTGTAGGGCTGCTCTGTTTAGAGAAAAATGTCGATACCAGTAATCGCTTCAGTCCTAAAATCCCTTGAAAATGATAGACTTTTGGTGTAAATGAGATAGTAAATGGTAAATAGAAGCAGTGCAGATCAAGTGGTTTTAATTTATGTCGGATACCGTACTGTTGGAAGTGGCCATTGTGTAAATGTCGGGAACAATTCATTTTCTCCCTTGCTCTGGCTTATACTCAAGCCCAGACTACTTATCTGCACTACGGATATGCTACAGTCTACTTCATATTCTCTATGATGTCGAGTGGGGCACCACAAGTTGGTGTAATGGTTACCAAGCTTGACTCGCTAGAACAATTACAACTGAGGAGTGAGTTCAATCTGCACTGAGTGTCACTTAGTTTCGGCCTTCTGCAACATCTAAGCTACGGTTGGAGAATCATCTCCACGATGTTAAGTGAATAGGTCACACCCCTGATATTTATTGAAAATTTGTTGAAAAAAGTGCAACATACATACATACATACATATATATATATATACACACACATACATACCTATATACATATACATACATACATATATATATATATATATATATAAAAGTGGACATGGAAGTCAGCACTTAGAGGCGACAGTCTGTTTCATGCTAGTGCAATCGTCAGGGAACTAGTGCTGTTACCTTCCCAGATCAAAATAAATTATTAAATAAAAGATCTGAGCTAATCTCAAAATGCAGACATGAAAACAAATTTTTACAATGTAACTTAAAATAGAAAAATAAATAAATATATAAACAAACAAAACAACAATAAAATAAGCAAAATAAATTACTCCAAACAAATTACAAAACCACACCTATTAGAATATGCAAAATAAAATCAAAACAAAAGAACGGACGAAAGTTATAACTGTTATATAACGATAAAAAATTAAAAAAATTAATAAAAGATAATATACTACGTTACTTAAAAATTGAAAGCCAAAAATATATAGTGTAACAAATAAATAACAGCAAGTATAATAAATAGATCTAAATACATCCAAATATATAAATAAACTAACAA